>JAGXJF010004234.1:0-86600 GCA_019208055.1 Stipa capillata
GCCTTGCTGTGCTTTTGGAGCCTGCGAACTACACCTAACCGGTGCGAGGCTGGTATTGACCCACACATTTCTTCCATGATATGGGGGGCGAGGCCGATCGCTCGTCCGACCGAGCTGGACTAGGGGTCCCCGTGGCTATTCGGGCATTACACTGAGGCCGGAAAGCAGAGGAGGGCGAGGACAAGACACTATGAATAGACCAGCTTGAAGAAGCACGTGAAGTTGCTTTCCTTCGGTCGGGCAAAGTGCCCGCAGCAGGGCTACGCCACTATTCCGCACCGACACTTCCGGCGTACTGGTGCCTTTACACGTTTGGCTGACTTGGTCTACGGCCTGAGTCCAATCCACATGGGATGAAGGCACAAGCTCTCTCCACCAATGGGGGTCCGTATGTGGGCGGCTCGGGGGTTGCTACGCCACGGAGGGGCGTTACCGGATGGTGATAGGGTGATTCAACCCGCATGGCAATTCGACCATCACCAAGCGCATGGTGAACTCGGACAACTGTACGTCAGTTTTCTATGCTGTAACATTTCATAATTCTGATTTTGTCTGGCACATTTAAAGATATTTTTTCGGCTCCACTTGACAACAATTTCTGGGTTCTCTTGAACGGGGGCCGCCGCTATGCACACATAGCGAGACACTCGGCGGTTTACACCCTACTGGGTGCGCATTCCTCGCATAATCGGGTATCTCCCTTTTTTCCACAAACGGGTTTTAGTACTGTGTATGAACACAAGCTTTGGCGTCAACCCTCTGCCTTCGACCCGCCTGCCTCTATGCCACAACCTTGCGCTACAAGTTCACGGACACAGCCTATGCAAAAGGGAGGGGCTACGACGGGTTCGGCAGGGGCCCAGTACGAAGAGCTAACGTTGTACATATGTGAATTAATTCATTAAGGAAAAGCGAGATACACAAGCTTTGACCCAAGCTCACCTAGAAGAAGTGTAAACTTTAGCAATTGCAGCTCTGTGGTGCGGGTTGTGCCCGAGTCGTCGCAAAGTTAGATTTTACATGCTCCTAATTCTATTCATAGGCTTGGTTTGGGCTAGGTTGTCTCCACAGCGGGAAGGATTTCCTCGATCACGCCGGGAACTTCGTCGTAAGCCATCCTGCCTGGATCTCCTTCATATCAATCGCCAGGTTAATATGGGGAACGCTTCGCCACAAAAGGGAGCGCGAACTCTAAACCCCCGGCTCGTAGTTGTCTCACTGCGGTCGCTCCGTTTGACTGTGGTCGCGGTGGCCCGTCGAAAGGCATGTCCTGCAACCGCGTCCTGCATGGTCCGGGCGACTGGGTCATCCCCCCTCGCCATGATTGCGGTGCAGGTCATGGCGAACGGCGGGGTGCACCTGCAGGGGGATTCCGCGTCTCGATCATCTTTCCTTGATGCGCAGTGCTTGCGAACCCTGCTGATCTTTGGAACAGAAGGCAGTTAGTAGATGGGTACGCGACGCGCAGGTCCCCAGCCTGGTTGAGCAGATTCGCGTCAGACACTCCCCACGTGGATCCGCGGCTCTCTTGTTTCACGGCGCGCTTCAGGCGGCCTCCAGAGCTCGGGCCTTAGCTGCCGTCGGAGGGATGGCGTTCTCCCTCTGGTTTGAGCTCCTCTCGACGCGCACCTTCTGTCTCTCCGTGCCGAGTTCTCCTCAAGTTTGGAGGCCTTTCCGCCTCAACACGGGCAAGTCGGCGGCCCAGGGAGCTTCACCGCTGTTACGCTTCCTTCCCTGAGCGTGACGGACTCGTCTTCAGTCGCTACAGAGGCCCTCCGAGAATAAATTAGGCGCACAGCAAAAACACGGGCAAGGCTAGAAGAGGCGGCGGGGGGTTGTCGTTACCGTTGAGGCCGAGCAGCTTTCTGGGAGACGCCTCTCGTTCGAGGGATTCAGGCTATCGGCTTCTTCGCGCGGGCGTGATGAGGTGCATTTTGCTCCTGACCGAGTGGAAGGCTCCCCCTCTAAATTGTCCAACTCGGTGCCTTCGCTGGCCAGGGTCGCTTCGAAGGCGGGGAGTAGCCGCTCTTGAGGAATTCATTTTCTTCTGTCACCAAATTTCTCCTGTGTGTCAAAAACTGCTGCAAGAAGACAACGAGCAAGTGTAGCTTACCCGGAAATGTTATCAAACCCTCTCCTCGGTTTCGCCGAACCAAGCAGGAGGCTCGGGGTGCTACACCCTCTGGGTTGCACTGATCGGTGCCCTCCAGAGTGAAAACCGTGCAAAATACATCTAGATCCTCCACTCGTTCCGTTGGAACTAAGCGGAGGCTTCGGGGGGGTCTGATTACCCTCTGGGTGCACTAGTTTCTTGCCCCCAGAGAGGGAACCTAAGAGAAAGGAGGAACTCCCTGGCCCGGCCAATAGGTAGCTGAGTGGAGTCGAAATAAGAAACGTAAATGACAAAGTCACATACCTGGCGCCAGCGTGTTGATCCTGGGCCATTAACACGTTTGGCCGCTCGTCCGCGGATGCCCTTTCAAGTAGCGCCGGATAGCTGTTTCTCCGAGCTCAGGTGGTAGCGTCCAGAGATGCTCCCACGTCCTCCGGCGAATACCTGGGACATGCGATCGACCTCCGCAGGACGACGCATGGTCCCTGGAGGGGTCCGTCTCTCCACGAACTCTGAGGCGGCTGGAGGGTTAGCGGGAGCCCCGACAGAAGGAGGCTGTGCACCTCCACCATCTATCTCCTCTTGTGCTGCAGAACTACGCAAATTCCCTCGGGCGGGGTGGTCGCGTGGGGGTCACTCCCGGCCTGACTCGTGGGACCCCGCTGTTCTTCGCTCGTCAAGGGTCCGCTGGTTCCGGGCGCCGTGTTACTGTGGCCGTCCCAGAAGCGGGCCGGGCAGAGTTGGTGCGGACTGCGGCATTGGTGAGGCACTCCTTCTCAGGCGGTGGCCGGAACGGCGTGGCTTCTTGGTCTGGTGGCGGAGGCGGGGCGGCGTACCCTGGCTTGGGCTCGAAGGGAAGATTGGGGCGCGGAGGCCTCTGGCGGCCGTTGGAGGAGCATGATTGTCGGTGCGCAGCAGGCATCCGACCCTACTCCCTCTCTTTGGCTAGGTCCCTGAGTGGGGCACCCGGCGTGCTCTTTTCGTGAAGACCCACTCGTTTTTTGTGAGCTTGTCGGGCAGCTCGTGAGCTGTTAATGGACCGGGGTCTACAATCAAAAGCGAGAAGGAGAATCCAATTTGTAGTGACTTACTTTGGCAGACCGGGTGAGGGTTGAGGCGCTCTTGCTTTCTCGTTTTTTGGTAGTACCGGGTCTTGCGGTGTTAACGTCCCTATTTTATTACTTTGTTATGTGCAGTTCATGGCATGTTGCGATCAAAGTTAATAAAATGAGTTAACTTTTCATAAATTTTGTGAAATACTCTGACATAACTCCCAAATGCTACATTGATAAGGATTGGGTGAATTTCAAAATCTGTGCATCCAATATCTGATAAGCTTGAACCTCGTACTCCTTGGCTTAATTCAAGTGCTCCTTTTGAATTTGAAAGCAATATAGGAACGAAGTATTTGGAATTTGCTCTTGAAGTTTATTTGAATGCTATTAGAAAAGAAATGAAATTAATTCAAATCAAGATACATAAAATCGAAAGGTCACTTTAAAATGAAAACCTAAACTAAAAGTTATTCTCCCCTCTCCCCCCCCCGTCAATGGGCCCTCTTCCCCTGGGCCCATCTCCCTCCTTCCCGCACCGGCCCACCTGGCCCACCCGCCACCGCCTCCTTTCCTGCTCGCGCCTAGAGCGTGCCCCGCATCTCCCTTATGTACGTACCTCAAACCGCCCGCCAGTGCAGCTCACAACCCCCACCCCGGCCGCGCAGCTGCTCGATGTTGGCCAGACATGGCGCATGGGAGCAACGCGCTGCCGCCGTCCTCTCCCGTACATGCCCGGCCCGGCGCCCGGGAGCTCGCTCCTCTCTCGGATTTTTGGCTCTTCTTCCGTGCGCCTCTCTCTTCTCGCCTGCTCCTAGTGCCCGCCCCGCTTCTCCGCCCTTGCCCGCTCTCACTCCCGGGACCTGCCTCGCCTCTCCGCCCGTCCCCTGAGCTCGCCCACCAACGCTCCTCGCCATCGGCGCTCCTCCGACTCCACCGCCTCCCGGAGCTCCCGCCCGCCATCGCCTGGCACCCTTCTCCGGTGAAGCAACTGAGCCACGCAACCCGTCACTAGGTGGGGGGGTCGTTGTGTGCTGGGGTGTGCGGTATCCTTTCGCCGCTCAGCTCCGCCATCCCCCCCGCCCGACGCTCGTCGAGCCTCGCGGACGCTCCTCTGGCCTGCCTCTCTCGTAGTGCGAGCGAGCCGAGCCCCGTCAATCGCTGTCGTGGGGCGTCTCCCCTTTCCCCGGTCCGTCGCCGCGGTGCAGTCGGCCATGAACCGAAGCCGAGCCCGGGGTCCGTGCCGAGCACAATTAAGGGGGCGTTAATTATACCCATTTAAAAGGTTCTTAGGAGACCAACGAAAATACACGGTTCAAGAAGTAATGATCTGGGTATTATTGCTAAGTGCATTAATTACGAGTTATTAATTGTCAGTTACACGACAGCTTAATGACCATCTAATTAATTACTAAACGGCGATAGATTAATCACTTGTAAGTGAGGTGAGACCTTCTTAATGTATGGTCCTGAGGGAATGACATGTGGACCCCCACAGACGATCATGGAACTTAGAAATAAAGATAAGTGAAAAGGAAAAGTGACAAGTGGGGCCACACGTTGTCATTGACTCAGTCAGATTTTGTGGTCAAGAGTTGACCGAGTAGGAGGGCCACCTGTCGCCTCTGTTGTTATTTGAATTAAATTTAAATATTTTTATTTTTATCTGATATAAAATACAACAAGTGGGTTAAGAAATGTGATTAAATATTAGAAAGTTCATAGAAAATAGGTCATCTTCAGCGGAAAAATGCAAATAATATATCAAAATGTTCCAGAAGAAAGGTGAGGGCTGAGATTCAAACTTTGATGTCATTGTCATACATGTTGCATGCTAGGGAAAAAGTATAATTGGCTAAAAACTCAATTGAGCGGTTTCCGATTAGCGGAGGATTTCGGTATCGCGATAGTTTGAGCGTCCGGACTTCCGCATTAGATTGACGATATCGCGCTTGCATAGATAGTCTCGTATTTGTCGCACTCTCTCACGTCATGGCATACATTTCATCTTCATGCCGATGTTGTTTGCATTTTGATAACTATTTCCGGTTATGCGCTTTTACTTTTCGGTGTTTTCAGGTTACTTACTCCGATAGAGCACGGAAAAAGTGTCCCGCAGGACGATCAGCTGGTCCGGTCGCTGTTGCGTGACGAGCAAGTGTTTGAGTTATGCGAACGAGCAACAGCAAGGCAAGCAGCCCCTGTTGAGTCACATCTGCCGACACCTTCACTATTGTAAAGTCTAGTTATGTTGGTCAAATTAGCATGTGATCGACAGTGCGTTCACAAGATTCTCAGTTTCCGCCACTAAGCAGACCCTTACATAAATCTCGGTGTGCGATGAATAAACCTTACTTGTTGTCGCGCAGATCCACGTCACAGCCGGACCGACCACACCTACTACTAGAGTCGCTGATAGTGTTCACTGTTCACTAACGTGCTTGACTGATGCTATTAATGGCTCGACATCTTACGGACATGTAGAAGTGCATAATTCTCTTGCGATGGACACGCACGACATCAACACCATTGATGGCTGTTACGTGGTACGTGGCGTGCCTCGTCAGGGCGGGAATCAGCTAATGAACTTAAACTGAATCTTCATATGGGTTAGACACGAGAGTTGCCATGCTGGAGAGCATGGTGGTTGTCGTCGCTTTTCCCTGCCAAGCAGCTGTCGTGTCCCGACGCTACATTGCACCCAAGATTTGTGCGTACGTCTACACGCGGGCGGATAATGGACGCAGCCCACGTGCTCTAACAATTTGCCCGTAGCCGTTAGAGTATGCAGCTGCATACGTTGTGCCGTTTCTATTACTGGGGACTGGGTGAGTCGAAAAATGTTGTGGTGAGGTGTGCGTCAATATAGGCGTGTAAGGGGCTACACACGGTCGACGTGGACCGGGATGTTCATCACCGTGCTACATACTTATAGGGACGCGGTGTCGGAGTTACGCGCCGCGACTCTGATGTACAGATGGATTGGCCACGCTTACGCAGGTGGCTCATACCTAGGCTCGAGGAAGCATTGTACAGACGCTCGTGCGTGTTCACATCACCCTCCGCAGCCGCCAGCACAGGGGACCGGTCGTGAAGTGTGTGCAATTGCATTGGCATTAGGAGCTCGGTTGATGCGTGTAGGTGACGCAGGTACAGCACCCTGCAGGTTTGCGTTGACATGTTTGAACCGCACGTATTCCTGTGTCTGCCGGTACCCGCGCCTTAGTGGACACACTTCTGGTGATTACTGTGTTGAATACTGAGACACTCTAGCAACAATACTACTTAAAACTTGCAACTTCTAAGGCTGTGGTGTTTAGCGACTGCTCCCAGGGTGGTTGAGGAAGAGTCGGGGTATCTTAAGGTGTGGTGATCTGCAGTAGGAATGTTCGTGAAGTGTTTGGCTCGATCCCTTTTGAAAGTATTCTGGTAGTGGGCGTTTTCATCTACTTAATTCTATTGACAAAGGTAAAATTGTCTTTTCCCGCAAAATAGTCCCAATTACCCCTTTATTGGATACCTGTCACGTCATATTACTAATTTCCCCACTGTAAGTCTTTGCTGAGTACAATTTTTGTACTCACCCTGCTATCGTTGACATTTTTGTTACAGAGGAAACTACCCTCCGAGGGTGGTTTCTACCTAGACGGCATCGACGCCCACGACGACTAGTCGCTGGAAATCCCAGGCAGTGGTCCTCACCCGGGGTTTGGCAGCTTGGTTTGTTCTGCTGCCACTTTTGGCCTTACTTTTGCGCTTCGTAGCCATATATATATTCTTCCAGACTGTGTAGTTGGATCTTCGGATCCTTTTGTGAATATAGAGTTGTTAATTCAAGAACTTATAATATTGCAGTTTTCGTCGTAGAGTTACTACTGTGAAATCTGGTTGTTTTCGCCTGCTCATGTGCCGCTGTGTGTATGTTGGATGAAGCACATGTGGTGGGTAGGGTTCAGAGTTTATATCATGAGTTATTAGGTTTAATCACCCCTGTGAAGTGACTCTGCTACGTGAGAGGTTGGGACTATACATCCTACTCCATCCGAGCTTAATTTGCCGGGACGAGTTTGGGATTGACGTTCCGGCTCAGTAAGAAAAGAGTGAGGAGACCTATCACCCTACTTGATCTGTGCATTAGTTTATCGAGAAAGTTCGGGGTTGACGTCTCGGGCTATTCGAAGCAATATCACACCCACTCCTCTTGGATTGATACTCGGGGTTGAGGTCGGGGTTGACGTTTCGACTTTAGGCTGGGTGTTTCACTTAAGACTCTCTGTTATGAATTCTAGGGTCCGACATCGGGGCCCGGCCGCGCCGCCGGGGTCGCTCTACCCCCCAAAGGCAGCAAGTCAGCTGTCCTCTTCACTCGACTGGAGGGACTTCATCCCGGCTCGTGCGTAGGACCCCCTTCAGGGACGGCAAGCCGGCGCCACCAAGTTAGGACAGGCCGGGGCGAGGCCGCCCTATCCCCCCGGCGGTGTCCCAGCGGACCACCTCTGGTCTCCTCGGCATGAGTGAGCGGGGAGTCGTCATCGTCATCCTCCTCCTCATCCGGAGCGCAGCGCACATCGCAGAGGAGCGCTCACGGTGCCACCACGACGGGGCGTCTTTCCCTTTGATGGCCACGCTCCGGAGGAGGATGTGCGGCCAGCCGTTCCCTGGGCGGCGGTGGGCCCACTGCTGGGATGTCGGCATACTGGGGTTGGTTCCATATCTCCTTCTCTGGAAGAGGAGCAGGGAACTGAACCCGAATGATCCTGCAAGGTTGGGGAGTACGAATGCAATCCAAATAAAGACTCGGCAAAACTCAAATCACAAATGACAAGGTCGGGAGAGTGGTCACTACACACCGGCTCGGGCGGGGTTGGTGCAACTGCAAAGGTGGCGGCCGCCTGGAAATGTCCAAATCGGTCCCCTGGGCCATCAGCTTTTCGACCTGGCGTCGCACTGTCGTCCTCCGAGAGCTCATCGGCTAATTCCGAGTTGCATCTTATCCATCGATGTATTCATACATCGGATGCGCCCTTAGTTTCGCCGCTGGACTCAGCGACGGATGAAGGTGGAGACGACGATGATTCGGAGACACTGGCCTTGAGCGCCTCGGAGAGAGCCCCCATGAGTACCATGACCTCGGGCTGCTCTCCGATCCAGCGGCAGACCGGTCCAGCTAGGCCGAACCTCGGAAGCTGACCCCCGAAGTCCCAGAAGAGACGGCGCCAGATTGGAGATGTAGAACCAATCCGAGTGCCATCCCTTATTGGAGGTCTGGAAGGGAAGCTCCAAGTAGAGCTTGACTGCCCCGGGCCTCAGCTGGAACCCGGCACCTCCCACCACGGCCGGACTGCTCTTGCTCGGCTACGGCTTCACGATGAACAATTGCTTCCACAGCACGAAGTGCGGCTCGATTCTGAGGAAGCACTTGCACAAGGTGATGAAGGTGGAGACGTGAAGCAGTCCGTTGGGGTTGAGGTTATGAAGCTCCAGTCTGTAGTAGTAGAGTAACCCCGGAGGAAGGGGTGGACTGCACCGAGAACCCCCGGTGGAAAAAGGCGGAGTGGACCATGATCTCGCCGGTATTCGGGGTGGAGAATTCCTCCCCGCCGGCGGCGCGCCATTCCACCAGCTCCTTCACCGGCAGCACGCCCGTGGTCACCAAAGTGTTCAGCCGGGTCTCGGTCACCGTGGACTTCATCCAAGGAGCCATTGGGTTGGTGGAGGAGTTTTCTTCTTCAAGGATTGCCCACACCAGCGCATCCTCCTTTTCTTCGACTGGATTTGCTGCCCAGACGGGAGAGTACATCCAGTGCCGGTGAATCGGATCTAGGGTTCTTTGGTTCGCAGCGGTGCTCTCAAGGGCGGTGGAGCGTGAGGAAGGCGAAGAGGCAAGCAGGGCGCAAGAAGGCTAAGTGTGAATGCGAAAGAGGTAAAGTGGTCTGTGGTCTTCCCCTCTCCTGTCTCATAAAGTGGTACAGCAGAGGGGCACGACCTTTCCGCTCCCACGACCGCGGTTTTCCCGTGCGCACAAGGCATCCCTCCAACTTCTGTGGGCGTTTTTCGCGCCTACGTCGCGGTTTTCCGACTTCCGTTACGTGGCGTGATGGGTCGTGGAATGAATTAACCGCCCCACGACTTGGCATTACCGTTTTCAGCACGGTTTTGGCTAGGGGTTTCCAACGGTCGGCCTTCCGGGGTTAAATAGCCGTTTGGAACGCATCCCGCATAAAGAGCGACTATAACGTACCTTTAACGGGTCACTAGTCGGTTGCCGAACGACTCGGAATCGAACGTTACGGTTTTGAAGGGTTTTGAGGATTGGCCTTCAGGGGGAACGCAATCACTTGAATACACCCGAGTGAAGGGCAGTTGTGGCGCGCCTTCAGCGGGCCGCTATTTGGATACTGAGCAACTCAGAGCTACCGGCTTCTCCATCTGGATGTTCCGAGAATTTTACCCTGGAATCTCTGGGATCCGGAACTCCGGATTCAGTGGAACGTCCGGTATTAGGCTCCGCCACTCGGGAAACCGAAGCGTCACAGCCTGTTTTCTGGTTCTGATGTGAATTTCGAGGGCATTCCCCTAGAGGGACACTAGCTGGACCCGAACCACTCGGGGAAACCAGATGCCACTCGGGAATTCGGTCGGAATTCATGGTATGTCCCCAGCTGGGCTATCAGCCGGTCTCCATCCACTGGAAATGACTGGATACCACCAGAACTTACCCGTTATTAACTCCCCGCCATGATATTCCTACCCTACGGGTGAATATTACTCGGCTTATTATCTCAATTTTACAGGAGTTCTATGAGTCCCTCACAAGCTTCCCGCAGACCATAATAGGGCGTGCTCAGACGGATGCCACTCGGGAAGAAGGCAAAAGCACTCGGCTTGGATGTTACCCCGACAAGCTGCAGCCAGATCGTGAAGGACTCGGGGGGCGCTACTGACGATGACATAGCACCCGGGTATCGTCAAGAAGGACAATACCGGCCCTCTGAACATAGGATGGGCCGGGCCGAATACTCGGAGTCCGACTTCTACACGGGGGCGTCTCGTCAACTTGGAATACAAGACAGGGATAAATACTTACCGGCAATTTCCGGATTCTGTTGTAACCAATTAGGAAACTAATCTGTAAACCAATCCGGACTCTTGTAACCTTACATTGGTCGACTATATAAGGCCAGGTAGGGATCTCCCGATCGGTATCTCCTCACAAGCTCTAGGCTTCATACGCTTTCATAAGCTCTCATACACTTATCGCCCTAGCAACCTCGAGATCTATTCTCGAAGGCTTGCGGCAGTCGGGATCCAAGCAATATTATCCACCGAACACAGGACGTTAGGGTATTACCTCTTCTTGAGGGCCTGAACCTATCTAAACTTTGTCTCCCGTGTGCACCCATCTAGATCTGCTGTGCGTACGCTGCCCTGCATTCATTATTGCTGGATTACTACACCGACACACGGTCAACCTAATCACAAGGATATATTCTTGCGAGCAATTGAAGAACAAGCAAGAATATGATATGAGGGAATCTGAAATTGCAAGTAGGATTGAAATACTCAATTATAAAGGTAGACCTGATAGAAGATTTTACAAACGGTTTCTGACACGATTGAAATTGCAATATAGTAGCAATGTAGCTAAAACTATGTCTAAACAAAAACTCAAGGCTAAAGGATGCCCTGGGGGGGGGGTATATTAAGGAGAAGAGAAGCAAAGAGGCGCCCAAACTAAGAGGGATTCGGTCATAGGGTGGATCCCCACTACGACTCTAACTTTGACTCTAATTCGTGGACTTTTATTACATGGGATTGGCCCAAAATGTGGTGGCACAACACCATAGGCTAGGATAACTCCTTCGAATAGTTTCTAAGTAGTTATGGCTAAAAGATGGATGTTGACTTCACGTATACTTCTGACAAATTCAATATAGCTTCATATGATAGTAGAAGGCAACCAGTAACTCATCATCTTCATGCATTGTCCTCATGTTGGCTCTGCCTTCATCTTCAAGGGACATTATCATCCTCTTCTTGATCTTGATTGCTCTTATCTTGTTCTTGATCAGCACGTCATGCAGTGTAAGTAGAGGTAGCAGTGGTTGTATCCATATGGGTCATGTCCTCATCATTACATGGATGAGAGGAAGGAGAAGGAGAGAAAATAGGGAAGCTACCTATGGGACATGGACGGGCTAGTTGAGCTTGCTGGGGCTGATGTCCTCAACATGGGAGTGCTAATCCCTCCTGAGCTTCACGTAGCGAGATAGTGCAGTTGCACTAGGACGGGATCCAGCGACGTGGCAGCATGAGATTCGGTGATGAGACGGCACGGGCTTCGACGTGGATAGGGCATGGCAGCTCGGGATCCAACGGGACGAGGACATGGCTCAAGTTTTCGAGATCCAGCAACCATCGCCACCCTCCACCTCTCCTCCCTTCCATCAACTTGGCCACCAATGCCTCCCTACAGCGGCCACCACGATCAGATCTAGTCAGTTATGTGGGTGTTTTTTAAAAAAATAATGTTGTTGTTGAGTGCATCAATCCTGTTGCTCATTGTTAAAAAGTTACAATTCATAAATGTATATATACGCGATAGTAATGTCGTAAAACAAAACAGAACATCATCCGTAGGGTGGTGTTGTAAACTTTGTTCTTTTCCCTTATAGGAATATTCGAGAAAAAAAACTCGGTAAATGCGGGACGCCATGCATATCTCTTACTTTTGCAGTGCTGTTGTAATGGTGCATATACAGTAGTGTGTCGAATACGTTGTGCGCAACCCGGCAGTAGTGTGTCGAATACTCATGTACACTTTTACGTTTTAAGAGTACCGGAAGAAACCAAAGATCATATGATTGTCCCATTTTTCTTTCTTTTGCGGGGACATGATTATTCCTTCTGCTCTGCTAGTTATGAAAACTCACGACGGATGCGTGTCTCACTACTTTGGGTACGTCTCGTTCGATCGAGCTATGGTGAGCTAGGTGCGTTTTTCTTTTGCAATTTCAAGAGACTAGCTCATATGATGGATTGGTGCATTTGTACGTGTTATGATTATCTTTCTGAACTTCCGGGACAACATGTATCGCTGTTGACCTCATACAAAATTAGCTCTCCCCGGTTAATAATTAGATTTGATTCTGACTATTTCTAGAAAATTCCTGCACAACGTTTAATTTCTCCGCAATTTGTTCTACCAATGCATAATTATTGTTTGTGTCCTACGCAATCTCCTTCATTGGTTTTCAACATCATGTTCATCGATCGGTGGCCAGAATTTGAGAAATTGGGTAGCTTATTTCTGTTGAGTATTCACTATCGGTGGCCAGACTGAACACGTGACATGTGGGTTGTAAGCCTTACATTAGCATATCGTTCAAACCCTTGAGAAAAAACAACTCCACGATGTGCCTCCCTTTTTTTCTGTCCCTAGTTTTCTCTAGGATTTATTTACAAGCATGGAGATTTTTAACAAGGCGTTTCTAAACTCACCTGTTCATCAGTATGGATCGTTGCATGTACTCCTAGCAGAAAAAAAAGAACAGAAAAAGAAAAAATCGTTGCATGTATGATGTATGATGTATTCAGCTATCCATACAAGAGTTCGTGAACTCGAGTTGGGATGATGCATGCAACCAATCCCCTTGTCACCGCCCACTAGCTATCCCACGTACGCGTCTCCACACGCATCTCACCCACGTAGGTACATGGTAACATGGGTCGCTTGATCGATCAGATTCAGAGACGGGCGCGCGCGCATGAGCTCATCGGTCATCGACGTGCACAAGCAAACAACCGACACGCACGCGCGCGCCCGCATTCTTTTTCCCCGATCAGGCCTCGATCACACGTAAGAAAGAAACGACCCATAGATCACGCAGCTTTGAAGATAATGTACGTGCATACGCTTTACACACACAAGCGAACAAAGCTAGCAAGCTTCTCGAGTTCGAGCCCCGTACGTACGTGCATTGCCCAATCGATATCTCGAT
The DNA here is from genome assembly GCA_019208055.1 of Stipa capillata. NCBI lineage: Eukaryota > Viridiplantae > Streptophyta > Magnoliopsida > Poales > Poaceae > Stipa > Stipa capillata. The sequence goes on from JAGXJF010004234.1 coordinate 13,167, forward strand.
CCATACATTCGCATGCTTCACAACGGCAGTGGCAAATATGTACGTTACTACGTACGTTAATGCTTGTACATGATCCATGAGTCGAGCACGACTTGGGTTCGGTCGCACCGACAGTCACGTTCCAGGTTGATCAGGGCCGCGTGTAATGATATGATTGATGTTCAAGTGTCAGCAACTGCGACTGGCTCAACGTTCACGGGCAGAGACGGGGCGCAGCGAGCCTGTGTTACGTACAGCGAAGCAAAACAACGGTGGCTCCATGCGTATGCACATGCATGACAGTTTTTTCTTCCCTTGCATGATGCATGCAGGTCCTGCACTCCTGCAGGATGCGGCTCACCCGATCGATGCAAATTGCAAACCATATACTGCTGCGCCCGACTCTGACTTGGCTACAAATTAACACAACTAATACTATACAGCCTAAAACTAGTAGTACTGGCAGGAGCAACTGGGCATTTCTGCAAAGTACAAATTGGATTGGTCAGTTCATCTTGTTTAAAAATCAACAGAGAGAACCTACACACATAAAATCCCTTTTATAAGAGAAAAAAACACCTACGCACATCAGCGAATTAACAAACACCCTAGCGAACCTGATGCCTTTGTGTACTGTGTACGGTGCACACGGATCGTTGAAGAACACAGCATCGGTCGATCAGGCTGCCACATGGAAGGTCGGGTAAAGGGTAGGCCGCCGATGTCACAGCGTACCATGGCTCAACGACTACAGGGCAAGAATATATGTACGTGCATGTCCAGCGTTCAGATGGCCGCAGAAAGAACATGGCATTATGCATGCCAGCATGCGTCCTGCGCCATTCAGATTTCCATTGAATTTGGAGTAAAAGCTCGTGGATTCATGGAAATCCTGGAAGCAAAAACATCACGATTCATCGTGTATCACGATCAAAGCAACACGGCCGACGGCCTTGATCGATCCATGTATACGCGTACTAGGACATGATAATGTCACCTGCCAAAAGCAACAAGAAAGAAATGGACGACGTGAATTCTACTCTTAGCTGGAGTTTCTCCTTGGGACAGCAGCATTAGGAGCGGCCGCGAAAGGCAGCGAGACCTTTTGCTAAACCGAAAGCCGAGAGAGGGAGAGAGAGAGAAGAAGAAGAAGAAAGGAAATCGTTTTCCTCGCGAGGGGTGGGGACCACCCGCTGCCCCCGGCCGGGGCCAGTGGGCCCCACGTGCACCACCCCACGGGGCTTGCATGTTCGCTCGATTGCTTGCTCCGCCTGCGTGGCGCGTCCCCACTCCCCTCCCCCAAACGGGCAAGGGGGAAGCGGATCACGCCGCGCGCTCTGCTTTGGCGTCGTCGTGTGGGCCCAGCCCTTCCCCCCCAGCAAAAATCGTGCCTTCGTGCGTGCATGCTTGCTAGGTCGGCAGGTCCCTCGATCCGGCGAGTCTGATGCTCTGATTGGTATGGAATGGGCCCCGGACCTCATAGTCATAGTCCCGGACGATGATCAAGGTAGTGAGCAGAAATGATTTATCTGATACTCGCGTTTCCTTTTTCTTTTGTTTCAATGAATGAATCCATTTTTAGCTGAATCATGAGCTAGCATGAGGCACTGTTCGAACATGCATGGGGAACAACTGAACTCGCGCTGAAATTATAAAACGAGATTTTCATCCTAAAGTGGGCTTAGAAATGACTGATCTGGTTGGCGAGCGGTCCATGATTTTCCTGCTAACCCTAAGTAACTAGACATGCCACGATTTTTTAGATATATGTTTGATTATTTAAAATTTATCCATTAGATGCAGTGATGAGGACTTTTCTGATGTGTTGCAGTGTTTCCCGGCGATTAGATCCTCCTTCCCTTTGAAGTACCTCAGCTTGCCTCTTTCGGTTAAGCATCTCAAGCGTGTGGATTTTCAGCATCTCGAGGATAAAATCGTCGGAAAGCAGGCTGCTTGGCAGGGGAAGCACCTAACGGCCGTCGGTCAAGGCACTTTGATGAATCGGTCCTTACCTCGCAGGTGATTTATCACCTCACGACGCTGCAAATTTCTCTGGGAGTTCAGAAAAACACAGACAAGTTCAGACGAGGTTTCCTTTGGGGGGATCCAACAAGGTTTCCTGGGACAAATGCAATGTGAATTAGGAGTCGGTGTGTCGCCCAAAGGCTCTAGTCAACCTAGGCATTCTCCACTGGACAATTCTGCGAGGGCTTTGCATCTTTGTTCACCTTGGCTTAAGTGGACTGACCCGGACAAGACTTGGATCAGCCTGGGAAATCCGTACAACGAAACCGACATGGACCTCTTATACGCAGCAACAGCTATCACGATGGGCAATGGGGCAAAAGCGAGCTTTTGGGACTCGCTACATGGGTGCTCCCAACATCTATGCTATCTCCAAACAAAAAAATGGACAGTGCAAAAAGCCACCCTAAATGATGCTTGGCTTAGCCAAATTGACATCCAGCGCCCTCCCTCGGTTGAGCTCATCCAGGAGTTTTTAGCTATGTGGTCTCAAGTGGTGCAAATTAACCTCTCTCAAGGCTCCAAGGATGTTATCCAATGGAAGCTCATGGCTAATGGGGGAGTACTTGGTGTCCTTCAATTACAAGGCACAATTCATAGGGGCGACGATCACGACGATATAGCAAGCGGTTTGGAAGAATTGTGCCCCACAAAATGTAAAATTTTCACTTGGGTAGTCATCAAGAATAGAGTGTAAATGACAAATCGACTAGAGCGTAGGGGCTGACCTAACTATGAGATTTGCGCTCTCTACAAAACAGAGCTGGAGATGGTGGCACACATCTTCTTTTCAAGTACCGTTTCACAACCCGGGATTTGGAATATGATCAAGGACTAGCTCGGCCTTGTGGATTTCCACCCAAACTTATGAAGGGATGCTGTAATGGAAAGATTGGTGGACACTAGTCGTTTCAATAGGGGCCACTAGAGGAAGGTCATCACCTCCCTTCTCATGCTCGTCTGATCGGAAGTTTGGAACAAGCGCAACGCATTGATCATCTTCGCAAGAATAAAAAACAAGGCAGCAAATCGGATCATCGTAGGGGCCAAGTACTTGAGGAATTTTATCGGGTGAGTAGGCTTTTATTTTCGTGATCTTATTGTGGTGGTATTTTGTTTAAATTTATTTTTAATTAATGGAACGAGGCAAAAAAATTACCTCCATTGTAATAATAATAATGATTATAGGCCACGTTCTGAGAGCACGTACTCTAGGTGCCAGGGCGTTAGAATTTTCTATCTAATTTTGTCACACTTGCTGCTAAGTTTTTCCTTTTTACAAGTAACATGTTGCCTAAGTATATTTATGTCATAGTTTTTTGAGAAAGATTTATGTTACAGTTAGGTACGAACCAGACACGCGTGTAGTGTTGCGTGACTGTGCAGTGCTATGCGTGCATCTACGAGGCTGGGATGTAGGCTGGATCCATATAATCCACATGCGCTCCTCTTCAAATATGTCTTCCTATCTATTCCATCACGCGTACCTGCATGGTATGTGGCCACAAACTAAACTTGGCCCGTTTCTGGGTTGCTGATTGTTGAGTTTGGCCACAGTGAACCCTGACTTTCAACGGTGACGATCGACCGTTGAGCGACGGGTACAGTTCCCGCTAGGAATCGGAATTCTGTTTTTCGGTTTGTGGGGAAAGAAAAAGGAAACTCTGAATGAAAACACATGCAAAAAAAAACCTACAAATGTATATGCATGGACAATTAATTAGTACTAACCATTGCATTGCATATATATACCACAGTGGCACGTACAGTGTAGTAGATTGCACGTACGTACGAGGAGCTAGCTGTGCTGCGTCTGCAATGCACGTATGTACAGCTGACAAAAGCCACGCTCTCTTGCGCTGATCGCACTGAAATTACGACTCTGTCCTCGCCGCTGGCCCTTGCAGACCAGCCAGTGACCCAGCCAGCAGCAGATAGAATTATTAATGTTATCCCTCGAAGTGAGCACTGAGCTGAGCAGTGTCGTTCTACGTTACCGTCCTCCTTTTCCTTTTCGAGAACTGGCCAAGTTACTGTTCTTTAAAGATGGCAGAATCACCATCAAGAGATAATTTACGGGTGATCGTGTCTACGGTCAAGTTCTCACAGTTACAGTAAAACTATCGGAATAATTAAAAACAATAAATTAAATTTCAATTATAACAATTAACTTTCAATCCATAAAAAAAAACTTTTAATTCTAAAAATACCAATTTTTAACTATAAAATAATTAACTTTTAAACTGTCAGAACTTGACTGTGCCCACAGTCAACCGCCCATTATAATTTTCAAATATCGAGTACTGACGCTGTTTTTCTCGATAACTTCTGCCCTGCTCTTTTTGGATGACTTCCACGGTTCTATCCTGGTCTGTAGCAATTAGTAAAGCAGTACAGTAGTAGTACTGTAAAGATGGAGTACTCCGTATAGTATACTACTAATAAACTTCTACTCCCTCCATTTTTAATTGCCTGTAGTGTTAGGTATGGATATATTCTCTAATATATAGCTTTAACTGTTATTTTACATAAGAATATATTTAAAAAATATAATTATTATATTATAAAATTGTTTTTATAATAAATCTAATGATGCTATTTTCACTTAATCAATCTAACTAATTATATATATTATTAGTCAAAGTTAATAAAATTTGACTACACATTCTAAAATCGTCAAACTTATTTCTAAATAGAGGTAGTATTATTTTTTGGGATCTAACTCTAATGCTGCAACTTTTATGACCTAACATGCATGCACGTACGTGAAATATCGTACGCACCTTTTACTACCTTCGACGGGAGTGCTTCACGGAGAATATATCCACCAAGTGAAAAACGAGCAAAAGAATACAGAATATACAAATATGTTGTGTTTCTCACCCTTGTGTCATGTCTGAGAGTAAAAAGAAGAGAAAAGAAGCTAGTGGTCGTGCGTTCACTGTAACTACCTGGAACGGAGTAGGCCAGAAAAATCGACGTCCACTCACTGGGAAGTGAGAACTGAATTTTCTGATCGAAAAGCGAATTACGGTTGGCAGAGGAAATCCAACGTCACTTAACTAGGCTTATGAGCCGATCTGCTTCGGTATAACTTGTTTTTAGCAATTTGTAATAATCGATAATAGCCGTGGGTGCAGAGGCCCGAAGTGACTTTCATTATCTACAAAACTTACATTGGATCAGGTATCCCAGAGTCGATATACCGACCATGTAGCTATACAAGATATTGCAACCTACAGGACGTCCGGTCTATGGTTCTGGGTGAATGCGAAGAGTTTATACTTGATACTGACGTTCAGCAGGGTGACGTGTTTTTATTGTCCACGGGAAGCTAATGTAACTGCTCATGAGCAAGCTAAACATTTTAAAATTTAGCGTTGTGGCAGTGTTTGGACAAACGTACGAGACTCTAATTTTACCATGGATGTAATGGTAGACGATTTGGTGATTATCTAATAAAGATCGCCCAAGTTGAATAAAAATGACGCTTATATAGTTTTAACTTTATGAATGCCGGCCGGTCTCTATCATCCACACACACCCACAAGGCAAGTTCTTTTTAAAAACCCAGATATAGGCCACCTTTTATCCAGAAACCAAATTTTGAGTCACGGTCAAACATTATCCCCCCCTATTAAGCCAGCAGAGCAGGCGGAGGCAATTTTGTCTCCATGCATAAGCATGCATGTGCAAGTTTATGGTTCCGTCTGCTGCACAATCGATTACTTTTTTTTTCGATGCTACAGTCGAATCAGCTAAACCGTTTGATCTAAATCTAATCATCCATGTCCTTTTTTTCCTTGCGCCTTTTCTTTCTCTTGTCACCATAGTCGCCTCCCCAATCTAATCCCGCTCTGTTGCGCTGCCGCCTTCAGCTCATCGTGTCCGGCGACCGTCGCAGGATCAAGTTTTTTTCTCTAAACTCTCTGACTCTGATAAACCATCCACCTTAACATTCTCAACCCTAATCCCTAACCGCTCCAGTGAGGTCTCCTTTCTCGGCTTCACCGTCGTCACTGCTCCTGCATCACCGATAGCTCCGCCTCGTGAACCTAACCACTCCGGCGCGGTCTCCTCTCTTAGCTCCACCATCGTCGCCACTCCCACATCGATGTCAACTCTGTCTTGCGACCCTAACCAGTACGGCGAGCTCACGAGATTGAAGAAGTTGAATCGACTATGATCAAGAAAAAAAGTAGTTGCCCGTCTAATAGCAAATGCGTAATTTTATCTACATACATATAATTTAAAAAAAGGGCCAAAATGTAGCGTATATATGGTTGAGTCGCTCTAACATAACATATTTGCACAATCTAGACCAGGCTAGCACACATTTCTACGGACGGGACGTTTTGTCAAACAGTTATATTTGTGCAGAGTCGATCGTGTAGCGTATTAGACTATGCTATCAGCGCGTTATATTACATAGCATGGCAGCACATGCATGTGCAATTTCCCGTCCAAGCGTAGCACACAGGGATGACCGGACGAGCACCTGACCGGGGCACCACGGACGTGCGCCCCCTGGAATTAGCAACCCCACCAAACACCTCGCCGAGTATTTAGACGCATTACACCAAACTGGGTGCTTACGGTGTATTTGTCCAAGAAGCAACTCAAAAGCACGCCAAGTCATGGGCCAAATTGTTGCTCGCTCTTTTTGGAGCGTGGTAGACCTTTTTGTTCTGTCTTCTGAAAAATCAAGTACCTACTAACCCCGCTCATCCATGTAGGTTGACACGCCGAATCTTCACTGTTGGCCGGTGGGTAAATGTTTTTGGCCGCTTGTGGCGTGTTAATCTTAAAACATTACATGCATGCCTTGAGTGATCTTGGCTTTGTCGTCCACTAACAACTGACATATTCTAGTTGGAAATTTTAAACTGAGATCATGGTAAGTTGGTCTAACAATCTGCAATAGCTACTCCACTTTTTATTCGCAAAAAGAATAAAAGAATACTCCACTTCTTCTTCAGAAAATATCTGCGGTAGTTTTTACATGCTACCAGAGATGCGTGTAGGAGAAAAATTAGGACAAACGGCGAGAGTATGATACAAGGTTAGAGAGAGTGGGGGATAGAGTATACACACAGAGAGAGAAAAGGAGTTGGAGGTAAAGAGCAAAAATATGAAGAAAGCAATGGCAGAATCGATCCAAGATATAAACAGCAAGCGAGAGATGCACGAGCATACTAAAGATGGAAATTCTGGCATAAAGACCCCATTGCTTTAACCAAGTTGGACGTAAATTTTGTGTCTAGTGACAGGTATCCTTCCTTCCACACAGACGGTATATTCATCATTTCATCTGTCTTCTGCACATATAAAAAAACAAAGACTGTGTAGGTAGGCACTGACAGTACAAGTGGTCTGATCCTAAATAAATAAACTGAAGAAACATATGTGTCCTGCGGGTGAGGGTCCATAAAAAAATCCCAAAAGAATCGTACATCTTCTCTATATTCTTTTAAAGTGCATCTACGATCTTTACGTTTGCATAATTTTTCAGGTGCACAGTTACCCAAATTCAAAATCATGTGTGCGATGAAAAATCCGCTCCCAATGTTCTCCAGTTTTGTTCGTTATGTGAGCAGATAAAATCCTTAGGGATTTTGACCAACAATAAATCTCATGTGTGAAGAAAGATGTGTAAAATAACAATGCCCACGAGAAAGTTATATCTTTCTTCTAAGATAATGGAAGAGATTATGCTCCATAGTGTCACAGAGCTACTAAGGTAAAGAAGTTGTTTCTGTTAGACAGGAGTATAATCTGTAAGTGCCGTGTATTTACCTGATTTTTTTTAAATAATCGCGCAGCACCTGGTGTTGAGAAAGTATGAGATATGATAAATGAATGGAACAAAAATACAGTCACGAAATTAAAGAGAGAGAGAGCGAGAGAGAGAAGAGTCGAAAATATAGGGCTCTAGCGCGAGAGAATAGGTGACCATGCGGCCATGCCCAATAGCATGCCTTTCAGCTTTATAATCTCCCCCAAAATCCACCCCCACCCTCGCAGGCTCTCCTCTCCTCCACCTTCTCATCACCCCTCAAAACTCTCTCTCTCCCTCTCCTGAAAATTCTGCTCATACTTGGCTGCCTAAAGTGGTGGTGGCGGCATCTCGCCGAGGGGGCGATCCTCCCGGCTTCCACTCCTCTGCTCCCCCCGGCTCGCCTGTCTTCTCTCCATTCCACTGCTGAACCCGGAGGAGCAAAGGGGAGGAATTGGAGCTCGACTCAGTTCCAGTTCGTCCCCAGTTCCGAGCTCGATCGTCCCCCCGGCTTCAAGATTCGGCCAGGTAGCTCCGGTTTTTGCAGAATTTCGGTTTTCTTTCAGCCGACGCGTCGGTGATCTGAGGTGGGAAGCAGTGGAATTGCCGGTTACCTTTTCTTTCTTCGGCCCGGTTTTGGCTCGTGGGAATTTTCCATACTTGGGACCGAGGAGTAGTGTTTACGCCTTTTTGTCTGCTCGTCTAGTGGTTTGATCTGTCAATTATGAGGAAAAATCTCACCTTTTCCTCTCTCTTTTTTTAAACTTAAATTCTTGGTTAAACTGTAGTGCTACCACTGCGAGCTCTTAAGCTGAACACGTTCAATTTAATCCTTAATTAGGTTATAATTGCCTTGCTCTGCTGAATTTGGGAAAGAAGTAGTTCTCGTACATCGGCTTATCTTGATCAGCTTCTGGCGTTATCTGTTCTTCGTTAACGTATCATACATACTGATAAACGTAGATATTGCTCTATGATCAAATATTTCCGTTCCTTTTGCCCAATTCAAGCAGTACTGTAGTAGCAATCTAACAATTCGAATTTTTTTTTCTTGGCACAATCCAGGTGTCCTGGTACCGAGAGAGATGTATCGAGTTAAGAGCGAGAGCGACTGCGAGATGATCCATCAGGACCAGATGGACTCGCCGGTGGGCGACGACGGCAGCAGCGGGGGGTCGCCTCGCCGGGACGGCGGGTCCCTTCTGAAGAAAGGCCCCTGGACGTCGGCGGAGGACGCCATCCTGGTGGACTACGTGAAGAAGCACGGCGAGGGGAACTGGAACGCGGTGCAGAAGAACACCGGGCTGTTCCGGTGCGGCAAGAGCTGCCGCCTCCGGTGGGCGAACCACCTCAGGCCCAACCTCAAGAAGGGGGCCTTAACCGCCGAGGAGGAGAGGCTCATCATCCAGCTTCATTCCAAGATGGGGAACAAGTGGGCTCGGATGGCTGCTCATGTAAGTGCGACGCGACGCCGATTCCATGCTTTACATGTACATAGATATTAGCATGCTGTTCTTGAGTCTTGAAAGACGTCATGGTCACATGGGGTTGAAAGTTGGTAGTTCTATTTTTCTACTTGATGTGTTCTTTGGTTCTTCTTATACATGCAGTTTCCAATTCAAGATGCCTTATCCGTGTAGGTAGTAGTTACCCTTCTTGAGGGATTCGTTATGGTTTTTGTTTAGTGAAGTGCTTTATTTCAGGTATTGGAACTGTATTAATCGTTGTTGTCCTTTGTGTTACTTACTGTTGTTGCTCTGAAACATTATCTTAGATGATTTTCTAGTGCAACTCACAAACTTTGGTTTTCAAATCGGGCGTGATGATTTTCAGAAGAATCCTTATGTAGCTCCTTATTCAAGCCCTCCTGCTATCGAAATCCTAAGCTCCTAACTTGATTCACAACTCTTAAGCTGCTAGGTTAGTCCTGATCAATGATACCAAGCACTGGTCATTAGTCACTTTACACTAATCCGTTTCTAGCTTTATCTTCTCAAGATCATATTATTTGCCAGTGTTACTCTTGTATGGACATAGACGTGGTGAATATAGAATGGTAGGGATACTCCGTATGAGCATAAAAGAATAGATATTGTGTTCATCTCTACTTTTGTTATTACTGAAAGCAAGTTGGCCTAACATTTAAAAGGTTGAAAATTATTGGGTGTATATGTATGCCTTAAATAGGCATCTATTTTTGACTTTGACTGCGTTCAAGGGGGTTAGCTGGCTAGTCAAGCCAGATTGTATGTTGTCTGACATCTAAGTTGCCTAATGATAATCTACAAGGTGCCATACTTTCCCATCATCATTAGTGTGTACTTACTACAATTTGGTTGGACATAAATCCTAGAACTGATCGAAGTTTCCTCACATTTTCATATACCTTATTCCGTGTACATGAGTCTCACATTTTCCCCCCTCTATATTGTTGTTATTATTAACCTCGTGCACCTCTTCCCAGTTACCAGGGCGTACTGATAATGAAATAAAGAATTACTGGAACACCCGAATAAAGAGATGCCAGCGAGCTGGTTTACCAATCTATCCTGCTAGTGTATGCAATCAATCTTCAAATGAAGATCAGCAGGGCTCCGGTGATTTTAACTGCGGCGAGGATCTGTCCAATGATCTTCTGAATGGAAATGGTCTTTATCTACCAGATTTTACCTGTGACAATTTCATTGCTAATTCAGAGGCTTTACCTTATGCACCACAGCTTTCAGCAGTTGCAATAAGCAATTTGCTTGGCCAGAACTTTGCATCAAAAAATTGTGGCTTCATGGATCAAGTAAACCAAGCAGGGCTGCTAAAACAATCCGACAGTGTACTCCGTGGATTGAGTGATACCATCAATGGTAAGCTGTCCTCAGTGGATCAATTCTCAAATGACTCTGAGAAGCTCAAGCAGGCTCTGGGTTTTGACTATCTCCACGAGGCCAACTCTAGCAGCAATATTATTGCACCCTTTGGGGGTGCACTTACTGGCAGCCATGCCTTTTTAAATGGCAACTTCTCTGCTTCTAGGCCCACAAATGGTCCTTTGAAGATGGAGCTCCCTTCACTCCAAGATACCGAATCTGATCCAAATAGCTGGCTCAAGTATACCGTGGCGTCTGCAATGCAGCCTACGGAGTTAGTTGATCCCTACCTGCAGTCTCCAACAGCAACCCCGTCAGTTAAATCCGAGTGTGCGTCACCAAGGAACAGTGGTCTTTTGGAAGAGCTGCTTCATGAAGCTCAGGCACTAAGGTCTGGGAAGAACCAACAGCCATCTGTGAGAAGTTCAAGTTCCTCTGTCAGTACGCCATGCGACACTACGGTAATTAGCCCAGATTTTGATCTCCGTCAGGAATATTGGGAAGAACATCCCAGTTCTTTACTGAATGAATATGCTCCTTTCAGTGGTAATGCACTCACTGAATCCACCGCTCCTGTTAGTGCTGCGTCACCTGATGTTTTTCAGCTCTCCAAAATTTCTCCTGGTAGGTGCATTGAAATTCCCCACCCTTTCTTCAGAGTGATTGTTTCTGTTATTTATATCAGTACTTATTTGCAGCACAAAGCCCTTCACTGGGTTCTGGAGAGCAGGTAATGGAGCCTGCATATGAGCCTGGGGCTGGGGACACTTCACCTCATCCAGAAAACTTCAGGCCAGATGCATTATTCTCCGGGAACACAGCTGATCCCTCCGTTTTCAACAATGCCATAGCAGTGCTTCTGGGCAATGGCATGAATACTGAGGGCAAACCTGTTCTCGGTGATGGGATTATGTTCGATTCTTCCTCATGGAGCATCATGCCACATGCTTGTCAAATGTCGGAATTCAAATGAATTCCTTATTGATCCTTGTGGCGATGGAGATTCTTGATATCGCTCTTCCTGATTGTTTTGAGGATAATTTCAGGAGAACCTCAATGATTGTAATGCTGCATAGCCGCCGACTGGTCCTTTATGGCATGCAGCAGCTACCAGATGTGCTCTTCATGCAACTAGCCCTTTTGCCCAATAAAGTTGATGGAGATAAGCCGGTTATTTAATTTTTGTTGTTTTGTATTAGAGAACCCTTTTTGTTATCTCTATGGCCAGGATTCTGTGGGAAATTCGTCATGCTTATCTATTTGAACAATGTAAGATCAGTAACTGCTTTTGTGGTGTACCATCCTGTTGAACATTGCCCCCCATTGCCAATTGATAGCAATTCGTTGCAACATTCTCCGTGACATTATATGAATTTCTGCAGCCTGCAAACCTGGAAACTTATAACTCACTCTTGAGACGTGCTTTGGAATGCACAAAGCGGCTATACCTGCTACATTTGTAATTCCTGGTTCAGGGAAAGCAGCAGTCTTGTGCTCCCATTTCTAGCTTTGGAATCTGCTTGCTTTAGCTGGTGGCTGAAGGAAAGAAGAAAAAAAGGGCGAGATAAGGCTCGCCGATGAATGATTAGGGTCGCCATGTGATGGTGTGATGGTTTCATAGTTAGAATCCGACTGAAGTTATCATCCGTGACACGATCAGGAGGAGGTTGCGACATTACACAATCGCAAAAGTTGTACCTAACTTCCCCTGATGTTTTTGTGCTGGAATCGTCCTTTTAGTTTTCTGCACTGAACATCCACATCTTGTGGGCATTCAGTGCTGTGGCATCCTCGTACTTCATCTTTTCTCCTAATCTATTTTGCGAGGAGTACATGTTCTATTTGTGTTCGACACGTGTGCTTAAAGCATCACGGAAGCAAAAGCTTTTCTTAGTGCCCGGTATACACGCAGACTTGTCAAAATGAAAAACTTGCTCCATTAATCTGACTATTCTCCGGTGCTGATATCAGCTCTCTTCCACAGAAGGTCTGAAATGCATGGGCTGCAGTTTTTGCCAACTAGTTAAACATTTTCATATTTTTCCAGCCATTTGCTGCACTTAAAAAAGGCAAGGCTTTGATTTCAGTGATAAAATAAAAAGAAGAGTGAGAAGAAGGCAGATGCACGGGAAAGTCCAGGGTGCACACGGGGCCATGTGCACCCATTATTTTAAAATTTTGAAAATCACACATTTAAGTTTCAAAAAATTCTGAAAAAAATTCATACATGTATATTATGAAGTGAGGTATGCATGGTTAAATTTTCGTAAAATAATATACCCATTTGTGATCTGTGCAAAAAAAAGAAGAAGAAAACACCCTGGGGGTTGTGAACAGTAGTGAACAATACACAATCGTAAATAGTACATATATTTATTTTTTTTACACAGGTCACAAATAGACATATTATTTTACAAAAATTTACCTATATATACTTCATTCCATCATAAACCGGTATGAATTTTTTTCAGATTTTTTTAAACTTATACATGATTTTAAAAAATCAAAAAACCTAATAGATGCACATAGCCCCGGATGCACAAAAGCTGTACTAGCAGATGCACACGCTATTTATATGCCCGCGACGTGCCGTGGTTGCGCGCCGGCCCGGAACGGAAGACGCCGCCCATCACGCGATGTGCATGGCATGACTCTCCATGACCATGAGGCGGCCACCACGACGCGCACGACACGGCCAACGCGCGCGCGCGCAGTCCGTGCCTGCGTCGTCCGCGGCGCCGTCTCTGTCCAGATCTGCATGGAGCTTGGAGTACAACCGACGCCGCAGATGGCGGCCTGACGGTGGCAGCGGCAGGCAGCGTTGCAAGCAAGATCGAGCGCTTGCTTCGAATGCAGACGCAGGCAAGCCGGTGCAAGTGTCAGCGGCTGAGACGTATGCATACAGTGATACACGCTTGTTACAGGCCCGACGACCTGTCCGTCGATCTCTTGATAGAGGTATACAATTGCTGCCTTTGCAGTAGCCTGGATATTTGCGGATAGCTTGTGCGTGCTGTCTGTCAGATTTGTGAATTCGTTTGGGTTTGATGATTACAAAACTCTGAAGAACTTCAGAGTTCTATACTCGGATAACAAAGTAGTATAACATAAGGAGCATAAAAAACTTCTAAGAGTCGCAGAAGATGCTGGTAGAAGCCAACGACTTGGTCACTGGAGAACTAAGCCGCTGCCAAACTTTCTAGGGCCTCTTTAAACTTGCTGACCTGTGAACTCGGACGTGAATTTGTTATTGTATTTGTACTAGTCGAACTTGATGCCTGAAGCAACACAGTACTGCTACTAGATCACAGGGGATACTATATACTACTGTTCTGAAACTTTAGTTCCATGTTTGGTCAATCCACGCATGTGCCGCTTCCCAAAGTTTCCCTTAGTGGAATACACGTGTCTCGGTGACAGGGGATTCTCTGGCGACTCGAGATTGGTCTTTCCCTTGAGTTCTCCATTTGCTCCTCGCCAGAGCTCCGCCGCGTGGTTTCCGCATCCCATCCTTCGACCTCCCAACCTTTTGGCCTCCGATCTCCTTTGGTTTCTGTTGCTTGTGAGCTGAGGCGTCGCATCCTTGATGCCATGGTCGACAAAGATGCCGACCTGAGCTGTATGATGCGCGGCCTTCACCTATCAGAAGCAGAGCGGAAAGGAATTGCGGTTCCTTGTCGGAAGGAGGGAGAGGCTGGTGGCGGTGATTGGCATGCAGTAGCCAAAGTCCTTGCCCGGAGGCCTGTTCATGTGGATACCATCACGAACACGCTGGGCAAAGTCTGGTGTCCTAGTAAAGGTGTGATGTGCAAAGCAATGGGCGATAATGTTTTTCTTCTATCCTTCAACCAATCTGATGGGCGTCAAAGGGCGTTGGAGGATGGCCCATGGTCAGTGGGGCATAGCCATGAACTCATGATGGTTGTCCCATACAATGCTTCCAAAGCTGTTGAAGAAGTAGAGTTCAATGAGATCTCTATCTGGGTTCGTGTTAACAAACTACCAATGGGGATGATGTCATGGGAAGCAGGAGAAGCAATTAGTTCTCAACTAGGCACCTTAGACGTGGGCGAAAATGGCATGGCGGCAGGGAGATTTCTGCGTGTCAAAGTTAGAATTGACATTCGAGTCCCTCTGCTACGTGGTGTGACGGTTCAGAGAGATGCTCCTGAAAAGGATCTCTGGTGCCCTCTTGAATATGAGTACCTACCAGAGTTCTGCTACCTCTGCGGGGTAATTGGCCATATTGACAAGGCTTGCACAACAAGAGATTGTAGTAAAAGGGATAAGCCCTATGGTTCATGACTGAGAGTCATCCCACCACGTCGGCGTTATGTTGAAGAACCAACAAGCCGGAATGTTTTCCACCAACGTTCGGGTGCACATCGGGTCATGGACAAGAGCAGCTCTAAAGATGACTGGAGATTGAGTAAAAGAACTGAGGATAACTCTGATGCAAATCGTGATTTGCCCAGTGCTGTTAAAGGAAAAGATCCAGTGCCTATTAATCTACCAATTGCCAGCACAAAGATGGTTCCATCAGTCAATGTTCAGCTAAGCCCGGACTGTAATGCAATTGCCCATTCCTCTTCTTCCACTGCCCTGCAAAATTCTAACTCATCACAACCTTCCTCTAGTTCAGACATGGTGACCGCTAAGACACCGCGTAAATTCACAGGTAAGAAAACGGCGCAGATCACCAGGGATTCTAGCAAGCATTCCCCAACTGTTAAGAAAAGAGCAGTTGATGAGATGGACATAGAAGATAATAGTGAAAACAATAACAAGGTGTGCAGGTCCGGGTCTGATATACAGGTAATTGTACATGGTTTTGATGAAATATTAAAGGCGGGACTGTCGGAACAGCCCGGCCAGAACCAATGAAGATTGTGGCTTGGAACTGCCGGGGGTTGGGCAATCGCCCGGCAGTTCGGGGGCTTCTGGATCTCCAGAAGCGTGAAGACCCTGATGTTCTTTTTTTATCTGAAACAAAACTGAACGGGAGGAAAATGGAAAAGTTTCGTTGGATGCTTCGTATGCCCCACATGATGGTGAAGGATAGTGATGGAAGAAGCGGTGGCTTGGCTCTTCTGTGGAAGCAGGAAATCAGTGTTGACGTCAAAAAGATTTACCGTCTATACATTGATATAGAAATCTGACTGGAGAATGGTGCAATGGGGTGGTTGACTGGTTTTTATGGTGAACCCTGGTCAGACAGAAAAGAGACGACATGGAGAGCCCTTAGATCTCTTCAGCACCATGCTAATCGACCGTGGCTTTGCCTAGGGGATTTCAATGAGATTTTGTTTTCCCATGAGAAGCAGGGGGGAGTACCACGTGAGCAATCTTGTATGGATCGTTTCCGTGACACTATAGCGGTTTGTGAGCTGCAAGATCTTGGTTTCCAAGGCGACATCTACACTTGGCGGAATCACAGTTACCGCTTTGATCGGTATATCAAGGAGAGATTAGACAGGGCGCTTGGAAATTCCAATGGAGAACCCAGCACCCAGCTTATAAAGTTACTAATGGAGAGCCTCGCCATTCGGATCATCGCCCGATCATAGTTGAAACAGGTGGCACTGAGGTGGTTCACATCCCTATTCAGCGGGTTTTTCTTTTTGAAGTGGCTTGGTTGAAAGAAGAGGATTGCACACAGGTTGTCCAGAATGCCTAGGAGTCTTCTCATGTTGGTTTTGTTAACAATGTTTCAGAGGGTCTGAACCGTATCGCCACGAGTCTTACGAGTTGAAGTAAAAATAATTTGGGCAATCTGCAAAAACGGCTTAAGACAGTCAGGAAGGACCTGGAGACTTGTCTGCTTGGTGAGAGTACACAAGAGAATGTTCACCAGGAACATGTCCTCAGGGCCAAATTGGAACGGCTTCAAGAACAGCATGACACTTATTGGTGTCAACGAGCTCATGTTGAATGGTTAAGACAGGGAGATAAAATTCAAGATTCTTTCATGCTTGTTGTTCGGAGAGAAGGAAAGTCAACAAAATTTCCAAGTTAAAGCGCGAGGATAGGTCTATAATAGACAATGCACTGATCCTAAAGTCCTATATCACAGAATACTATTGGACTCTATTTTCTGCTCAAGTTCGTCCTGTCTTACAACATATCCAACCAAGGGTAACAACATCAATGAACAATTCCCTGTGTTCACCTTTCTTGGATGAAGAAGTTGACTCAGCTCTGAACAGTATTGGCGACCTTAAAGCTCCGGGACCAGATGGTATGCCGGCAATTTTCTATAAAAGGTTTTGGACGATGGTGGGAGATCGTGTCCGAGAAGAAGTGCTTCATGTCTGTTGGATCAACGGCTTCCGACAGAGGGGGGGTGAATGTCGGACTCAAAATTTCTTCACAAGATTAGAACACAAAAACTATTGATTAGTTATTGTGATCGAATCAAGGAATGCAGCGGAAAAACAATCGACAAATGGATTGAAAAGGTTACAAAAAAAACAGCCAGACCGGATGTTCCGGTGTATATATCGGAAGTTCCGATGTGGCCGGAACTTCCGGTGTTACCCCGATTTCGAACGTTCTGGAAAAACCGGACCTTCCGACTCCTGGATCGGAACTTCCGATGTGGCCGGAGGTTCCGGTGTTACCCTGATTTTAAATGCTCGGGAAAAACCGGAACATCCGACTGCTGGATCGGAACTTCCGATGTGACCGGAACTTCCGGTGTGAAAATCGGAACTTCCGGTTTTTGCGAAACAGCAGATCGTCGCTCGGTAAAACGTTCGCAGATTTTGATCCACCCAACGGAATTGGATGAAATTTTGCACAGAGATAGACAAACGACTTACGGAGCTGTTCCAATTGGAATCACCTCAAAAGCTCATCTGTGCTGGGAGAAAACCCCAATCTACTAACAGCTGTTCCAAAGCAAACAAGAGGAAAAACTTGCACGAGATCAAATCAATTGATTCTTAGAACTTGGGAGGGATTTTGATACTCAATCAACATAGAAACATCTCCCACGTTCTAACAATCTATTCCACCAAACAAACCTCAAGAAACAAATCAATCCATGAGGGAAGGAGAAGAACGAAAATCCAAAGAGCAAAAAGAGAAAAACTCACAATCACACGGGGAGACTCATGGCTTTCATTGGGAATCTTTTTGTATTGATTTTCGTGGATTTTCTAGTGTTTGTACATGCCTCTCATCTTAGGCAAAGCACTCTCTAAGTGCAGCTCTCATAATCTCATCAAAAAGGTCTAAGGGTTAAGAAACCCTAATCACCTATTTATAGTGGGGAGGGACAACCCCCTCTTCCACTCTTGGGCCTCATGCCCTAATGGCCCTAGTTACTTAGCACGCATCTCAAAGCGTCTAAATAGCTTAGCCACCTCTCGATTTTCCTACCACCCTAAGCTACCAACCCTAAACCACTTCCGGCCGCCGCCGCAGTTTCTTGGTTGAGCTTCGGTGGTTTCTGCGTTTTTACCAAAACGCCCTCGCACTTGACTTGGTCCTCACGTCTCGTCTCCACCCGCTTTCTTGTCGTCCGCGTACATGCTTTTAAGCCGCACGATGTCGTCGCCACCTCCTTGACCGCATCTCAGCCCTCCAAGCTATCATGCCGGTCCATATGACCGAACCATCGCCGCACCCAACTCGCACCTGCACACAATAGACCAAGCAAAACGTCGCGAGCACAAGTCTTCCACTTGACCCAAGTCAGTCGAGAAAAACCCTTTATCCACTCAATTTTTCCTTGAGACAAATTGAGAAACTCAAGCAATCAACCATAAATTCAAAACCGAATTCATGCAACCTCAAATTCAACGCAACACAAAGTGGCAAGATATTCATCACACAGATGTACACGTCATCACATGACTCACAATCTCCCCCTTGATGAATATATTGCCAACATCTCTCAATCAATCAAGTTTGCATTGGTTTAAAGAATTAAAAGCAATCAGGTTGCAAGAATTCAAACTTGGCCAAAAGAAAGAGAAAGCAAGTACTGGGCCAAGTGAATGTCAACAAGAGTAAGATCAAAAATGAGTAAGATCAAAAATGTGAGTGAAGGCAAAACATAAACCCTGAGACTCCCCCTCACTCCTATACCTCATATATCTATGATCTACTCCAGAACAAAGCAATTTTCAGAAGATACACACCCATGCCTATCTCGTAAACGAATGCCAAGGTATGATTGATACTCCTATTTCTCCCCCTTTGGCACTATAGTCATCAAGGGAAGGCACGCCTCCCCCTTAGACTATGCAATGATGGAATATCAAGGATAAGCATGTATGCGTGGAATTTTTTATTTTTCAGTTGCAGCGAGCTTTGAAGATTATCCAGAATGAGACACAAAAAGTGCTAATATGCCACATAGGTGCTCACCAAACCATAAGAAGACATGTAGATCAAGAAGAGCAGCTAGCAAATCAAGTTCTTAGCATATTAAAGAGTTCACTAGTAATGAGCGCCAGACTAGGTAGTCACAATTGCAATGACTCTAAACATGAGTGAAGTATGACAACCTAGCGCTAAGCCATGACTAGGAGGACAACCGATCAAGATTAGGACCAAAATGCTCTATCACATGCTGAATTAAGCAATCACATGATTAAATGGATTAGGCACAACCAAAATACAACCCCCTGCACGAGGAAGTATCTTGAGTGATTCATCCTGACTTTTTCACATTGAGTCCACATGATTATTTGGACTAGCCACAACCAAAGTACTACCTCCTGCACGAGCAAGTACCTTGAGTGATTCATCCCTATTTTAGCATTTTTACATTAGCATATGATAGATTTCAAGCATGTAGAGCAAAAACTAGTGACTTTTGATGACACTAAGCATTCTCCGACCCGAGCCACAAAAGCCTAGGCATGTTAAGTCACTAGCAGTCCTAATCAAGATTACCATGAAGTCCTATCTTTGACCAGTCATACACAAAGATCATAGTTGCAATACTAGAGTCATGAGCAGATTCAAAAGCAAAGGATTCCCTAGCAGGCAACTCATCAGTAGATCAAAGATTTAAATTTAAGTTGTTGTCCAATTAAGCTAGCATTACTGATTCTTGAGAACACATATCAAAATATGGTAAAATGAGCTAGACACTCAGAATATGGCATATAGCGAACTCGTAGAACTCATTGTTTCATCAAGGATAATAGACAAAGCTCGTGAACATGCAAAGTGCACATGATATATCACAAATGATGCAAAATGCACTATATTACACTATGATACACAGTGCGAAGACTCCCCCTCAAACCAACCCATGGGAAGTCAAAACCAACATGCCCCAAATGTCGGTGCCAACGTTGAAACACTGAAGAACTAGTTGCAAGAAAGCACCTAGACTCAGAAGAACTAAACTCAGCAGCAAAAACTCTTCCGGGACGAGAAATATCAAAAGCAAGTGCACCAGAAGAGTCAAGAACACGACATCCATTCTTCTTAAAACACACCTCAAAATCATCAACAATGAGCTGTGAAACAGAAATGAGATTGTATTTCAGTTTACTCACAAGGGCAACATCTTGAGAGTGTTGTTGTTGTTGACTCGCACTGCGCCCTTGTGTGTCACACGTCCACGGGAGTCATCTCCAAAAGTGATGTACTCATCACCGGATGTCTTGTTGAGGGAGGTGAACCATTTTGGGCTTCCGGTCATGTGACGTGAACACCCGGAATCAACGAGTCACATGTTCACCAACCCTTGCCGTCCAACCTACACAAAAGGTCGAAAACGAGTGGACTCGGTACTGGGGTTAGTAAGCAAAGATTTTTGAATCCAGTACTGAGTCACTCGCTGAATAGGAACAAAAGATCGTGAGTGATTAGCATGCAATGCAACACCTAGAGCAACTCTATGATCCCGACCTAGAACGCGCCGCGAAGGAATGTCACGCACCGAAGCACGTGAACCACCTCCAAGAGGACGGCGAGAAGACTCTAAGCGACCTAAACCCTGTCGCCTGCTAGAGCCACCAGACACCTCAACATGTTGAGGCCTCGTGTGTGTCTTAGGAGCACTCAACGCATTGTTGCGTCGTTGAATACCCCTAAGGGCACGAACACGGTCACGACGCTCCTCCTTGAGACGTCGAAAGCAGAACTCAACTAGGTGACCATCCTTATGACAATGAGTGCATTGGTATTTTACCCTTTGCGAGGTAGCACCAACTGAAGCTGAAGCACTCTTGTCCTTAAGCGATGAATCTAGATAACCACCTGACTTAAACACTGTTCCCCTCTCCCCCTGAGCTATTGCAATCAAGCCTCTACCAAGAGAACCAATGGGATGAGGAGGATGATTCTTATTTTCTTCCACATGATTAAAACCTAGACCTTTGCCTGAG
The DNA here is from genome assembly GCA_019208055.1 of Stipa capillata. Taxonomy (NCBI): domain Eukaryota; kingdom Viridiplantae; phylum Streptophyta; class Magnoliopsida; order Poales; family Poaceae; genus Stipa; species Stipa capillata. The sequence goes on from JAGXJF010004234.1 coordinate 34,163, forward strand.
CTAACTCTAGACTTGTCTAAGATCATGTCAAGTTCTTTTCTACCTCCAGAAAATCTCTCCAAAGTTTTCTTGAGGTAATCAACTTCCCTAAGCAAAGGAGCACAGGTAAGACAAGCTCCTGAAGCTGACACTCTAACAGCTTTCTCATATTTTTCTTTGTATGCTCCTAGTTCAAGTTTTAGAGATTCACAGGACACACAAGCAATGCTACAAGTCTCAGCTACTGTTTTCTTAAACCTCTCTCTAAATGCAGCATGCATAGCAGAAACATCATTCTCAAGCTCATGGCAAAATGTGCAAGTAGAGGAATTAACATGAGAAGCATCAACAGGTAGCTTAGAAGCAGTAGCATTAGCCAAAGTGAGTTTTCTGTAAAGCTCAGAGATGTGTCTTCCTAGGTCCTGATTTTCTTCAACTAGTTCAGAGCATTTATCACACACTGGTCTTCTCATTTCAAGCACAGATTGATTCAATTCTTTATTTCTACCTTCCAAATACTTGCATCTTAAACATGGAGAAGATTCTTGAGTGCTCTTAGAACTAATGCTAGCAAGTTGATTCTTAGCATTCTTGAGTTCATTAGCATGAAATGAGTGAGCAATGCAACCAGCAAGATAACCAGTTTTAAGCTTGGCTAGATTGTCCTTATAGACCATAAGCTCTTGGATGACAATTATATGCAATATGAAACCTATAGCAAAGCACAATTTAATCTCATTCAATTCATTAAGAGGTGCTAAGCTAGAGGAACATCCAGAAGGTGCTCTAGAAGGCAAACTAGCATGTGAAGATTTGAGCATATCAATCTCTTTCCTAAGAGAGTCTAAGTTATCATCCTTAGAAACACAAAAGGAGCAAGGGCTCGACTTAAGTTTATCAATTTCAATCATGGATGACTTAAGCAATTCACTTACACTAGCATGAGCATCTTTAGCTTCAAGGAATTCTTTGTGTAAAACATCACAACTAGCACACTCATCCTCATTACTTTTCAGTTTAGCAATTTCTAGTGTAAGAGAATTAACTTTCTTAGTCAGGTCTTTAGATTTCTTGATTGAAGCAAACAAGGCATCATTTTGCACATCAAACATATCAAGCAGTTTATCATGCCTAACACTGAGCTCATCGAAGGTGCAACTTACATCGCTTTCAAGATCTTCGTCGTCGCTCTCTTCTTCGGATCTCGCCATAAAGCACATGCCGGTGAAGCCATGTTCTACCTTCTTCTTCCCTTTCTTCTTGTGCCTGGGCGACTCCGGTTCATCCTCGCTTGAGGAAGAGGAAGATGAAGAAGAGTTGGAGTTGTTGTCGCTATCTTCAAAAGCGGCGATAGCTCGACGAAGGTTCTTCTCTGCCTCACGCATCTTGGGCATTGATCCAAACTTGTTCCTTCTCTTGTCCTGAAACTTAGAGGCAAACTTGTTTCTCTCTTTAGGATTGGGACACTCGGATCGAATGTGGCCTTTCTCACCACATCCATAGCAAGTGATGTCCGAGGATTTCCTTCTCCTATTTCTCACATTCTTGTATGCCCTAGAGAAGCGTTTTGCAAATAACGCGAGCTCATCCTCGGGAAAAGATTCAAGCTGATCATCAGACAAAGAAGACAAGGCTGCAAGAGATAGTCCAGAAGAAGAAATCATGCAAGTGTCAGAGTTGACACTAGGAGACACTATCCCCGATGGATCCGAGGAAGTGTTCCCAACAAGAGCCAAAGTCTTGGACTTAGAACCATTTCTGTTTTCCGAAGTGATCTCATGAGTAGAGAGCTTGGAGAACAGATGATCGAGTGTGAGAGTGGCAAGATTGGCAGACTCTTGGATGGCAATCTTCCGCACTTCAAAAGCGGGCTCTAATGTGTTCAACACATGCCTAGCCATCTCTGAGTCAGTGTACCTCACTCCCACACTCCTGAGCTTATTCACAATTCTTTCAAATCTCTCAAAAAGTTCAGAAATTGATTCCCCAGAGCGTTGCTCAAAGCGATTGTATTCAACTTTGTATTGATCCGCTCGAGCAATCTTGACTTGGTCGGACCCCTCATGATAGGTGATCAAGGTCGACCAAATCTTGTGAGCGGTATCAAGATGAGCAACCCGCTCATGCTCCTTCCTATCCAAACCAGAAAGCAAATAGTTGATGGCCTTGCAATTGTTTTCAACATCAGCCTGATTTGCAGCCGTCACTTCGGCAGGAAGAGCAAAGTCCCTTTCGATGATTTGCCAAATAGCAAGTCCCTCTGACTGGATAAAAATTTTCATTCGATTTTTCCAGAACTCCCAGTCCGTCCCATTGAAGACGGGAGGACGAGTCGAGTATCCGTGGGAAGCCATGGCTCGCAAAGCCGGTCAAAGCTTATAGAGAAGCGAGACCGGGCTCTGATACCACTTGTTGGATCGACGGCTTCCGACAGAGGGGGGGTGAATGTCGGACTCAAAATTTCTTCACAAGATTAGAACACAAAAACTATTGATTAGTTATTGTGATCGAATCAAGGAATGCAGCGGAAAAACAATCGACAAATGGATTGAAAAGGTTACAAAAAAAACAGCCAGACCGGATGTTTCCGGTGTATATATCGGAAGTTCCGATGTGGCCGGAACTTCCGGTGTTACCCCGATTTCGAACGTTCTGGAAAAACCGGACCTTCCGACTCCTGGATCGGAACTTCCGATGTGGCCGGAGGTTCCGGTGTTACCCTGATTTTAAATGCTCGGGAAAAACCGGAACATCCGACTGCTGGATCGGAACTTCCGATGTGACCGGAACTTCCGGTGTGAAAATCGGAACTTCCGGTTTTTGCGAAACAGCAGATCGTCGCTCGGTAAAACGTTCGCAGATTTTGATCCACCCAACGGAATTGGATGAAATTTTGCACAGAGATAGACAAACGACTTACGGAGCTGTTCCAATTGGAATCACCTCAAAAGCTCATCTGTGCTGGGAGAAAACCCCAATCTACTAACAGCTGTTCCAAAAGCAAACAAGAGGAAAAACTTGCACGAGATCAAATCAATTGATTCTTAGAACTTGGGAGGGATTTTGATACTCAATCAACATAGAAACATCTCCCACGTTCTAACAATCTATTCCACCAAACAAACCTCAAAAAACAAATCAATCCATGAGGGAAGGAGAAGAACGAAAATCCAAAGAGCAAAAAGAGAAAAACTCACAATCACACGGGGAGACTCATGGCTTTCATTGGGAATCTTTTTGTATTGATTTTCGTGGATTTTCTAGTGTTTGTACATGCCTCTCATCTTAGGCAAAGCACTCTCTAAGTGCAGCTCTCATAATCTCATCAAAAAGGTCTAAGGGTTAAGAAACCCTAATCACCTATTTATAGTGGGGAGGGACAACCCCCTCTTCCACTCTTGGGCCTCATGCCCTAATGGCCCTAGTTACTTAGCACGCATCTCAAAGCGTCTAAATAGCTTAGCCACCTCTCGATTTTCCTACCACCCTAAGCTACCAACCCTAAACCACTTCCGGCCGCCGCCGCAGTTTCTTGGTTGAGCTTCGGTGGTTTCTGCGTTTTTACCAAAACGCCCTCGCACTTGACTTGGTCCTCACGTCTCGTCTCCACCCGCTTTCTTGTCGTCCGCGTACATGCTTTTAAGCCGCACGATGTCGTCGCCACCTCCTTGACCGCATCTCAGCCCTCCAAGCTATCATGCCGGTCCATATGACCGAACCATCGCCGCACCCAACTCGCACCTGCACACAATAGACCAAGCAAAACGTCGCGAGCACAAGTCTTCCACTTGACCCAAGTCAGTCGAGAAAAATCCTTTATCCACTCAATTTTTCCTTGAGACAAATTGAGAAACTCAAACAATCAACCACAAATTCAAAACCGAATTCATGCAACCTCAAATTCAACGCAACACAAAGTGGCAAGATATTCATCACACAGATGTACACGTCATCACATGACTCACAATGTCCTCAATGGTGGACCAATGCCGGCCGAATGGAATACTACAACACTAGTCCTAATTCCAAAAGTGAAATGTCCTGAACGTCTCAAGGATCTTCGTCCTATTAGTCTTTGTAATGTCATATACAAAATCGTTTCAAAAGTGCTTGCAAACAGGCTAAAACCTTTCCTTGATGTGATAATCTCACATAATCAAAGTGCATTCGTGCCAGGGAGGCTAATCACTGATGATGTCCTTATTGCCTATGAAATGTCCCACTTTATAAGAAACAAAAGAGGGGGAAAGGATGGTTATATGGCTCTCAAATTGGACATCAGTAAAGCGTACGACAGAGTGGAATGGAACTTCCTTGAAGCAATGATGACCAAGCTGGAGTTCCAGAGCTCCTGGATCCAACTCCTTATGAAATGTGTTCGCTCCGTCACATATCGCATCAGGATTAATGGTGAACTCTCTGAAACTACTATGCCTCAGCGTGGCTTGCGTCAGGGAGATCCAATCTCACCCTATCTCTTCTTGCTATGTGCTAAAGGCTTTTCCTCCCTCCTCCATAACAGTGAAGCGCAAGGTCTAATTTAGGGTATTCACATATGTCCCAATGCACCTCCCATCTCCCATCTGCTGTTTGCCGATGACTCTCTGATTTTGCTTAAGGCAGATAATAGGAATGCTCTGGAACTTCAAAGGATTCTGGATCTATATGAGGTATGTTCTGGGCAGCAAATCAATCGTGAGAAGAGCAGCGCTATGTTCAACCATAACTGCAAGTCTACAGTCAAAATGGAAGTGATCCAATATCTGCACCTTGGTTCTGAAGTTTATAATGATAAGTACCTTGGTCTTCTTGTCTATATAGGCAGATCGAAATCTCAGACCTTCCAATACCTTAAAGAAAAAATTTGGAGAAGAATTCAGGGCTGGAAAGAGAGGCTGTTATCTAAGGCAGGGAAAGAGGTGTTAATTAAGACGGTGGCTCAAGCAATTCCGACTTATGCAATGTCTTGTTTTGACCTTACTAAGGGATTCTATGATGACATTACGTCCATGATTTGTCTTTTTGGTGGTCGCAGATGGATAATGAACACAAGATGCACTGGCTCTCAATCAACAAATTGGCAAAACCGAAGAAAGAAGGAGGGCTTGGTTTCAAAGACTTGCACTTCTTCAATCTGGCAATGCTAGCTCGGCAAGCATGGCGAATTGTTCAGAATCCTGATTCTTTATGTGCGAGAATGCTCCAAGCTAGGTATTTCCTGGATGGAAACGTCCTTGCGGCAGTACCGAGCAGTGGTATATCCTATGCCTGGCGAAGTGTGCTGAAAGGCTTCGATCTTCTCAAGCAAGGCCTCATTTGGAGAGTGGGAAATGGAACAAACATTCGTATTTGGGATGATCCTTGGATTCCGTGGGGTTTCACAAGACGTCCTTCTTCTCATCGCGTCCAGCATCTGGCTCAAAGGGTCTGTGATCTTATTTGCCCAATCAGTGGGGTTTGGGACAGGGAGCTTCTTGCCCAAAATTTTCACCCAGATGATGTTAAGGTGATATTGAGCATACCAATAGGGGATGATTTTGAGTATTTTATTGCCTGGCATCCAGACCCAAAAGAAATGTTCTCAGTTAAATGGGCTTACAATCTGTGCCTCAATTTGGTAGCTGTTCAGGCCGGACAACCAGCTACAAGTGCAACTGTAGCAAATCTGACAAAATCTTGTAAGGGAGTTTGGAGCAAAATCTGGAGCTTATGTCTGCCCAGGAAGATATGCATGTTTCTATGGAGATTTACTCATAACAGCTTGCCTCTGAGGATGAATCTCCATCACCGTGGCATTGTTCTTGAAACTATATGTCCGATGTGCAGGAGAATGGATGAGAACAGTGGCCATATGTTCTTTAAGTGTAAATTCGCCAAGTCTTGTTGGAGAGCGGCAGATATGGATACAATGCGGTTGCAGCTTATGAGTTGTTGCAATGCTCATGAGGTTACCGCGGTCTTGCTGTCTCAAGCTCTTGAACCTTTGACATTTGCTGTTGTTTTGCTCTGGAATATTTGATCTGCCCGAAATGCGGTTATTGCGGATGATCAATCCATCTTACCAACTGATTTAGTGTCCAAATGTCAGAGGCAGGTGATGGATTTTGGCGAGTTGCTGTGCAAGAGTCCTTCTCCTCAGATTCCTTTTATTCCCCGCTGGGTTGCTCCCCCTCTGCAGTTCCTGAAGATGAATATTGATGGAGCCTATTGTGCATCTTCTGGTGAGAGTGGTTGGGGTTTCTGCATCAGAAATGCAGATGGCATGGTTCAGGGAGCAGGTATGGGAAGTTTGTAACATCTTGCAAATGCTTTACATGCTGAATCCATCGCCTGTTTGCATGCTCTCCACTTTGCTTCTGAGGCTGGTATGGATAATCTGATTCTAGAAACAGATGCTATGAATCTGAAACAAGCTCTACAATCCTCTGATCACGATCTGACCCAGATTGAGGTCCTCTTTCGACAAGTTAGATTTCTCCTCTCTTCTTTTGTAGTCTGTAAAATGGTGCATTGTAATCGGGTCTGTAATAATGTTGCTCACAGTCTTGCTAGAAAGGGTGCCGGTCTGGCGCCTAGTTCCTATTTTGTTTGCCATTCTGTTGTCCCAGACTTCTTAGTCTCTCTGGCGGCCAGCAATTTAGCTGTACCAGTAATGCAGTAAAGCTCTTTCTTGCTAATAAAAAAAAATCCACGCATTTGCCTTGTCTCCGTCAGAACATTTCACCAACAGTATAATAGTAGCAACTGATTTCTTCGGTCCTCGTCTCCCTCAAAACATTTCAGTGATAGTTTTCAAGATGGGATCCGGCCCGGTTGGTTGGTTGGTTGCACGTCTCGTTATATGCTCTCGCATCCATGGTCATTTCTTTTCATTTTCTCTCCGATGAATGCATGGCCATTTCTGAATCTGGTGCGCGATGCTTTGTTGCGTTGCATCTGAGAAACCCAGCTGCTGCTAATAGTGAAATTCATCCGAGTTTGACCTCTGCGCACTGGATCTGGATGTTTGGTCCACCACTCGTCACAATGACACAATGGCGGGCAGTTTCATTGTAGCGAAGGGTGTTGATCTTTGCTTTTCATTTCTTCTGAAAATGTAAGTCACTACAGATAGAAATTCACATAAAACGAGTAGTAGCAAAGAAAAAATTCCACGGATTTACATCAAAAACAAGCGGCTAACAAAGCAAAGCAAAAAGCATAGCGATCGTTCGCGCCGTGCCGGTCCAACAGGAGAGCCTGGCAGCACAAAAAGGGAGAATTCTCACCGCTGTCGTCAGCAAGCCTTCCTCTGTGCAGACACCCTCTGAGCCCACCCTCACCCTCTGCCTCCTGGGCCCCGAAGACCGTGGACCCCACCTGCCAGTCACACGAAACGCGAGGCAGCTGTACCAACAGAGAGACAGAAAGGCCGGGCCCACCCCACTGCCTTCCGCTTTCTCTGCCACTGCCGCTTTTCTTTTCCTCTTCTTTTTTCTTCTCTTTTTTTTCGCTTCTCTTTCTCTTCTCCGGGCGATCGCCATCGCTGCCCACCACATCACAGACACACCGAGCCACCAAACCCGGTCGAAGTCGCCGCCGAAAGCGGCAAGCCGCGCTCCTCCTGCCTCTATCCGCTGCGATCCCGACCGCGCCGGGACGCGGACGCTCAAGTAGCAGTACACATTATTTTTCTTCTACTAGCGCTCGCCGCCGCTGTGATTTGACCCGGGCGATCACTTCTCGCTCTTGGCTTCTTCCTTTTCCCTTTCCCTGCCCGGTCGCTGTATTTCAGCACAGGGTTTTCGGTTATTTTGGTTTCTTCTGCTCCTTGGAGCTTTCCCCGGTCTCGCCTCGTGCTGGACGCCGCCTGCTGAGCTTCCTTGGGAGGTATGTTGTTTCTGGGTGCCGTCGGAGTGAACTGTGGGGGTCTGTGACCGGTGGGTTCGAGTTTGATTCTGGGATGGTTGTTCTTGCTTCTCTGTGTGCGGCTTGTTGATTTTTATGTCCCGATCAAAGATTGGGTTTTTATCATGTGTTTTGAGTTCTCAGTCGGGAAGATCTGTTTGTACCTTGCTTGATAGGCAGTAAAGGTGGTGGTGTTTTAGTTGTTCGGGCTTCTTGGTCATGGTCAAGATCGGATTCACCCTCTCAGGTTCGGGTTTAGCTTATGGAACTCGATCTGAAGCTCTTGGGATGCTAGTATCCCATCATTGATGGTGATGGTCTTTCTAGTGATCAGCTTGTTGGTTAGAACTTGGAACGTTGGGTTTGTACGTGCCGTGGAGAACTGCTTGCTAATTGCTGAATAGGAGTTGCTTATTGAGTTGCCTTACACTTGCGCTAGTGTACTCCTGATCTAATTAAATTAGTTCTCCCATGGATCTTTACCTTAAAAAGAAGAGCAAAACAAAACTTGCATCGATTTGGGTTAACTTGCGGTGTGGCTTATCATGGAGTTGTTAAGTTAGCATAACAGAAAATTTCCCCAGAAGTCATATGTATGTATCGATCAATCCAAAAAACCTGTGTTTCACTGAACTAACCAACTAATCTCGTTTGTAATTTTCGTAATGCTAGGTTTGTGCCGGAGGCTGAGAGGGTGGTACATGCCATGGCTCTTGAGACTAAACAAGTTGCTCTATGTATCAAGAAAGTTTTGAGGTTCTCCATTAGAAAAAGCTACAGCTGTATCTTTGAACATCCAGTCCTTTTCAGTTTGGGTGGTTTGCTCTATTTGTTGTACAGATCTTCACCGGGATTCTTTGCGTTCCTACTTTCTTCTTCACCTGTAATTATATGTACTACTCTTCTTCTTGGAATCCTACTGAGTTATGGGGACACGAACCTTCCTGAAGCTAATGAGGATACCAAGACTGCTCCAGAGATTTCAGCTTTTAAGATTGGGAATTCTTCCAGAGATGTTCACTTTGAGGCAAAGCAGATAATTTCAGTGCCTAGTGTTAGGAATAATACAAAAAATTTCGAAGACAGGGAAACTAAGCAGACGGTTTCTATCAGAGAGAGGTCTAGTGAGCATGTTGAGGTTGATGATGATGTCCCACTTTTGAGAAGAGTTGATGAAGATGAGAAATTTGAACACTGCGACATACCTAAAACATTAACCCCATTTCCTTCTATGGTCAATTTTCGTCAAGTGGTTGGGGTTGGGGAGGACTTGCACTTTAACCAGAAAAGGGAATCTGGAGATTCACTTTTTATGACAGATATGGCTGATAGTCACACTAGCTTATTTGAAGGTCTGAATGAGAGAGTTGCATCCTTTGGCATGTTTTCATCCAATGAGAATGTTAATAAACATGGTGAAATGGAGGAGAAGCTGAATCAAGAAAGATTATTCACAGACTCAGCAGCTAGCAATGTGAGAGATATTTCTGAAGAGAAGTCAACTGACGGGGTAGCTGGAACTAGCAGACCAACTTATGCCGTTTCTGTGCGCCAGAGGAAAAAGCTTGGTGAGCTTGGTGAGCTTAATATTGATACTAGTAAGGCTGTTGAGGACAGCCTACTCGATTCTTCTCTTGGTTCACCATGGGCAACAGTTGGCAGTCAGGATGGGTCATCTGGTTTTGACTCTGATCAGGCTGAGAGTTCTTCACCTGATGCTTCCATGACTGACATCGCTCCAGTTCTTGATGAGATTGACCCTCTTTTGGGTGCCGATTCCACTCGTCCTGATCCCATTTCTAAGGATGATTCAGACACTGATTCGCATGTCTCCTCGCAGGATCATCAAACAGATGATGATAGTAATGATGAGGATGGCAACAATGATGCTAAAGATAGTGGTGAGGAGAACAAGAAAGATGACAGAAAGCAAGCTGCATTTATTTGGACAGCAGATGATGAAAAGAATCTGATGGATCTTGGATATTCTGAGATGGAAAGAAACCGGAGGTTGGAGATTTTAATGGTTAGGCGAAGATCCAGGAAAAACATAATATTTGAAATTGACAATAACTTGATAGATGTCAATAGCAGTGATGCCGCGAGAAGTGTAGATGACTTAGCACGCTTCCATCCACAAGTACCACATATCTCAGTTACAAGGAGGAACCCGTTTGACCTTCCTTATCCTGAAGAAGCGGCAATTCCTGGCTCAGCTCCTTCAATTCTGCATACAAGAAAGAACCCATTTGATTTTCTTGAGCATTCCGATGACAGTGGTGTCTCTGTACATGATAATTTAAGCCCTGGGGAATCAGTGATAGCTTCTCATCGTGACATCTTCAGAAGGCACGAGAGCTTCAACTTTGGAACTACAGATGCTACCCAGGAGAGACCTTTGTCTAGGTTGAAACCATATTTTCTCCCTGAGACTGTAGAAGGGAGCGTATGTAATTTCCAAAGGCAATTTAGTGATAAGAGTGAGTCCCAAATGAGTTCTGTTACTGAATCTGATATGGCTCCTTCGGTTGCTGATCAGGAGGATCACAAGGACCATGATGAAAAGGATGTGCACAGGGAGCATGAGTCAACGACTCTCCCGAGACAGGATAGTGACCTTGCAGATGCTGGAAGTGAATGCTCAGATGGTATCAACTCTGTGGATGTTGAACTAGACCACAGTGACATTGATGAGCGTGAGATTGCTCTACAGCATTTTGTCTTCGAAAGATCGCAAGAAAGAGAAGCATATCTTGCCTCAACAAAAGGGAAGGGTCATGAAGAAGATTACATGCTTAAGCCGGGTGGAAACTCCATGATGCCACTTCATCCAGTCGCTGACCTGCTTAGCTGGGAAGATGAAGATGGTAAGCGAGTTTGATCTGGATACTCTGTTTAATAACTGAATACCTGTCCCACACATTTATTTGATCAATATCCTGTTATGCAGGTGAAAGCTATCTTGGTGATAAGTTTTCTACAGAACCAAACACAGTAATTGAATTCTCAGAATGGGTTTCCTCTCCCAGGCCAGCTGAAGAGCATGAGTCAAGATCACGGGACCTTGGTCTTGGTGCAACCAATATAGCCAACGAGGATGGAAATGTTGATTTCATGCCCTATTCAAAAAATGAAATCCCACTAGATAACCTGATTCATGGGCCTATGGAGTTGCTAACTGATTTTGAGAAGGAAACATTGCCGGCAATATCTATGGACCTTCCCCCTATCCCTGAGGAGAGGGTTGTCGAGAACTTCAATATGCAAGAAAAGCATGAAACTGCAGTATTTACTGATTCTGCTACTGCCTTGACTGACTTGCATGTAATTGAACAGCACTTTGATGTTGGTTCCCAAGTAAATCTGAGCTCTGCAGTTGTTTCCTTGTGTCCTCCTGAAGCAAGTGATTACATCCAATCTCCATCGGTTGAGCCTAAAGATATCTCAAATCCATTTTTTTCCATGGCTTCTGAATCTGACAGGGTGGATATGATTGATATGAAGAAAGAAACAACTTCAGGATATCAACTTGATTCTGATGATGACGCCGATAAAATCTATCCTGAGCCTTTAGAGGATAACGGGATTGATGAAAGTTTCCTGTCGGAACTGGATGCGGTGGGGGACTTCCAGGTAGAACCAATGAGACTGGATCAGCAGGTGCCTAATCTTGGCTCCCATACTGATAACCCTGCTGATGGTGTCGCAGAAGACTCCTTGATTAGCCCTCAGACTTCTGGCGGCATCACTGTGTCAGATGCCAGTGCTTTAGACTCCGGCGAGCTGTCTCCATTGGTTGATTACCTAAGTGGCACTGATCCTGAATTTAGTTGGTCATTAGGAACATCTCATGATGATCCTGAGCAGACTGTCTACAATCCTCGGCGAAGGATTCTTGAAGCAAGTCCTTTTGAAGCAATGAACACAGAGTTGAAGCTACCATGCAGGGAGACAGAAGTGCCTTCTGTCAATACACCATCAGCAGCATGCTTAGCAGTTGGATCAAGTGAACCAAGTGAACTGGAAGTTACTAAAAATGAGCCCGTGACAACTAAAACTGATGCTGAGATGATTGTTGTTCATGCCAAGTCTCTGGAGGACGTAGAGACAGCCCTTAAACAAGTGAGTGATGCTGGTGTCGATGAGCCCAACCTTGACACTGAAACCTCACACGTCCCAGTTGTTGATATTGATTCAGAGTCCTTAAAGGGTTCTGGACAGTTGCACGTCATTGACGCAATATCTGTCAATGACTATTCTGCTTTCAAGGAAAACTCTGGTGTTGATGTGAATAGTTGCTTGGAAGAAAACAGAGATAAGGATGGATGTGGAGAGACTGCACAATTTGCAAGACACGATAATCTTTCAGACGGAGCACATATTGAAAGTCTGCATGTTGTCGGAGATGATAGGCAGACTGAACTAATGAAGACTGCAAGCAACATGAGTTCCATTGAGGCCAAGACCCTCGATGACATTGATGCAGTGTTCAAGAAGCTCTCCGACGGGCGTGCCAAGAGTACTGTACAGGCAATGGAGTCTGAGAATACTTGCGAGAGAAGAGAGGAAAGTGAACAGCAATGAATGTTTATTACAGGATTGCTAGAAAGACTGTCACCGGAGGAGATGTTAACCAAGTTGGGACATATATTTCTTGATGGAAGGGTGGAGGAGCTTATTCACGGTTTTACTGATGAAGCACTCCTTTCAGCTCCACAGTTCTTCTGTTCTACATATACTTTCCACATATACTGTCCAGTACTCGAAATATGAAGTTCTGCTCTAGATTTTTGTGAATGATATTTTTTTTCGTCCGTTTGAGGTTTTGGCGGTTTGTATTCAATTTTATTTTATTGTTGTCCTTCTATTCTCCCCCTCTGGGGCAACTCCAAGAGCTGTATTTTTGCTGGGACTGTGTCGTGTGGCGACAGGGAGGGAGAACAACCGATTCTGTCATGTAATGTAGTCATGTAGATTTCTTCCACTACTTGATGGAACTGAGATAATTTGATGTAAGAGAGCTTGTGCAGTTGGAAATAGAGGAAGCTGATACGGCTGAGTGCATGTTTGTCTTCGGTGTGTCCACTTGGACTACTACTTTCATACTGTATGTGAAGTGTTAAATGCGAATCAGACCGCTACAGATTTGTCAGATTTTACAGCATCTCATCTGGTTATTTTGCCTGCAATATATTATATTATTAAAATAAAAAAGAACACCATGTTCATTCACATATGGTGAAATATCTTCACCGTTAATTGTGGTATGGGTCTATATTATAATGGTATATATAAATTAGATTATTTATCAAAATCTATAGATAACTCTTATTAGGTGGATAAAGAATACAACTTTATTTTCTAAATTAAAATTTAAAGCTACTTTTAATTAAAAAGTTGGTAATTGCGTGGGAAACACCTTTAATATCTTTAAATTTCGGATTTATATATGATATTAGATTAGTACGTGAAGTTAAAGTTCAAATCACCGGTCGTTGATATTAGATCAATAAACAAAAGCTCATGTAGCAATTTTGTGAGTGTAAAATTCTAAATATCTATCGGTTGTGAGCTATTAATAATTAAGCTACACCCGATCAATGTTGGATAATATTTAGATATAGTTTATAATGATCTATCAGTTGTGGTTTATTAATAATAAGAGTACACCAAATCAATGGTCGGATGACATTTATGTGCACCTATGAAAATTTATCGATGTACAAATTCTAAGATCTATCGGCTATGATATATTTACGTACAGTTGTGATGATCTATCGATTATGATATGTTTATGTATAAATTCTAAGATCTATCGGCTACGATATGTTTATGTACAGTTATGATGATCTATCGGTTATGATATGTTTAGTTACAGTTATGAAGATCTATCAGTTATGATCTGTATAGGTACAGTTACGAAGATATATTTGCTATGATCAGTATAGGTACTATTATGAAGACCTATTCGATGTGATCTATTTAAGTACAGTTATGAAGATCTATCAGCTATGATACATTTAGGTACAATGAAGATCTATCAATTATGGTCCACTAATAGTAATAGGGCCCACTAGATTTATGGTAAGATGTTTTGCTTTTTGTGAGAATTTTTAGCATGTCTTTTTTTATGGATTACTAGTTGAATGTATATATCACGTGGATAAATAATACAACTCTATTTCCCTAAATAGCTAAACTGGTGGTGATACACCCCCATAGGCAGTTTTGATGAGGATGAGATAAAGGAACCATTAAGGTCTAAGTTCTTGTGAAGGAGCTTAGTGGCATAGCTGCCCCAGTCTCTTTAATGCAGGCGGGTTCAAGAGCAGAACCTGAAAACATTGCTTGGGTGCTAGATGCTATTACATGTTTAGTGAAGAGTGAACTTGAGGATGCTGAGAATGTCTACTTAGCCGTTACCAGTACGACATGCACAAATGGCATAACCAAGTAGAGTAAGTGTCGGTGTTCTAATCCGGTAATAATGAATGCGGGGCGGCGTGAGCACAGCAGATCCAGATGGGTGCACACAGGAGACAATGTTTTAGACAGGTTCAGGCCCTCGAGGAGAGGTAATACCCTACGTCCTGTGTTGGTGGATGATATTGATGTATCCCGTATGAGGGTATGTGTCTATGCCTATGAGAATCGCTACGGAAGCTCTCTTCTTGAGTAATCTAATGCTCGTGCTTGTTCTGCTGATCCAGGGATTCCTCCCTTGCCTTATATAGATGGCCGGGGGTAGGGTTACAGGAGTCCGGATCGGTCTTACAGATATGTTTCCTAATTGGTTACAACTGATACCCGGGTATGCCAGGCTAGGTATTAGTCCATGTCTTGCACTCCAAGTCGGCGAGGCGCCCCCGTATTGTAATCGGACTCCGAGCAGTCGGCCCGGCCCACCTTGTGGCCGGAGGGCCGGATTCGTCCTCCTTGACTATACCCGGGTGCTATGCCGTCGTCAGTAGCCCCCGAGCCTCTACTCGGTTGGTTCAAGGAACCGAGTGGAGGGTCATGATGATTTTCCCGAGTAGCTGACTCCATGAGTCCCGACTGAATTCCCGAGTGGTATCTGGTTTCCCGAGTGGCTCGGGTCCAGCTAGTGTCCCTCTGGGGGAATACCCTCGGAATTCACGTCAGAACCAGAAAACAGGTTGTAGCGCTTCGGTCCCGAGTTATTCTGTAGACTTTTCACTGGGGGCACGGGCAGTGCACCCAGTGGGTGTAGCCCCCGAGCCTCCACTCGGTTCGTGAAACCGAGCGGAGGATCTTGACGATTTTTCCTGAGTAGCTAATTTCTTCACTCGGGAGTCCCTGAAGGCGGCCGCTCGGACGGCCTGTGACGCCCTGTGGGAGGCTGACCCGACTCCGATGTCGGTGTTCAGCTTGCGCTCGCCAACCACACTAACCTATAGAGTAGGGATAAACATATGAACTGTTCGAAACGCATGTCAAATACTCAGGAAGTCCGAGTGTAACTCTGCTTATACATATTTTTGTTATTTGTTCAGTGTTTATTAAAATCCTCTTTCATCGTTCGTGTGTAAGTTAGCCTTTTGTGTGTGCTCTTGCCGACTCGTCGTAGCCCCCATTGCGTAGAGATTAGCCATGGGCTGTTTCCCGTGTAGTGCAGGGTTGTGGCGTAAACCGACGATCAAAGACGAAGAGTTAACGCTGAGCTCTTTACACAGTACTAAAATAATTGTTGAAAGAGAAGAGCCCGAGTGCGCCTGGGCGCATCCGGTGTGGTGTAGCTCCCAATGTCCGCTATGTGTAGCCGTGAGCGTGCATAGCAGGTAAGTTGGAAAACCCAAAAAGTTACTCGGATGGAGCAAATAAAATGTTTTTATTCATTCGTTCATGCTTAAAGTATGGAAGTACAATGCTTAAGCATAAAAGCGACTTAGCTATTTAATGTTCCAAGCGTTGGTGACGAGGTTGCCGTCCTTATCCTTCAGTTGGTAAGCCCCCGGGCGTAATGCTTCAGCGACAGTGTACGGGCCTTCCCACGGTGGATAGAGCTTGTGCCTGCCCTTGTTGGACTGGACTCGGCACAGGACCAAGTCGCCAACGTCGAAAGCGCGCCTGCGTATGTGGCGGCGGTTGTTGTTGTTCACTGGCGCATCCGAGTCAGCCACGAAGGCCTCCCGAGGAGGATTGCGGCTTCCCGAACTCTCGAAGCCGTCCGAATCGTAGTCGAGGATGGGCAGAAGGGACTCGATCGTGCCGACCAGTCGGGATCCCTGCTCGACGGGTGAAGACCCGTGCCCAAACAGGAGATCCAACTTTGGCATGACCTCGTCCTTGGAGATGGCTGCCGAAATAATTGACTCGGACGAGAGTCCGAGTGAAGAAGACGGTGAAGCCTCCGCCGTCTGGCTGGGGGCCGAGTCGCAGGGGTGAAGTTTGCCGAGTTTGTCGGTGATGAAGTCTAGGTTTCCAACCCGGAAGACCTGCCCTGGATCGGCGACAGAATCTTGGAGGCCAAAGCTCATGATCAGCCCCGGAGCGAAGTCACCATTGTCGTTGAAGAAACCCATCTGGATCTGTTCAGATGGATCTATGCGCATAGCTCCTACCTGGCGCGCCAACTGTCGGTGTTCTAATCCGGCAATAATGAATGCGGGACGGCGTGAGCACAGCAGATCCAGATGGGTGCACACGTGAGACAATGTTTAGACAAGTTCAGGCCCCCGAGGAGAGGTAATACCCCACGTCCTGTGTTGGTGGATGATATTGATGTATCCCATATGAGGGTATGTGTCTATGCCTATGAGAATCGCTACGGAAGCTCTCTTCTTGAGTAATCTAATGCTCGTGCTTGTTCTGCTGATCCAGGGATTCCTCCCTTGCCTTACATAGATGGCTGGGAGTAGGGTTACAGGAGTCCGGATCGGTCTTACAGATATGTTTCCTAATTGGTTACAACTGATACCCGGGTATGCCGAGCTAGGTATTAGTCCATGTCTTGCACTCCAAGTCGGCGAGGCACCCCCGTATTGTAG
The DNA here is from genome assembly GCA_019208055.1 of Stipa capillata. Lineage (NCBI taxonomy): Eukaryota > Viridiplantae > Streptophyta > Magnoliopsida > Poales > Poaceae > Stipa > Stipa capillata. The sequence goes on from JAGXJF010004234.1 coordinate 51,037, forward strand.
TCGGACTCTGAGCAGTCGGCCCGGCCCACCTTGTGGCCGGAGGGCCGGATTCGTCCTCCTTGACTATACCCGGGTGCCATGCCATCGTCAGTAAGAGACAGTATGCCTGAAAACATTTGAAAACATAATATTGCACTAATTGAATAATGGAACTGCAATGCGACTAATGATATCAGATGGAGGAAATTTTATTCTTGATAGAAAATTTCTCAAAAAATTGTTAGTGGAAAGATAGATTCTATAGGGTGAGAAGGAGTGGAAGACGAAAATGTACAAATCAGTATAAAGTGCATGATTTGCACAACATGTCATTGGATCTCAATGAAAATATTTCTATTAAGCAAGATTTTCTATTAAAATGGTACTTTGAATTAAAGACTAACAACGTAATGCAGAAAAAAAATTCTACTAAATTCTAATCATGTTTCCTTCGGATGTACTTTGGTTAATTTGTTTCTAAATGAAAACTCAAAAATAATAATATAGTAGTGAATAATCGAATACTCCCTCTGTCCAGAAATGTAGGCATATTTTGGTTGGTTAAGACCAGGTGTTGACCAATAGTTACTTTATTAATATGCGGTTTATGTGATACAAAATCATAATCATAAGTAAATAACTTTGAATACGAATCTAATGATATTAATTTTATATCACATAAATCATATATTAATAAAGTAATTACTGATCAAAGTCTTATCTTAATCAATCAAAATACGCTTACATTCCTAGACGGAAGGAGTAACAGTTAGCGAATAAGACAAATAACTGATAAAATGATAATATCAAATATGATAATACATGGTAAATCTAGCCATATGAATAGGCGGGCCATCCACTAGTTCCTCTTCACATCATGAGCAGCATTAGAACCCTGCTGGAGTTAAACTTGCTAGTGTGTGTGGGTATCTGTCGGATACTCTGGTATGGCTGGTATCATATACTGTACGACCGTATATGATGCTAGTGAATATTTCGTTATACATTTGTAGTTTATTTTGTTCGATACTGATGCTACAAAACTACATACCGAGATAGCCAAATTTGTTCTTTAAGAATGATCTGTTCTAGACAGAATAAACTGGTTTATATCTGAATCAGCAGTAGTGGAGTAGCAATAGGCACGACCACCAGACCGCGCGCCACGGCTTCGCCGGCAGCGCGAGCGTGGGCACGCATCACTTGGCCATGGACCATAGGACGACCCAGGCTCTAATTTATCCACTGCATAAATACTGCAGTATACTACGTATTTGTTTTGCTCTTCAAGCTTATCTGATCTGCCGTGTTTGACCAAAGCTGCTAAACTGAAGCGTAGCGACGGCAGGTTGTCACACGGTCGTGTTGCCTGTGCCGCTGCTTGTTCGCGTTCCCAGCTGAGAGCTTGACCAGTAATCTATCTAATCTGTCAGTCAGACGCGCTCTGAGCTGTGAAACCGCTGCCGCCGTCTCAGACATACGCCTGCTCCCCTGCAACTTGCAAACGTACTACTGCGCTGCCTAGACCCGTTATTCGCAATGAATGATCACCATTCACCGCTATGTTCGTCCCAGTGGAACCGTTGGATTTCGAGAAGGGTAAAAATGCATAGGCGGTGACACGGCCAGCAAAGTTCAGTGGAAGGTATAAAATACGAAAATGTTTTTGGCTATCTCCCCTCGAAGTACTCACTGGATACGGATTCAGCTGGCGCCACTCCCAATGCATTGGCTCTTAACGCGCTATCCTAGGAGGTGATAGAATTTTAGAGATAATCACCCCAATGCATTGTCTCTTAAGTGTTGTATCTAAGAGGGGTTTAATTTAATTGCTTTAGGGATCCTACTTGCATTTCAATATTTGTGGCCTATTTGTGGTATATACTACACCGTTGCCATGGAGCCGACCCCACGCCGCCCGCTTGGTGCAGCGCCACGGCGCCTTGGCGCCGGCGCTGCCTTGCGCCGTGGCCGCCGCCTCCGCGTGGCCGCCGTCCACGCCGTCGCATGGCCGCCTCCGCCCGCGCGGCCGCCGCCGGCTCCGCCACGAGCCTCCATGGGGCCTCCGGCCGACGCGTGCCTTCGGGCCGCCGCCGTGGCCTCCGGTCGCCGCGCGCCTTCGGGCCCCCGCCTCCCCAAGGCCGGCCGCCACCACCGCGCCCACCTTGGCCGCCGCCGCGGGCCTCCCCGCCGCGCGCCAAGGAGCGGCCGCCGCCATGGCTGGCTCCGCCCCGGCCGCCCGCCTTGGCCGCCCGCCTCAAGGCGCCGCCGCTGCCCTCGGCCTCCGCGCCGCCCCCGGGAGGCTCCTCCTCCGAGGAGCAAGAAGCCGGCCCTCCGCGCCGCCCGCCGGCCCCTCCGCGCCGGCTCCCCGCGCTCGGCAGCCGCCTCCCCGCCGCGCCTCCGCGCACCGTGCCACCCGCCGCCTTGGCCCCGCCGCCTTGGCCGCCGCCTCGGCCACCGCCTTGGCCCCGCCGCCCTCATGGCCCAAGGCCGCCGCCGGTCCGAGGAGCAAGAAGCCGGCGCTCCTCCACGGCAGGGAGGGCAGGATAGAGAGGCGGGGGAGGGAGAGGGGAGCAGGGGAGAGAGGACGCACGGGATGGGGGGAGAGAGGGGAGTGGGGGGAGAGAGGCTGCATGGGATCAGATGAGTAAAATTTTTTGTTGGAGAGTGCGCTAGGAGCCGTATCCCTGGGAAGAGCCGGCTCTCATCTCTTTCCTCCTTAATTTCCTGCCACCTTAGATTTTTGCTTAGTTGGCAGGGGCTAAGAGACTGCTGACCTGGTGCATTGGGACTGCTCTAACAATCCGTCCAATCCATTCATTTCCATCTGTTGTTTTTCCACGAAGCGTTCTACCGATCTTCGAACATGCATTGCTCCGGAGCATTCCAATTAAGATGGATTTCACATTTATTTACTTTTCCAATCGCGTCGTCGGGGGCTGGGACCCACCTGCCAGCCGCCTCCAGGGAACCGCGCCGCTGCGCGCTATATAAACCCCTCCACCACCGACCCCCGTCGTCTCTCCCTCGTCTCTTCACTTCCGCTCGCTCTCTCTCTCTCTAGAAGGAAGGAAAGAAACAGCACCGACGGCGACGAGCGTGGCGTCTCCGGCTACACAATAATACAAGGTGCGTCCCTGTCGCTCTGATGTTCCGAATTCCGATTCGTCGCGGCAGTTCGTGCTTTCGCATGAGCGGAGGATTTCGTGCCCGAGGTTGGTTGTGCCTTTTGCTGATCGAGGTTTTGTCGACGGCTAGATCGAGCTAGGTCAATTTTGTTCCTTAGCTGTTGATGGTTCTTCAGGTAGGACAGACTTTCCAAATGCAAAATGGCAGTATAAGTCTGTACATTTGGAATTTCTTGTTCGGGTTTGTGCTCACAATGTTTTCCTTTTAAATCCTTGGTCTCATTGGAAATATGATAATGTTTTAGCTATTTTGGAGCGTACTAGATTCAACAAAATAAATGTATACAAACGCTGGGACCATCAAATTTGGGCCAAGTTATGTAGTAATTTGGCCTTTTCAAAACTCGATCCATTGTGCTTGCGGAAACACTTAACATGCTTAAATCTGTGTTTAAAAGAAAAACTAAAATGTGTGTTTGTTAAAGGAAAAATATTTACATAAAATATTTTCACCACCCATAACTTGATCCACGTCTACTGTTGATTTGCGCTTAAGTACACCGTATCTTTCGGGAAAGCACACCGTTCGATATGTATGGATTGATCGTTTTCTCTGGATGTCGTACTAAGCATGCATGCATGAAACGCGCAGATTGATTCGCACGTGCGCCTCGAGGAGCAGCCGATGATGAACGGCCGCGTCCACCCGGCGGCGGCGACGAGCTCGGACTTCTCCGGCGAGATGAACCAGTCCGCCTACTCCAGCTCCGACCCCTCCTCCAGCCCCCTCTACAGCTTCCACTTCGAGAAGCCCGTCCCGCCGCGGCCGCAGGGGCAGGGGCAGGGGCAGCAGAAGGCGTCGCCGCAGCCCGGCACGTACGTGGTGCAGGTACCCAAGGACCAGGTCTTCCGCGTGCCGCCGCCCGAGAACGCGCGCCTCCTCGAGCACTACACCCGCCGCGCCAAGCGCCGCAGCGGCTGCTCCTGCCTCCGCGCCTGCTTCTACCTCTTCGTCGCGCTCCTCTCGTTCGCCGTCCTCCTCGCCGCCTTCGTCGCCGTCATGTACCTCGTGTTCAAGCCCAAGCAGCCGGCGTACACGTTCCATACCCTCGCGGTGTCCGGCCTCGACCGCATCGGCAACGCCTCCGCCCCGGGCGCATTCTCGCCGGAGTTCGACGCGACCATCCGCGCCGACAACCGGAACAGCAAGATCGGCGTGCACTACGACGGCGCCGGGAGCCACATCGCCGTGTCGTACAGCGGCGTGAGCCTGGCCAGCGGCGTGTGGCCGGCGTTCTACCAGGAGCCCGGCAACGTGACGGTGTTCGTGGCGAAGGCGAAGGGGTCCGGCATACGGTTCTCGGAGAGCGTGCGCGGGCAGATGGCCGCGGCGGAGCGGCTCCGGTCGGTGTCGTTCGACGTGGACATCAAGGTGCCCATGCGTCTGCAGCTCGGCGAGGTGAAGACGTGGGCCATGCCGGTGACGGTGCGGTGCGCCATGGTGGTGGACAGGCTCGCCGCCAACGCCAAGGTTGTGTCCAGGACGTGCGACGTGAAGCTGCCGTTCATGTTGTGGAGGAACTGAGGAAGCAAGAGGTGGTTATTGGTTGATTAGGAGAGCAGTTCTTGGTAGCAGTGTGGCTTCATGCTTCCTTGATGTTTTTTCTCCTCAATTGTACGTTGGATTGATCGAGCAATGTTCTTTTATCGTGAGGATATCCAGTATTTTGTCGACCATGTTCACTTGTGACATTATGTTGCAGTTGAGGTGTTCATGAGTTTGCACCTCTCTTCTTCTGAAGAAGACTGAAGAAAATGGTGTTGGTATAGTGGTACGTTGTGTTACTACTTGAACAATGCTGCTGAGAGAAAACAGATAAAGTTTTCTTATATGATTTTCAGTAGCAACTACATATTCTAACTTCGATTTCTCGAATATCCAAGAGTGCTTTACAGCAATGTGAAATTTTCATGAGTTGTTCGTGAGGCTTAAATGCACGAGTTGACGTGAATAAGTTTGACCGACCAGACTAGAATGTCACATCAATTTGTAGTGTGTCCAATTTACTCTGGCATCTATGCTTCTGCGGTCACTTAGAACTTGAAGGCTCACACATATGTCCCATCACAGAATTGAACATTCAGTACTATGGCAACTGGAAGTAACCTCAAAATTCTGTGGTTGACAAGAACTTACAATGTTCAAAGGAACACTGACTGAACAAATCAGCTGATACATGCACGACAACAAGATCGGACCATCAGCGCACAGACTCGACCATGTGATCAAAATCAGATAAGTACAGTTGAAACACTCCAGTGTGAAAAAATCATTTACATCCGTTTCGAAAGTGCATTCCGACATATCAGTGTATATGCCAAATTAAATCAGCAATTCAGCACAAGGTATGATTCAGGGCATGTGTTTTTCTTTCTGGTGTTAATCTTTGCCTGCTGGTCAATTAACTAACTATTGTCATCTCCCCCTCGCAAGAGAAAAACTTTTGTGATCTCCGGACGACTAATGGTAGTGTCCTTCACGTCTTGGCCGGCTGATACTCCAAACCATATCAGAGAAAATGCCAGAATCGGTTCTGTATTTTTGTTACTTCTCTGTTCAGATTTGTATAGTCGTTTCTAGTTCTCAAGATATTAGTGCGGGTCCATGAAGTCTTGGACTAATGCTCAAGCATTTTCATTTGTCCAAAGATCGTGATAAAAAAAATATCTGGTTCGGCCAATCTGATATTGAGATGTGGAATGATAATACAATTTAGCTGACTTGTGAGGACCTCAATACGCAGAAGTGAATATATGATCCCATCAACATATCAGATACCTAATTCATGTGTCCCATCAACATATCAGATAATTTCTGAATTTCAGCTGGCGTTGCAGCTGGCTGCTGGCTGCTGCCGACTTGTGCTGTAGTGCAACAGCATGTCATATCTAGAATAGTCATAGTTTTAACTTCTTGTCGATCAGAACACAAAGCAAACTCGTAGTTGTAATCACGTCAGGGGCAACCTTTGATTACTCCAGAAGCGATCTCAGTCCTCACGACAACGAATTGGCAAGGCAACCTCTCGAAGTTCACCATTAATTTGGACAATTCAAAAGGAAGATCATCACACACGAGCTTTGGATGTCAGCCGCGGCAAAAATCACTCTCAGCAAAGTTGCAGCCATGATTTCATGATATATAAATTGTAGAATCATTTTGTGACCTGTCACGGTCGTCTTGTGGTTCTATCGAAGCATTGAGAAGAGAAATTTACGTAGCATTCAACCTCCCTGTATCCCGTAGCATTTCTAACATATTTGAAAATTAGTTATCGAGATTGGATAAATCATTAAGAGAACAAATTCCTGTGGAATTGTGTGCTTTATGTTGATCAATTCGGTATTACCGTAATGATATTGAATTTGATAAGAAGAAAGTCTCTAATCTTTTATAGGTTATCTATATGACTATCACTTGGTTCCATACGTGGTTTTTGCTGTAGCGACAGGAAGGACATAATTCTTTGGATACTAGGTGTAGCTACGTGAGGATAATTGTACGGAGCTTATTTACCTGATATAGATGGTGATCTAGCAATATGCTTTGTGATACTTGATGCTCGTATCTCTTTAATGTTGCTATCCTTCTCTTAAGTGGAGTTTTAAACTTTTGTAAAAACATATTTCAGTAAAATTATCGGCCATGCGTATCGATCGATGCAGAAACCAAACAATCGGACGTGGTTGCGGTAGCAATACCACCCATCTAGCCGGTTTTTCCAACACTTGATTAGCAACCGGGAGGAGAAATTCCTTGAAGAGAAAGGGATGCCTACCATCAATACGTAAATAGTCATATGTCCATAAGTTCTACTACTAATAGATTTAGTAAAGGAAAGCCTAGTAAAGGAAGGCCCAGAACGGGCTAAGCTACTGCCCCCAAATCGAACAGGACGATTAGAGTGGAAGAGCCTAATTCCAATCCAAACAATTGGCGAGAGGGTCTAATTTTTTTCCATTTTTAATTGTTTTAATCGAAAATATGGCTTTGTTCTCTCGGGGCTATACCCCTCTATAGATATCGTTCACTTAGTTTCTCGAGATCTATGCCAACTAACCCCATCAATCGCTGTCTGGACAAACCACCCACACAGAACACTAATAAAATGCATTTTCGCAATGTCATAGTAGCAAAGATTCTTGAGTACTGACTCATTTTCGCTAACAAAATTTCTCCTTGTTGTTAGCCGGCCTAAATAAACAATATGATGAGTTAAACAATCAGACAAACTCACATGTTGTATAGTGTGTGCACCTCGATCAACCGAATTTCAATACTTTGTTCAACGATAGATAGAGGGGTGTACATTACCCCAAGGATAAAAAATCCACGCTCTTGTTTCAATTGCACTCTCTTCATTTACGGGTTGCTTGGAGCATGCATGTAGTTCCTTCTACACGTTCTTTCATGTGGCTGCTCGTGATTCGCGCTCAAACATGCAGATAGATCGGAAGGAGCTGCAGCAACTTCTACTTCCTAGCCGCTACAGCCCTGCAACCCACTACAGCGTACAGGACGTCGTTCGGTGACAAACACACAAAAACCATACGTGATGACCACCCACCTATGCGTACATGTAGTTTTCATGTAGCCACGCCCACTGCACCTAGTTGTTGGTACGTCTACCACGGAACAGGCCAACTGGAACTACAAGCCTCTCTTTCTTGAGATCTAGGAGTCTGGCATCATCTATAGTGGTAGGCTCTGAGACGTTCTTCTGCCCTTTGGGACTCTTCAATGAATAAACGGCGTTGCTATCTGTTTCTTCCAAAAAACAAAAGAAAAAAGTTCAAACAGAGTTGGTATAATGGTATATCACGTCCAAATGAATCGGAGTACACAGCAAAACACCTGCTTCAAAGCTCCAAATCAATTGATCATTGTAGCGTGTGGTTCGAAACTCTGGAACTTTATTGTTTTCTCCTAAGTACAGTGGTTAGCTTAAGAAGAGCAGTTCAGTTGTGTTAATTTTCCTTCCTCCCTGCATCATGTGCCCACTAGGTAAGCATAGTAGGAGGCCACTCGTATCTCCGAACAGATCCACTGGCACCCACGTCTCCAGTGTGTTCTTAATGCACAGGATCAGTCAGTGCTTTAAAATATGGAAAAATGTAGGCCAACAACGTCTTACGGAAACATGATTACTTCATTAGATATCTTTTTATTAAATATATCATGTTGTTAGCTTTTAGTTCAAAGTACTATAAGCAAATCTTATTTAATAAAAATATTTTTATTAAGATCTATGGTCTGCTATGTAAAACATAGACTTCCATACTAATTTTCACTTTTCCGTCTTCCACTCCTCCTCATCCCATGTTGTTTATCTTTCCACCAATGTTTTTTTAACAAATTTTTCATCAAGAATTGAATATAAACACTGACGGTTTGTACATAAATCTTGTGTTCTCTTCCTCCACCCGTCTCATTTCTGGTCATATAGCGGTTACATTATTCGATTTGTGGTAATGTTATGCCTCTGATGCTTCCACACATGTACCTCTTTCTCTACTTCACTCTACATTAGCCCATCTCATCAATGTCAACGATAAAGTAGACGTTGTCGTCATTCTCAAGATCACTCTTAACTAACCTATTACATGTTGACATCCCGTGGCACCCAAGCATTGTGCCTAGCTTCTGCTCATGGACCCGCATGCAATAGTATTCGTGAGAACCTAAACTCTAATGGTTCCTTTACAACCTCCTAATCAAATTGCTTTACCTATCTAAAAAACTGCCTCTAGACAGGTATCACCACCGACCTCGCCTTAACACATCTCACCATTTGAAGCGGGATTTCCTGCTTCCTTGTCATGATGCCACGACTCACCTCACGACCTCAATAAAAATGTGAATATTGATGTATACTCGTTGAATGTAAATTAAATTGCTAATGTTATTTTAATTTTGCTCCACATTTCAATTTCCAGTTGAACATCATATGTGTTGATTCTACACTGTGCAACATTGTACATTATACAATGAAGTAATTTATATATAACTTATACTAATCCATTTTTATACATGCTAGACACTGAAAAATGAACTAATCAATATTTACTTTGTACTAATTCATTTTTATACATGTTTAGTACTGTAGATTTGCTTTATTAAAATGTAAAATGAGGGTGGGTCACAATGTCGAGAGAGGGGGTGAGTACCTCCGGGTAGAGACATATTTCCCAATACTGATATCATGCGCAAATACAAACGTTTCACTTTCAGGCTATCTAATTATGAAGATCAGCGGGACAAACGGCACTCGAGAAACAGGAAAACTACAGGACTCGCTGGCACTTAGCACTGCTTCTGATCCCTGAAAACAACATGCCGCCAACAATTCTTCTTTGTCCGTATTTCTGAACGGAAGCTCCCAATGATTCTGCAGGAAACTGATTGGATGCCAGAGGTGGATGTGGATCGAAATTATGCGCATTATTCTAGACAAAAAGGTAGCGGATATATATCTGGATAAGCATCTGCAGCTGCTCCAGCTCAAGCTGCGTGTGGCATGAGATGAACGAGGCTTCCTGATTAATACTCCACTACAGTACTGTGAGCGCCATCATCGATCCTAAGATTCCGAGGGGCTAAAACAAATCGATGGGCACCTACCAATCAGCCGTGGTTATTAAGCGGGTCCAGCTCCACTGCAGCATGTGCACGACGCAGCGGCGAAGCGATGCACACTGGGACACAGACATATGCCTGCTTGTGTGTGCGTTAGGGCCGAGGTCGTTCTCGGCAATAATGCACGCGCGCGGGCGGATCAATCATTTCCGCCGTGTTCGTTTGAATCAGATTTGCGATAAAGATCTTTACTCCCTTCCTCCACAAATATAAGACATGCATATAATTTTAGATTCAACTTTAACCAACAATTAAACTAATAATATTGAATTATACAATACAAAAGTGATACTATTTGAAAATATGTTTAAATATGAATCTAATGATGCCACTACTATGTCATATAATTTAATAGTATTAGTTTAATTGTTGGTCAAAGTTGAACCTAAAATTTCGTGCACGTCTTATATTTGTGGACGGAGGAAGTACTACGCTAACTTGAGATGTGCAATATCGTCGGATAGTTTTGATATGATCTCAGTCACATATGCAAATCTAAGGGTTGAACCACAGGGATAATGGCATGAGTTGGACACTAGTCGGATATGTGATTGTGAATTGAATGACGGGGTCAATAGATTGGGACTCCAATATTTCAATCTGGTTTTGGCGAAAGTGTGCATCTAGCACCCTACCTTTCTCCGCCTTATGTGTGCGATGCATTTCGTTGTTTAATTCGAACGTACGTGCCGACTACTCCTGACAGAACAATTTCCTCCCGTTATCAAATATGCCTGACATAAACAATTACGCATTCTTTTGTGTTGCTATGCTAGTTTAATCCTACTTGACCGTACGGAACTTCCAGCGCGTACGTTGCAGACTAATCTACACCGAGTATATAAATTGCACGGTAGCTAACTACAGACAGCAAGTAATTAAAAAGAGAGAAGGGGCAGCCAAGTCCAGATTGCATATCGTGTGCGTGGATTGGTCATGTTTGTAGCATAATGCGGATACGCTAGATGAACGCTCGCCCTGCAGTCGAGCGCTAGTGGACGGAGGATTTGGTCCCCGGCAACGAAAGCGAGGCTCGATCCCCTCACTCTCCGAGGCTCCGAAACGACGAAACCGCGGCACGCTCACGCTTTTGTGGGTCGCATCACCTCATCGGTGTAGCAGGCACCGGAGCCACCAGACCAGTCCTTCCTCGCCGCGCTGCGTCGCGGCTTGAGCTTGTTGCCTCGCCTTTGAACAGAAAACGTCAAGTTCTGTAAACCATCTCTCTCCTCCACTACAAAAATACAAAATGATGCGGTACGCCTGCAACGTTGACGTGCGTGGCTGGCACTGGCATCAGGGTTGTTCACTTGCTTCCTGCCGTTCTCGTGGCAGCCGGTGCCGCCCCTCGTACGTGTGCCAACAAGCTAGCAACTGCGGCTATGCTCTTCGATTAATTCTGTGGTGCACGAACCTGGTGATGGTGTGGTGGAAACATCTATGCATGCGTGATATTTCAAGCGTTCTCTTGTTGCCAATCATCCCGTGTGCTAACCCTTGCGCGCTTCGTCGTTAGGGCCATTCCTGTCGATTTGACTCGTGGTTGTTTGCCGGGTCTCATTCGTGGGGATGGGAACAGGGGATGTTTATTTCACGATTCATGGCTCGCGACGAATTTATGCCTCGCATGTGACACGTCCCCTCCCTTTTACCTGTCCGATACACGAATCGTGGTTTTCAAAGTTCGACAGGGAATTTCACAATTGAAAGCAAGATTTTCAGCATGATTTTGCAACTAATATTCCTGTTATATAGGTCAGCATGATTCAGCATCATTATACTGCAGCACTAAAAGTATCGGTGTAGACTTTGTACAACTTACTATTCATGTTATATAGTTCAATGCACAAAGATCATGTTCATCATCCTACTGATACAAAGGAAAAGACAAGTGTGTGACTCTATACGTACGTATTGTATTACAGTTATCAAGTGATACACGTACGCTTGCAGATTATTTAGAGGCTGCCTATTCCTAAGTTGTCTGAAATAACGTGATACATGGCCTCCGTGTCGCTCCGATGAGCGACCCTGGCGGCACTCCCAAAACCCTAGCCCCGGGCTCCCTGCCGCCACTGGAGCGTGGTCGGCACGTCCGCAGCGCGATGGTGTGGGTATGGTGCTGCAGTGATGCTCTATATCCGATTACGGGTCGTAGGTTGCTCCGTGCGTGTTGCGACCCATTCATGGGTCGACGGTAGCTAGGCCCCCCCTCCATAGGGTTCAGCAAGGTGTTCGGGTGCAATGCTCTAAGAGAAAGCCTTGTCCTGACAGGGTCGGTGTTAGCGACGATAGCACTCGCGGGCGTCTTTCTCCTCCTTGAAGGTGTCGTCCAAGAGTCTGTTTCAATCCTCCTGGACCATAGACGACCAGATCTAGGACAATTGCGGTGGCTGCTGACGTGGCCTAACCCCCTCCCTCGAGGTTTGTTGGGGTGTTGGGTGTGGCGCTCTGGGTGAAAATCTTGTCTCGATCGGGGGTCGGTGCCGATGACGACAGTGCCCATGGACGTCGTTCCCCTCCTTGGAGGCGTTGTTGAAGAGTCATGTTCACTCCCTGCTCTATGCCTCTGTTTTGGGTGAAAGCTCAGAGACCACGGACCTCAATGGTTGACGGACGTATGAGCCCAAGTGAAGGTCGGTTTTATGCCGGTGTTAGCGAGGCTGGCTTAGAGTTGGCAGTTGTGGCTTCGGGGGACACGGGTGCACCCGGCGGGAGGATGGCACTAGGCGGTTTGGGTTCGTCAACTTTTTAGGGCTGGAAGGGCCTAGATCCACTTCCCTTCGGACCTAACTTGTCTCTCTGGCGTTGATGGTGTTGACGAACGTGGTTGTGGCAGTCTTGATTTCGGCACGACAGATAGAGGTGTCCCTCCTATTGGTATTGCTACGATGAAGTCGGAGTCATCGAGTCGCGGGTGTGATGGATGATGATGATGATAAGGTTGTCAGCGTTAGTGTGAGGTGTATTTTTTTACCTATGTGTTTTGTGTTGGGTTGACTTTGTCAGCGTGTTTGTTTATTGGACGGTGTTCCAGACCTAGTTTAGCTAGATGGTTTGCTTGTTGTTTGAGCTTTTGTACAGTTGTTCTATAGTCAATTATGCTTTGTAAGGTTTTTGGTTTAAATTTTTTATAAATTTATTTTATACGAAACTGCAGGAACTTTATGTCTTTTTGACGAGATTAGTCAAAAAAAAGTTATACAAAATTTTGTTAAATTTCAGTCACATTTTAAAACCTTTTGATCAATAAATTCAACCATCCATATTATTATATTATATTATTATTTATAAGGTATGGACTAAAGATTATAGCGACTTCTATTGAGTGATTGAGATTTATATTTTTTAGAAAACTGATAATTAACAAGACCGTCATTCTCTCACATTTAATAACACTTAGAGCCGTCAAATAGCTTTTGCTCTGTGATTGCTGAGCAGAAAATAAGCTGTAAAAAGCAAGGGGAAAATTAGCTTTGCCGACGAGGGCCAAGGCGGGCGCCCGTGCGTGACTGACCCGGTCACCGGCCGGGTCGTCTGATTCGAGTCTTATCTATCCACGTAAACGCCGTTACAGAGCCCTCGCAACCGCAGCCGCAACCGCAAGGCCGTCTCGTCGCGGAGAAGCACGGCCTGGCGTCGCCGTGCAGCCGTTAGTTGCCTGCTTGCCTTGCCTCCCCCGAGATAATTATTAAAGCCGCGCCGAGTGCTGAGCGGCACACTTCTCCTTGTTGCACTAAACAAACCGTCTCCCGAGAGCAAAAATTCCCCAGGCCCTCCTGCCCCTAAACCCCCTTCCCCCCCTCCTGGCGCCAATTCATCTCAGGTCCCAAATCGGAGCTCACGGCTGCTCGGGCTGGGTCGTGTAGCTGTTGATTTGCGCTTTGGCCTGGTGAAGAGCTGGACGGTTTTGGAGCTCAAAACAGTTGTTTCTGGCTCACCGGAGTTGGGATCCGGTTGGGTTCCGGCGGAAGGTCGGATTTTGAGACGGGCCAGTTTCATCTTGGAGCATTGTTTTAGCCTCCGACTTGTCTACAGCTGCGCTGGTGGTAACGTACCTTCAGGTACAGCCTTCTTGGAGTAGTATGTGTTGATACCTTTTTGTTCGTCTCGCCGCTTTGTCAGTATGATTTCGTTGCGTTGTGGAGATAATTTTTCTTGCATTTGATGTGTACTGCTACTTTGTTTAGTTCAGGTCGTTTCCCCATCAAGTTTGTGTGATGAATGTTACTTTGTTCAGTTCAGCTCCTTTCCCCGTCATATTTGTGTTCTTACTGTTGCTCTTGTTTTGTTTCAGAGAATTGCTTCAATCTGACGGGCCGTTTCGTTGACTGCAAAAGATTGTGCTCAGTTCTTAGCAATTTTGAGTTGGACATGCATCCCAGGGCTCGAATCCACGCAGACCCGGCTCTGGAGTTCGACCAAATCGACTGCTTGCCGGATTCACTTGTCCTGCTGATCCTGGACAAGCTGGAGGATTTACGCTCCCTCGGCCGCTGCTCTGCCGTGTCGAAGCGGTTCAACGGACTGGTTCCACTTGTCCATGATGTCTATGTCAAGATTGACCGTGTCGTGGCCATGGATGGTGATGCGGATGATGCTCTCAGCCTATCCTCACCGAAGCCCCGGCACATCTTCTCGCATTTCTTCAAGCTGATGTTACTCACGATAGTCAAACCATTTCATAATATGCGCAACCCAAGTGGCAGAGGCAGGCCGCTGTTCCCACAGCTCGCTCAGCATTCACCTGTGCAGGTCCTAAGGAACTTCTCTCATGTCCGGAATCTTCGGGTGGAGCTCCCCTCAGGGGATGTTGGGACTGAGGAGAGGGTTCTGCTGAAGTGGCGGGCTAGGTATGGCAGCACACTTCAGTATTGTGTGATTCTGGGTGGTACCCTGGTTGATCGCAAGCCTATTGGTGCTGAGCACGAGCCATTGGCGGAGGACAATGGAAGCATGCCGGAATCTTTCTATACAAATGGTGGGTTGAAACTCCGTGTTGTATGGACTATCAGCTCTTTGATTGCTGCGTCGACGAGACATTATCTTCTCCGGTCAATCATCAAGGACCATCCAACATTGAGAAGCTTGGTTTTGGCAGACACCGACGGGCAAGGGACACTTTGCATGGGTATGGAGCAGCTGAAGGAGTTCAGGGAGAACCAGTTTTCAGCATCAGCATGTTCCAATAGGACGCAGGTCCCAGCGTGCAACATGAAGCTGAAATATGCTCCATACCTCGAGATGCCTGGTGGCTTGGCATTGCAAGGTGCAACCTTGGTTGTTATCAAGCCCTCTACCGATGGAATTAGTGGCTGTCACAGCAGTCGGAAGGAAACTGAAGCTTTTGTTTCAGGCGCATTCGATGGACCGTTCAAATTTGCAGCAAAGGCATTGATGAAGAGGCGCACCTATCTTCTAGAGATGAATGGTTTCTAGATCTGTTCCTTGAGTTGTTTATAGATATCTTTCTCGTCAGAGCTTCTCAGTCATTTGGCTGTTTTCTGCTCAAGAAAATTCACTTGAATTGCAGTGTAGGATGAAAGCTACATCACTAGTTGAATGAGGGGTGCGAGCTTGATTTCTGCTGCCATCTTAGTGTATGAGCATCATCTTTTCAGAGCATCCACTCCTTCTCTTCTGTTCTTATTTGAACACCGCTAGCACGCTGGTATATCTGAGATGAGCTACAAGCCCCAGAAGAAAGAATTGAGGTGTCCACAACTCTTGCTTGTCCATAAGCACATGGTGGTTCTTTTGGAGCTCAACGTTTTCAAGATCTGTCCCTTGAGTAGTTGAGTTGTTCGTAGATATATTCTCATCTTACAAAAGAGAAGAGCTTTTCTGCTCAGGCAAAAGGTCCCATCTCTGTGAGGGATTCGAGCTTGTTCTGTTGATGTAATTGTGTTTGCACTTTGTACAGCAGTGCTGCCATCTTAGTGTGAGACGGTCAATTTGTTGGAAGTGTTATATCCTCTTTTCTTTGTTTTCCTTATTTGAAGGAACGGCTATTATCTGAGATCCAGAAGAGAGGATTGAGGATTCTAGCTTAATTTGACCGAGAAATGCTAGCAATAAAGCATATGGGAATCCCAGATGCAGAGGAGAGGCGGAGGCTCGTCGGGCCACGGAGGCGGAGCTCAGCGGGCATGCGGACGCGGTGCTGCATGTATAGAGGAGTGGGAGCGGACGATAGCCCCGAGCCCGGTGAGGCCGCCGGCAACGACAGGGAGGTGTCCTGGGTTTGAGCAGTGGAACGAACGAGCTGATGCTGCTCCGGGAGGAGCGAGCGGTGCGGTGCTGCGGTGTCCGACTCTACGCGAGCATCGCGTCCGATGACAGAAAGCACCTCACCCCCAAGCACCGATCTTAAAGCATGTAACAATCCCCTTCCCACCTCACCGTTTCTCCGACCGCTCCCCGCTTCTCCTCGCCACCGCAGCGACGCCGGATTCCTTGGGGAACACGGCGGGCGCTGTAGCTGCTTCAAGGGCTGCTGTCCGCTGGGCGGGTGGCCACACCTTTGTTGTTTCACACCTTTTGTGAGGACCTCATTCTTTTATTCAGCTAATTTGTTGTATATGTTGGATATAATCCACCGGGTACACGACACTTGAGTATAATTATGAAGATTCATCAGTTACGATCCATCAGTAATAAGAGTCTATTAAATTAATGGATGGATAATATTTGTATACACTTTAGTTATGCTCCGTTAATAAAAAATGGTCTACTAGATTTCTGTTTAGATAACTTACTTTTTAATGAAATTTTCTAGCTTATTTTTTTAGTTGTCATATGCTTTTAGTATACAATAGATAGATAAGTGAACATTAACACGTTAGCGGTATGCTTATTTTTATATGTAATGTGACTAACGACATAGTATAATATTGCAGACAACTGTGCTTGTCAACGATTGGTAAACCGCTAATCATACGGTAGTCGTGATCAGAGAGATTTGTAGTTGGGTAGAGACCCCTGGGGCTGTCATCTAGTAGTATTAGGACACAGAAGACAATGATTTTATATAGGTTCAGGCCTCCCTCGAGATAATAACCCTACGTCATGTTGGTATATATTGAATATCGAGTAGAATACAAGGATGTGTTAGTGTCTAGCCTAGATAGGATCTAAGCCTAATCAGAAATCTCTGATCTGCTTGAACTCGACCTCCTGGAGACAATGGGTCTTCTCTAGGACGTCAGGGAGCGGATTAAGGCTTTGGAGAAGTTAGGGCTCAATCGGCTGAAGGCTCTTGCTTGGCTTGCTAGATCTTGTTTTTCCTCTACGGGGTCTTCAAGTCCTCATGTAGGGGATACTCCGAGTAGTAGAGGATATGGACTCATCTCCGACTGGGACTCTATCATCCTTAAACGTAGGGATAAATTTCCTAGTTTAAGGGATGTTCTTACCATTTACGGGTGGTTTCCTTATCTCCCAGAATCATCTCAGAATATGTCAGCTGCTCTGGATATTCAGGGTATCATATACGAATATCTCTTTGTATACGGTATTAATATACTACCTATCATCAGTGCCACTAAGTACCTACCACATCTCAAAGTCAAAATAAAGTCTCTACAATACATAAAAATAGGAATTTACAAAAATCACACGAAATAATTCAATTTATACAAGGAAAATAGAGAGTTTACCACACTCTAAGTAAGGTCTTAGTATTAATTCATTTTTATTTTTTATTTAGGATGGTATTTGTCATACATTATTCTCTTAAAGAATTTTATATAAGAATTTGGTCATTTTCAAATACGATACTCAAAAAATTCGGATCCCAAATAAACCAACCAAATTTTAACCTAGTACCAAATACGCCAGGTGAGTGTTTGGAAAGATAATTTTGCCAATATGCTAATTTTCATATAGAGGCCTCTCTCATATATGCCACTTCGTAGATGTGTATGAAGACATATTTTTGCACATGTTAAAAAATTAATAATATAATAGCATTCAACAATACAATAATTGTAGAATCTTGTGTAATTTAGACATGATAATTAGAGCATACGTGTAGGCTGCCGCTATGGTGATATCGAGCCTAAGAATGTTATTTGAACATATATTTCTTATGGTAATTGTGATGCTATGCTGGAATTAGAGGCATTTTGATAAAAAAAATTCTTGTGACAAGTGAGGAGTTTTGCATGCGAGCCCGCTCCTACCGTCGAGCTATAAGGGCTCGCCGGAAACTTGAGCATCGCATCGTCGCCGACGCGGGACGGGTTCAGGCAGCCGTTCCTGCCGCCGTCGCTGGCGAAGCACATCCTGGTGCTCCTAGCGCAACGGCACAGCTCGGTGAAGCACAACGAGGTGGCCGTGATTTTTGGGATAATGGTGAGAGGTGGGGAATCGCATTTGTCCATTTGCCTTGTAGCCTGAAGCTTCACCAAGGAAGAGAAAGAATACGATGGCTACCTTGTCCAAACGAGGAAGAAGATAAGCGTGTTGGGGAGTTAATCCCCCAAATACCCAATCGACGCGGGCCAGAGTCCAACTCCAGGTTAGGTTAGTCCTCTTCTCCCCCTCCCATCAATCTCCTAACCCCAATTTCTGCCCGACCACGACGGAGGCGGTGGCGCGCGAGCGTCCCCCGCGATCGTGAGAAGGCTGAGGTTTCCTAACTTGCTACCTGCCCCGACCCCGTCCTCACCAGGTCAGTCATGCCGCTTGCCGCCACACAAGAGGGACAGGCGTCGGGATCCAGGAAGACCTGGTCGAGGGCAAGAAAGCGGAGCAGGAGTGTGAGCTCTACCACCGCATCCATGCCCACGACTACGACCCGGTCGAGGGGAGTACCGTCGGAGCGGTCCGAGAGGAGAAGCAAGAGGAGTGCGGCCCTGAAGGAGAGATCCAAGAAAGGGAAAAGGACCAGGGCTGATAGTATCCGCGAGGATGAGGAGAGGGAGGCGAAGAAGAGAAATCTATGGAGGGAGGAGGAGCAGGAGGAGGAGGTCTTCTCTGCAGGCAGCTCTCCACTTCGCGAGCCATACATCCCTGTGGAAGTCGAAAGGTATCCCGATGGCACTGAGATACGTAAACCGATCGACATGGAGGTATCCGAGGCCTTTGAGTCTGCAAAAGTCGAATACAGTGAAAAAATAGGTTTGCTATTCAAGTCCCCTCGATTTCTCGTCATGTTTTAAAGTTCCTTTCTTCATCATATACCATCTAGAACCAACAAGAGACAAGATTAGGGTAGTGTTTGGTTTAGCTTCTAGGGAGCTTTTCCCTTCCAACAGCCGAAGCCGAACCAAAGGGGTGGCTTTTGGGCCTGCTGTTCGCAACAGCCCAGCTGCTCCCGCGTGTAAAATCAGCCACAGCCGAAAGCTCCATCAACCCAGCTTCCCGCAATGCCTATGCACTGTGCACTTAACGCACCACGTAACTGCCCTCGGATTTGCAAACAAATTACATGCATTGCCCTTTCCCCGATCCCCTTCTCAACGAATGCAGAGCAATAGCCGGGGGAGGAAGCAGCGGTGGGGGAGCACGTCGTAGCGCGGCCGGAGGACGACGACGACTGGCGGAGGACCGGATACGGACGGGGAGGACCGGATACGGACGGGGAGGACCGGATGTGGAGCTTCACGACCGGATGCGGCGGAGCTTCACGACCGGCGGAGGACCGGATGCGGAGAGGGAGGAGGAGGCGGAGGACCAGCGGAAGGGGAGGAGGAGGCGGAGGACCGGCGGAGGAGGAGCTCGCCTCCGGTGCTGGCCGAGCGGCGGCGGTGGGCAGAGGCCTGGCGGAGGGGGAGGAGGAGGCGGAGAAGCTGCTCGGGGGGAGGGAAAAAAGCCCGTGCCCGAGGTCCGCCCCCCTGCCGGAGCTCCTCCCTGCCACCGGAGCTCCTCCCATGGCTGACGGCAGCAGCGAGCACCGCGGGCAGGCGAGGGATGCGCGGCGGGGTTGGAGGAGCCCCGTGCAGAGGAGAGGAGGGGCAAGATCTGGCGGGGAAGACGGGAGACAAGCCGGCGGCGACTTGCTCGCCGGTGGCGGCGCCCGTCGAGGAGGGTGGCGGTGAAGCCACCGAGGGCGACAGCGGCGGGATTTGGGGCTGGGGAGGCCCGGTATGCCCCCTGGCCCTTATCCCCTTCTTTCTTAAAAAAATATATTTCTTATTCTTTGTTTCACTATTATATATGTTTTCTTTTATTTCTTATTTCATTTCTATTTTAGTAAAGCCAATTTGGATCTATATGATTAAAAAGGAGGTTATAAACTTACAAAATTTACAAAAATTCACCTGAAGATATGCTTTGACAAATATTGTTGGTGAAGATAATATCTTTTGGGCTAATGTTTTAATTATGTGTAATTTGAATTTTAATTATGTCAAAAACAGTCGTTTCATATTAATTCAAGTTGAAAACATATCGAATATGTTCTATTAATACAAACACACTCATTCAGGATAATTAATTATCAAATAGGGTTAAAATACACTCAAATCAACTTATATACATACTCTCACAACTCTAAGGGCATTTTAGACATTTTCTCATACAACAGCCAACACCCACAGCCCAACCAAACACGCACAACTACAGACTCACGTGCCAACAGCCACAGCCACTTCTCCAAACAACCAGCCAACAGCCGTTTTTTCCAACAGCCACAGCCCAACCAAACAGGCCTAGATCATTTGAAGTCTAAACAATCTCAAATCGACAAATTGTCCTAGGAACTTCAGGATATGCCACTCCATGTCTCACTGGGACCACATGTTGGTGTGACATATGTGAGGCATATACTGAAGTTAGACGTAGCGGGGCGGCATATCCTGAAAAGTTCCACTGTCCTGTGAGATACCACAACACATCCCTGCAATGCTGCATCAATTGAATTTTTTTTTGGCATATTGGTGTTTACTTTGTGTGCTGATCTTCTTGTAGCTCGCCAGATGAAACCGCCCACGCTTCGTCTGCACATACCTTCAAGTTGCCTTGTTAATGATCCAGAGCTTCTTCCCATCCGTGAATCTGCAAGGAAGACAGTGCTTTGTGCTGCTAAATTTGTTATTGGGCTTTCATCCTCTCTTGGTATAATAATATCCCGTCTCTTCTATTTTGGAGTGCCCTAAAAACTCGTTGTTTCTTTGCCAATATTTGCATGAATCGCAGATGGTGAGCCGCTGACACGGTGCTCTGGTTTCTGGATTGATTCGGATAATGAGAACAAAACTGCTGCTGTTTTGACGACTGCGCATCTAATTCGCTCAAAGTGCCCATCCTGGGACTCCTGGTTATGCAAAGATGAGTATGCTTCTGATGCTGAGGTGAGTTGTTAACGATAGGGAACAAGCCACTTTGGCAGTGTTCTAATTGACTTCTATGCATGTAGTCTCACTTTAGTTGTTTCCGTCTCTAGTTATCTCAAATAACTCTCTCTACTTGTGGTGTTGTGTAAGATAGCTAGTTGCAATTAGATCTGTTATGTTGGACTTGTCTTGAAAACATAGAATATTGTCATAGTGTGCAGCTGGTCCTTTTTGGTAGCCGTTCTCTAAAAAAAAAGCAATATCATACTTTTTGCAACCGCTGTTTCAGGTTAATGTTCACTTGCGGGATGGCACCATTGCAAGGGCCACCTGCTCTACTACCAGAAATCTTGCTTTCTTCAGGGTTAGAGTGGATCAACCTGTTCAGTTACCCTCTTTTAATGATGGAGTGAAATGTGCTCAAGAGGTTTTGAGCTTGGAAGAGACGAAGCTGCTAATCTAATGATAAACCATAGTAAGGTGGAATACTTGATCCAACTTTGTTTGAGCGACATCACTACAAGTACATTCAAGGATCAAATGGAGATCGTAAGGTACACATTATATTTCACTATAGATTGCATTATACACTACTTCCCTATTTCGAGTTGTGTCTAATGTAATTCGATGTTTTATTTTTCAAATTATTATCGTAAATTTTGTTATTATACTTCTAATATTATCTAAAAATGTTGTAGTATGACAACGGAGGGCCAGTCATTGACTTGGATGGAAAGGTTGTGGGAATGATCTGCGGTTGTCCAAGCAGATCTTTTATACCTTCTTCTATTTTACTCAAGTGCTTCCATTTGTGGAAGAATTTCCAGTACGTTTTCCTTTTAGTTCTATTCTACTGCTACTATGCTAATTCATTCTTATTGTTTATTGCTTGTTCCTGGGAGTTGAACTATACAATTTAGATGACCAAAAGAGATCAGTCTCATTTCTCATGTATGACTGATACATTTCTACTATTATCATGTCATGTCGAAAGACTATATTGTTAAGTTTCAAATTCTAGTTAGATTGTTCTGTCTTTTATCTCTTATCTCTCTTGCCCCATGCAATTTAACGACCATAAAATTATATTTTGATTGTTCAGCGATGTGATTGCCGTGTTTTATGTTTACAGTGAGTATATGTGAATTGATTGCTGTTAAATATTATATTTAACAAAAGTCATGTATAAGTGAGGGGGGACGGGACCTTGGTGAGGCCCAGGTTGTCATGTTTTATGTTTACAGTGCATGTGTTTGAATAGATTGCTGTTAACTATTATGTAGCAAAGTCATGTATAAGTGAGGGTAGGGGTGGTACTTGATGAGGCCTAGGTGGGAGAATCAGAGTAGAACCACGCCGACCAAGATTGCAAAATGACACATGATTAGAATTTTATGGGGGAAGGAGTGATGATCACTTTATTAGCTTCTTGTGTTATCAATACTCCCTCTTTGTCGCAATATATGTCATTTTAGACATTGACTCGGTTACACTTTGACCATCACTTTCCATGAAAATATGTTGCTTTTAATAAAATAAGTGTAAATTATAAAAGTATATTTAGATGTTGGTATTTTTTTCTATATTGATGGTCAAACCTTAAAATGTTGACTGACATGGATTCTAAAACGACATGTATTGTGAGCTTATGACACAGAGGGAGTACTATTGTTAGCAATAGGTGCACAAATAAAATTAGGTGGAAAGCTATGTTTCCTCTTTAACTTTGATAACCATTTCCCTGAACCAAATCCTCTTTTAAGGAAGGTTTGAACTAAAATCTATTTAGAGTATCAACTTCTAAGAAGTTCGTGAGCAAAGGTTTTCTGAAGACTTGATTGGTTCAGTTATTTTGAAATATGTTGTTTTATTTGAATATAAGGTCCGACAGGTCCTTTTTGAGCTTTTCCAAACTCCATTGTATTAAAATATACTATTGGCAATTTCTCCACAGTTATGCAGAATTTTGATTTCGACACAAATGGTTCATTTAGAAAGTGTTACATGCTCCTGTTTACTTTATTAAAATGTATTAAATTATTATTTGGTATAGGTGCATCCCTCGACCCCACCTTGGATTGAAGTTTTCTGCCATCAGCCTTCTAGACCCTATTTATGTTGAGAAGATATCGCTCGAGTGTAACATGGATGAAGGTCTTATTGTTGAAGAGGTACATAATGTTTATTGTTGCTTTCCTGAAGGTGCTTCTTTTCTCATGCATACTTTTTTTTAACGATTTTTTCTCATGCATACTAAGTAGTTATTGCCAGTGAACCTTAGGTGTCGGAAGGATCTCCTGCTGAGAAATGTGGAATCCGAGTCAGGGATGTTATTGAATCTTTCAATGGAGATGCATTTCAACCACAGTTGAGGTAGGTGTATTATAGAATTATTATTAGGTTTCAGTAGAATGAATAGAAATCATATTTATGTGACATTTTATTACTTATGCTATTGCTTCTGTATTTCCTGCTACTGTTATCAGTTGGAAACATGTTTGCTGAGTATATGCCAGGATAGTGGAAATTGTCTTAATTCTGAAGTGGAAGTTGTGGTAAGCTTACTTTTATATTTACTGTGATTGCTCGAGCTGTGTCGTTCATGCCTTATATGAAACTATGATTAGCAAATGTTGGCACTAAGATATATATCACGGTTGACTATAGACTCAGGTATATGATATATCACACTCGTAAACATCTTCGGAGAATCGATACTTGGACTGTAAATGTATCTGATGCTGGAGAAATTGTTGTACGAGGTATACATCTCTTCTCAACCTAGTCTCATTTTAAAGATGATCTGCATTCCTCCTTGTGCAACAGACTTATATATCCATGATGTTTGGAATTCCATAATATTACTACATTACAGGGTTCAGGCACATTTTGGCAGTTTATGATAGATTATACATGATTTTGGTGAATGACTTGAAATTGTAGAACCTTTGGGTTGAGAGAATTACTGCTCATAGTTCTAGGTCTATCGCACTGGATTCAGAGCACTAGCTTAGATCTGCTGGGCATTATGCAATAATGTATATGAATGGTACGAAACATTTGCCTTTTTGTTGTACTTTACAAACATTTGCCTTAACATAGTTGTATTTCTTTGTGTAGGTTCCTATCCGGTCGCTTCACCAAGTGGGCCCAGGCAAGTGATCTTTGCTTTGTTTGTATTTATTATGATTTGAAATATGTGTTATGGTTGATGTCTTGCAAGTGCCATTTGTACAATGGAATCGAGGACATCTCAGAAAAGAGAAAAATAGTTGTTTAGTCCAATCCCTTTACTTTATCTGTGTAATCTTTTGGAGACGCTTAAATCAGTAGGTACAATTTAGTCTCCTTGCACTTTTTCCTTTTGCTCTAGGTTTTTCCTAGATTACAATTATATGGTGCTTAGTCACAAGGAAAAATGAAAATAAAGGTGTGTATAAGGTGAAGATGACCCATTTGGTGCAAATTATGCAATTCCTTGCACTGTAGTTACAAAGTTTCAACTTAAAATTTTATCCTGTCTTCGAGCTACAGTAAAGACAAATCGGCTGTGTAACGGTGTCAAAAAGTGATTTGTCATTAGTATATTGATTTGAAATCGAATTTTGGTTTGGATGCAGAACATACCCTGACTATATATTTTTGAGAATTTTATAGATCTTCGAGGTACAATTTTCAAGGAATTTACAAAGTCTTGAATATATCCTGAACCATGCAATAGAGGGCTTGAGTCTATTTTCTCACTTACAAGTGTGTACTTTTTTTTAGCAGGTCAACGAAGTTGTTACGCCACTTGAGCAGGGGGGGTTGAGAAAGGGATAGCATGTAACTAAACTTACATAGATATAGTCTCATCATGCACTACTGACTGCGCCTGAGTTCTTTTTTGCTGCTCTTTTGTTTAGCCTTTTGTGATGGATATAATTATATAAACTATGCAGCTATATATATATATATTCCTTGATCATCGTGCAAATAATATTCACTATTTGTTAGTTATTGCCGGAAAGTGCTTTTGTTGCCCCAGCACCAGTGTGCTGTTTATTTCAGCCGCACAGGTATTGGAGATTCCATGCCTGCTAGCATAGATGTAAATGTATATTACTACCGCTCCTCTGTTATAAATAGGGAGGCAGCTCTCAAATCATTGAGGGTTGGATCTCTTAGGGAGAGAAATCATATATGTTCGTCCGTTGTCTCTCGATCTGAATGTGTCTCGTCGTTGTTGCGTCCACCACAGCCTCACGTGGCACCTTACATGGTTTTGTTTCCCATGTATTCTGCTTGGCCACTTAACCAAAGGGAGGTGCCACACTTACACTATCTAGGATTGTACTTATAACAGAAAGTGCCCCTTCTGACATCGATTTCCACACCGTGTATTTTATGTTATAGAATATGTTTTTGGGTAACGAAGTAGGAAAGAACTTTCAGGTTTATGAAACTTGATTTGTTTTTCTTTGGCTGCCTTAAACTTATGTTTCAGTGTTAGTTTTAGTTAGGCAATGAGATCTCATCTTAGTCTTCAATTCCTACCAACTGCAGAGAGCATGCAACAGCATCAGGCGTCAACACTGATGTACTATGTTGAAGGAAATGATATGTAGAGTGGACACTGACACTTCATGACAATTCATTCATCATTTTCTCTTCGTTTTTTGTCGAACCTTTACTACTTATATATGATGGTCAAACTGAAAAGTTCCTTTAGGAAGTGGCTCCAAAATCATCGATCAGCTTAGCTGTGTGAACTTTGAAGAGAACATGTGGTGATATCTGCACATGATTGGAGACGAAAATTGGCATGAAATCTGGCGAAAAGACCAGAGACCATGGGAGGGAGATGGCCTCAACCATGCAGCAATCACACGACAGACCCGTTGCGGCCAAAAATCCTTTTGGACTGACCAGTTTGACGAGGCTAATCATTGCTCTCGCCGTCCAGGTCCCGCCTTCATCGCGACAATGGATGTTCCTAGTATTTCCCTGCCTTGCGTCGCCATGCGGCAACCAGGAGCTTGATGCTACTAGGGCGTCGATTCAGTTCAGAGCTCAGATGGTGCCGTGACGCTAGTATTTTTAAACGCGCCGTGACATATGCAAGGAGTTGTTCTTTATCTCCGTGCCACGTTCAGGATCCACACCTGAAACGAGCCGGATCGAAAACTGTAGCCAGGTTCGCGCTTTTGACGCTTTCAGGCCGAAAAGCGCGACGCCGGCGCGACGCACCGAGCGATGCAAGCAGACAAGAGCGGACAGCAAACTTGACGTCTGCATTTTTGCTGAGCTCTCTCATGAGCGCGTCGACACTTCCTTCTTTCTGCTGCTAAGCTGCAGAAACGTGTCCTTGTGCGATCGGATTCGACACAGGACTTGTGCTGCTCTCTAGCTAATCAATCGGGCATCTCGCCTCTGCATGTCGCTTTCGCGATTACTAAACAGTAGCGCTAGCTTGCAAAGACGAGTTGTTGCCAGCACACAGGTTTACTTTTACAATGCTCTGGCTCTTGGGGCTGCGCGACCAGTAACACCCAATGCTGGGTGCAAGATCGTTTAGACCTCGGGCGAGTGAGGAATCTGGTCATTTTAGCCTC
Source organism: Stipa capillata (assembly GCA_019208055.1). Lineage (NCBI taxonomy): Eukaryota > Viridiplantae > Streptophyta > Magnoliopsida > Poales > Poaceae > Stipa > Stipa capillata. The sequence goes on from JAGXJF010004234.1 coordinate 77,714, forward strand.
ACGTCTTCACGTGTAGAACCTGGGCTCTTTACATTTCAACTAGTGTAACAAGACGAATGCAACATGTCGCAGTTGAGGTGTTGCGTTTGCAGTTGCTGGAAGTCGCTATCTTTTCCTTCACCAACAAAGATGAAAGGCATTTGGACCTCGTTGTCACCAACTACAATGTCCCACAAACTCTCGAGAAAACAAAGCGTTGGAACGCATACGTCAAGGGAATGGGAGTTAACAGGAAAAATCATTCTGGCCGGGCCTGGATTCCAATCAATTTCACCAGATAAGTATCACGCATATATTCCTCTTTTGTTGCCACTCTTCTTGTCCACAGAGAACATGACCACATAACGGTCGAAAAAAGGGATGAGCAACAGGTACCATTGCAAATCCAACCAATCTTTTGAAACTTCGGTACACAATGACAAAGCCAAAAAAGCAGCGATACGAACTATTGTACCTTGAGTTCTGGAACAAAGTCTGCAGATTAGTGCAGCAGCACGTAATCACTAATGCATTCTGAAGTTCAATCACTAGTGCAGTTCACGTTTAGTCTACCAGCATACAGACTAAAACTACAATCGTGGAATGTCAATGTGCATATCATTGTAAATGTCGAGCCAAAATAGATTAATTACACATTCCGTGAAGTCTGTAAAGAAAACTATGATACACTCTGATGTATGATGATCCATCCCCAAGAAGATTTCCCATCTGGATCATCATTCTCTGTGAGACTTCAAATCGAGAGATAACCATTCTCAGGTAACTGAAACCCAAATTAAGCATGAGAAGTAAAATTTCCACAAAAATTGCCACCACATTGCAACATCCTTCCGGTTACTACGAGAAATGCAAATGCTAAAAGGAAAACGAAATACGAAGTAGCACTAGCATACTGAAATAGTGAAATTGGAGTTAACCTAATCATCTGACCCATTATCGTGGCTGGCTGCCTTATGTCTCATTGCATCAATAGTCTACTCAACTCTCAATAGATTTGTCATTATCAAGTGTATCACAAGGTGTTGGTCGGATCAGAAAATGCATGCAAATCAAGCAACTGGTGTCATTGGAGAACTAACTCACAGTTAAGCCAATGACCAATGAACAAGCGAGAAAGATAAAACTTTATTCTAAGATCAACTAAGCATGATCATCTCATTAACACCTAAGAACACACACACCGATGTTCTGACAAATGTTCAAGCCTCACTCATTATTACACCAACTACCGACTTATCATGTCTACAAGTCTTCTTGGCCCATGTCCAAGAAGCAGCAATTGAGGCTTGGTGATGGCGCGGCGCAAGCAAGCGTGCATCCACTTACGTACCCTCTCTATACTCATTTACATTGCCCATCTCCATCCTTCACCTCACCGTGCGACACTTCACAGCATGTGAGCTATTGCCCTCGGCTATCAATCTCTCTTTCTGTCTTCCGAGACATCAGAAATTCGCCGCGCCATCCGATGTTTGTGGCGCACCAGTCAGATCCTCTGCGAGCAACGAACGAAGGACATCCGCACCAAGCACGTTATCTTGCTCCGGAGGGCATAACGGACACCTTGAACACTGGCGCTGTAGGGCGGCCTTGCCAGAAGAAGGTACTCATCCCATTCAGTGTCTGGTACCAGCAGGTGCTGCTGACGCCATGTGGAGCGCCCAGGTGCTGGCCGCTTGAGCAGTGTGTGGGCGGCGGCTTGATTCGAGAGTGTCTCGAAGGCCGGTCCATGCGCGTCCTCATCGCGATGAGCCCGTTCGAGATCGCGGTGCATGAGCCCAGCCGCGAACCCCACCGCCGCAAAAGTGGTGCCCTTGACACGAGGGTCGCGACGCGAGAGCCGACGGAGTAGGCGCCGGGCTCGAAACATGTGCTGGGGAGGCGGAGACGGCGGAGGACGCGGCGGCGGAGACGCGCGCGGTGGGAGCGAGGAGTACATGAGGACGAAGTTGAGGATGGATCCGACGACGAGGGTGGAGAAAACGAAGTCGAGCTCGTTGAGGCCGAAGTTGGGGCGCGACGCCATGTCCGCCGAGCACGCAGGCGTCACGCCGACGAGCTCCTCCATGAGGACCTTGAACGGGAACTGGGGATCCGCGGCGACGCGGCCGCCCACCCGCGAGAAAGATGCCGAGATGCCGCCACGGCCGCGTCACCGCCGGAGTCCGCAGAATCGCCAGATCCACCGCCGCCGCCGTAGGAGCGCGGGGAGGGGGCAGCTTCCCCCCGGGGCCGGACGGACAGGGGGATCGGAAGGTGAGGAGTGAGGAGGAGGAGGAGTGAGGAGGAGGAGGCGGGAGCGGCAGAAGGAGAGGTTAGCGGTGGGGGCGGGGTGGAGGGGGGAGAGGCGGGCGGAGGAGTCGAGGTGGGTGGACGGGAGGAACTTGGCGGCGGCGAAGGCCGTGGAGGCCATGGCGATCGGGGAGCGGAGGGGAGGGTGCCGGTGTCCTCGGCCGCGTGGGTGGAAACGGCGACGGCGACGGCGACGGCGGCGGCGGGGAGATGCGGCGATGGCCTCCGACGCGGAAGGGTTTTGGGGGTTGGTGTGGTGCAGTGCGGTGGTTTGGTGGGGGTGGAGGTGGGTGCGCAATTTGTATATGCACCGCGACACATGACCTACGACCGCACCAAAGCCGCTCGTGGAGGAAGAAAAACTGGGCGTTTCCGCGTTTGTGAGCTGATCGTCGCGCACAGTGCGGAGTTGGAATCGTAGCGCGTGAGGCATCTTTCAACATGGTGATGTTAGTGAAATATATGATTTTTGTTGAGTTAGAGAAAAGAGAGAGGAAAAAGAGAAGACTATCTTCTCTTGGTGAATAGATGATTCTTTCATACCTAAATGATCACTATTTTTTCTATTATATAATATGTTTTTCCTTAGACCCATATTTTCTAGTTTAATTTTAATCATATATCCATGCATGCATTAATTGTTAGAGATGACATCAAGAGATAACCTATTATATAAATATTTTTGATGTTATCTCGAGATGATGTGGAAGACATAAGAGAAGGTTGCCTTCTCTACTATTGGAGATGCCCTCAGCATACTATGGTTCCGAAATTTTATTCGTTCGAAACAGGCGGAGCCAGCCGCTGTTCTTTTCCTCACATGCCCACTCTATTGGCCTTTTTAAAACGGTCTGGGTCTATGCATAAGTCAGATTTTGAGATAAACTCTTAATAAACTATAGTAGAAATAAACCAGTTTATTTATAATTATCTGTTTAAAATGTCTTATAAATGTTAAGCTTATTGTATGTGGTGAAGAGTAAAAAGCCTAAAATTATTTGTTTAAAATGCTTGTTTGTTTGTTGTTTAATTGATATAATTGATGTTTTGGACTATTTATTTGAACAAGAGATAATTCAATTTCAAAATAAAAACGATAATATTACAAAAATTTAAAGCGTCGTGTTAACAAAGGGCAAGTGTCGACGACTAAACGTCGGCGTCGGTGGTCCGGAAGGACCCCCTTTGGGATTCGGCCGGGGAGGAGCTGGAACAGGAGCTACGATCTGTCTAGGCCCGATTAAACGGTAGGAAACAGAGACAAAGATTTATCCAGGTTCAGGCCACCGCGAAGGTGTAAAACCCTAGTCCTGTTTGGGGTGTGTGTGTGTGTGTGTATTGACCTTCAAGAGATTACAGAGTCTTTGCTATCTCCAGGGGAGTTCGTCTCCAAAAATCTAACCCTTTGCATGGCTTCGGCTCTCCCCTTATATACCCGGGGGTTTACCACAGTGACCGAAGGGCATTAAATGCAGTATACACGCTGCTTACGCGGGGGGCGTGGGCACGCCATGCCGTCCGCCGAAAGCTGCTGCGGAAGGGATGTTTTGCTGACAAACCATCCTCGAAAACTGGGTCTTCATCATGAGTTGAAGTGCGCTGGAGAGTACTTAACGGGCAAGCAACCCGCCACGGCGACAACCGCCCGGGTCCCACGGACCCAAGGGATGCACCTGGGCGTGCCGTACCGTGCCCGAAAGTCATAAAGCATGTCAGATGATAACTGACAGGCCTTATCACGTCGGTGGACGCCCGCGTTGGGCCTGGAGTAGGCACGCCTGCTGACAGGCATTAAATGCACCGAACAGGCCTTAAATGCGCCCGATGGGACACGTGGAAAGGGCCCGCCGGGGCCCTTCGGAGGGCGACGCGGAACCCCCGCCACGTGTACTGGTTGACGGACCCACGAAGACTGCTCCGGGGTCAAGGCCCCCGAGGGATGCTCGGGGCATCCCGCCACGTGGCGCCGTGGGAGGAAGCAAGTGGTGCTCGGGGTAGGGCCCCCGAGGGGGGCTCGGGGCGCCTTGCCACGCGGCACCGAGGGAGGAACCAGAGGCGCTCGGGGTTCCGGGCTCGGGGACCCCCGAGCCCGCATCTCCAACCACTCGCTGCACGTGGGCCACTTGACTAAACCCGTAGGGGCCAAGCGGACACAGTGCTCGCAAGCCCCCGAGTGCATACTCCCGATTCCTACGCCCTTTGGGCGACGTGGCATCGAGTTTGGCCCTTTGCCGACGGCTCAGGGAACCCTAGTTCCCGTACCGCTGACAGCAAGTTTATAAGTTTTCTTGCCATCAAAATAAATTGCAAATTTTACAAGTTTTCTTGCCAATAAAATATCAGAACTAGATAACTTCTCAATTTACTCTCTTTTCCATCTATTAACATATCTATAGCCAAGAAAAATAGATATATCATGTATAACAACATGCTTGCTACATAACTAATAGCCTAAGAAAATTTGCTATGGCTCAATGTATAACACATACACCAACAGTTTGCTCAATGCTATCATGTACACATGCACATTCACATATTATGATAACTTAGAGCACTGCGATCAACTAATTATGATAATTTAAAGCACTACATAATTCATAAATTCACTATATATACACATGAAATCTTTACAAATTTTCACACCGTGTTTCCTTACTATATAATTCACAAATTTTTACACTATATTTCCTCACTTCATAATTCACTGCATTTTCATACCACATACAAGCATAGCATTAACAGAGGAGGCAGAGGCCGGATGTGAGAGGAGAGAGCCGATAAGGAGAGGAGACCGGTTGAGCTTGGCATCGGGGAGGCCGGCTACCGGGCATCTGGAGGGAGCTAGCAGCCAAGGGCCAGATCTGGCCGAAGGAAGGCTAACGAGCTTGGTGACGAGGTGGAGACGAGGTAGAGCTGGCATGGGACGAGGGGCTGAGGTGGCTACAGATCTGGAGGGGGAGGCTACGAGTGATCTAGTGGCGGCGAGGGTGCTCGCTTAGCTGGCAGCAGTGAGCTTGAGCTCGAGGTGGTGCCTGGATCTAAAGGGTGACAGCGGCATTCAGTGAGCCTGAGAGAGCGCGAGGGCAAAGATGAGCTGGGAGGGGAATGGAGGGAGGTGGTGGGAGGAGAGATGAGCGCGTCAGGTGGGAAAGGAGGCAGATGGGGGGACTTTGGCTAGGGATGAGGAGAAAAATAAGTTGTTTCATGTTATACAGAGTAGCATTTTGGTGTAAATATGATGGAGGTCGGGATAATGTCGTGGCGAGTGTGGCTAGGGGTGCTTAGGGTCTGTTTGGTTGGGCTGTGACTGTTGACAAAGCTGCTGTTGGCTGGCTGTCTGAAAAAGCTGCTGTGGCTGTGGGAAAATAAATATATAGCTTTTGATTGATCTAAACCATCTACAACATTTTAGAAATGAGCACTAAAATTTCAGCACATTGCAAAAAGCTGGCAGAAGACAGCTTTTCTAAACAGCTAAATTTACACTGCAAAGCCCACAGCTATTATTGGCAAAAGCTGCTGAAAAGCTGGCCGTTTTGGTTGGGCTGCAACTTTTTCAGTGAAAAGCTGCTGAGAAGCCCAACCAAACACCCCCTTAGAAGCTCGAGAAGTCTCTTGAGGCTTCCTGCTAGCAACGAGAAATAAAAAAGACTTAGAAGTTAAAATTAGATCAAAATTTATTTTAAAAATATTTATAACTTATTTAAATCAATAAAACCTTCTATAAGCCATTCTTAAGAGGCCATTATCCGAGTGCTCCGGCATGTTACCGTGGCACTTGCAAGGAGCTTGAGTACCTCGGCAGGGAACGGAAAAGGGATACTTGGCCTTTGGTACTAACATTAGCTATGACTGTGAATTAAGAGTGTTGGGTTTAGTCTCACATTGGTTGTGGACAGAGGCGGAACACGACTTATAAGGGTGAGGGTAGCCCCTCCTATCAAGCTAGTATTTTATGGGGAGAGGGCCCAAGACTTCTTATAAGCTCGTGTTGCTCTGTGGTTGGCCCTGAAGTACAATGGGGGCTAAAAACGCTAGCTTAGTGAGCACAGGATTACGTAACAAGTGGTATTAGAGCCCAGGTGCCCAGATACAAATCTCGGGGACCACACGGTTGCCGGTCATGGTTGGTGAGTTGGAACACTGGTGTTAGCGGGCTCGAGTATGACCGATATGTGAGGGAGAGATTTGTTGGGTTTAGTCCCACGTCGTTGTGGACAAATGCTGAACACAACTTATAAGTGTGAGGATAGCCTCTCCTATTAGGCTAGTCTTTTAGAGTGAGAGGGCCCAAAATCTTTTATAAACCCGTGTTGCTCTGTGGTTGGGCCTGGAGTGCAATGGGGGCTGAAAACGCTGGTTTAGCGGGCCCAAGATTGCGTAACAAGTGGTATCAGAACCCAAGTGCCCCGATACAAATCTCTGAGACCTCACGGTTGCCAGTCATGGTTGGCGAGCTGGAACGCTGGTGTTAGCAGGCTCGGATATGACTAATGTGTGAGGGGGAGATTTGTTGGGTTTAGTCTCACATTGGTTGTGGACAGAGACTCAACACGACTTATAAGGGTGATGATAGCCCCTCCTATCAGGTTAGTCTTTTAGGGTGCGAGGGTCCAAGACCTCTTATAAGCCCGTGCTGCTTTGTGGTTGGACTTGGAGCGCAATAGAGGCTGAAAACACTAGTTTAATGGACCCAGGATTGCGTAACAAAGAGCATGGTAGTGTTTCATGTGAGACAAAAAGATAATGATAACAAAAGTGGTGTTTCACCCTACTTAAGAGAAAAAGACTGGTTTACAGTTAACAGCAACCAACATACAAATGTCATCATTATCAAGGCTGAAAAAAGTGTAATATACTGATATTCCTAACCTCGATAAATAAGACAATTTAGCCCAATAGCACAGACAAGATTGAACCTTTTTTATCCTCATAAACCACCGTCGTAATCAATTTTCCTTTTAAAGTTTAGATTGGTTGTGCAGGAAATAATGTTCTTTTTGTGTGGCTTTGATCATTCTAGACAGAACCAAATTTAATATGATTCTTAATATCCTTTTGAATCAAGAGTAGTAACTGCAAATGATGTTTTTAATTATATTTCATCTGTTTTTTTGGGTAATGAATTTCCCTTTTATTTGCTTCTTGTTCAGTTTTGGACCAGCCTTTTAGAATAAAGTAACTTAAATTTGATATATAACAACAGGTCAGCAATTGCAGTGCCAAAGATGGGCTTAGTTTATATGAAAATCTTGCCATATGAATGTATTGCTTCTTTCATTCTGTAGCTGCCCTTAGGAATTAGGAACATTAATAGCCGCAAACTAGAGTTAGATCATATTTCGTTTGGTTGCTTCAGTAATGATTTTCCTTTTCTTCCATGCTTCTTTGTTCAATTTGTAAGCATCCTTATATCCTTGCTTGTGTGATCTCTTTAGTGTTCAGTTTCTAAAGAAAAAGGAAGGAAAGTTATTAGTTGATAGCTGTTCATTGATGTAAGCAACATGGACATCTTGGTGCTTTGGCATTTCATATGTCATACTTCGTGTAACTGTCTCTATTCATGTGCCTCTTCACTAATAGTCTGGGCCCTGGAGAATAATTTTGTTAATAGACCATAGAACAATGATTTCTTGAATTTAGATCTTTTGTTGTCGCTGTTAGTTGTTACTATTCGTTAGCAAGAAAGCAAATATATGCTATGCTTGCCTTTATTGCTCCTATACTGCCTAAACTGACCAAATGATGGCTGATTATGTTCAGCCATGCCATACAGGCTATATGATAGAGATTTTTTACTATACCCCGGTACTCCCTAAACTGAGATAGGAGTACCAATCTAATCTAACCGTCCATTTATAAGGGTAAAAAAGACCTACTGTAGCATTTCTTGTCCTGTTGGTTGCTCCACCCACCGCCCCGCCTCTCCTCGCCAGCGCGCCGGGCCGCCGGAGCAGCCAACGCCGCCGCCGGCTCTCCTCTCCCTGCGGGCGCGCGCCGCCGCCTCTCCTTGCCGGCGCACCCGACCGTCGGAGCAACCAACGCCACTGGCTCTCCTCTCCCTGCGGGCGCGTGCTCAGAGTGGCGGCCGTGCTCGGGCCGGCGGCGCTCGGGGCTGGTGGAGCTTGGGCCGGTGGAGCTCGGGTGTGGCCGAGCTCAGGCCGGCGAAGCGCGCGGCGGTGGCGGCGGCCGATGGAGGCAGCGCCCGGAGCGGCGCCGGTGGCCGAGGAACGGCGCGACGGTGACAGCTGAGGAAGGGAGCGACGGCGGCGGCCGAGGAAGGGAGCGACGGAGGTGGCGCGCGGAGCAGCGCTGGTGGCCGAGGAACGGCGCGACGGCAGCGGAGGAGGCGTGCGCGGGCCGGTCGAGGCACTCGGGAGCGGGGCGCGACGAGGCGGGCACGGGCGGCCGGAGAAGGCGTGCGCGGGCGGGCGGCCGCGGAGGCGCCCGCAGGCGAGGGGCGGGAGGGCGAGGCGGACGCGAGCGGCCGGCCGAGGAGCGTGCGGGCGGGGCGCCGGCGGGCAGGGCGCCGACGGGCAAGATTGAAAAAAATGCAAAATTTAATTTAAAAAAAGAAAGTTGTTTTTATATTTCC
>JAGXJF010004235.1:0-253618 GCA_019208055.1 Stipa capillata
ACGCCTTTTCCTGTTATATCTCTTACTATTGGCTGCATTTCTCAGTCTACGATCAACCAAACCACACTAAATTCTCATCATTCACTCTTGTCTTGCAATCAGCGTGCAACGAGCAAACCCTCCTGAATGTGTCGTTAATCTTCCTTCAGGTGTGAAGTACTAAATTGCTACATGGACATAGTGAAACATAAGGGTTACAAACAATTCAGTCCTAGAAAATGTGCATTGGTATAGATCATATCAATAGTTACGTACTTACACCAAAGGGGACAAATAAACCGAAATAGTACTCGGGGCGGGCGACGGGAAGGAGCTCCAAGGGGGCCGGTGGCTTGAGCCCGGGGCAGATGTTGAAGACATCGACGTTGGGGGCGGGAGGCAGCAGCGGGGTGTGTCGGGCTTGGGAGGCGGCGACAGTTGGGGTGGCGGCGAGGGCAATGCTACCGATTAGGGCTCGGGCTCGGGAGGCGGCGGCGGGGTGCGTTGGGCTTGGGAGGCGGTGGTGGGGTGCGTCAGGCTTGGGATGCGGCCGTGGCGCTAGGGCTCGGGACGGGAATAAGATCACTGAGAATATGAGAGAGGGCCGCGCGCTTAGAATTTTAAGGGACGTACATCCCAAACGCCTATGAACTATTAGCCGTTTGGGATATGTGAATTTTAAGGGACACACATCCTAAATGGTTACAAACTATTAATGGTTTGGGATGTGAATTTCTAGCATAATATATTTAGGTAGTAAACTGACTGTGCCCATTCATCTCTTCATCTTATTTGTTGCTTCATCTTCCTGCCACTTCGCTCCCTCCGCATCAATACTCTGCCTCCGCCTCCGCCCAATCCATTCCCTCCTACTCCTTTTCTCCTCTGCCATGGCCAGTCTACCGCCATCATCAGCGCCACTATCCTTCCCGTCACCCTTTGCAGGTCCTCCATCACCGATTAGTTGGCCATCCACCAACTACTTGTCTGACGAGGACTTGCCAAAGGTGGTGATCTCCTCCGACAAAGAGACTAACCACTCAGACGATTGGATGCTACCGACCTCTGATGACGACGATTGGATGGCCGACGACGATTGGATGCTAGGCTCAGAGGATGAGGCCGACGAGGCCAACCATGAGGAGGAGGAGGACGACGCAGTGGACGAGGACAAGGACGAGGATGAGGGCGAGGGCAACAGCGACAATGACAACGATGAGGACGACGGTAGCGATGACAACAAGCAGCACGGCGCCACCGCTACTGAAAGGGATCTCAGGAGTCGACTACAGGGGGGTGAATAGGTCGGCTCTAGAAATTATAATGTCTAATGGGTTTCTCTTCTGGAGATAGGTCAATCCTAGAGAAAATATATGCAACTGATGCAGGTAACTGAGACTCAGCAAGATATATCAGATAAACACCAGACACTCAGATAGCAAACTCAGCTGACGTAGAACAAGTTATAATCAGAGCTAACTGAGTCTCAGGTGTGAGAGTCAGGTGAGTGCATCAGATGACGTGAACAGAAAGGTACTAGTTTTAGCAAGAGCTAACTGAGTCTCAGGTGAGGAAACTCAGTTAGTGTGCAACAGATAAAGGTGCTCTAGTGATCTAAGCATGCATAGATAACAGAATAAATAAGAGCAGATCACAAGACAGATAGTAAAGCACACAATGGTTTGTTTTACCGAAGTTCCTACTTCTTGCGAAGCAGTACGTCTCCGTTAAGTAAGCTATTCTCACAGCCGGCACCAAACCGTGCTCTTTCCTCGAGTACCTTTCTTGTGTGGAATCCTTTTGATCTTGCTGCTGCAAGACAGGCAGACCCAAATCGCCTTCACAGACTCTTGGTGGCAGCCACACAAGACTTGGCTTGCTCACCAACTCCAAGAGCACTCCCACTCTTGGAGGAACCAGTACCTCGAATGCTACACCTGAAGGACTAAGAAACTCTCTCTCACGATGGATGCACGCAGGCAACACTCACTTGGAGACCTAGAGCTCTTTCTTTCTCAACAGGTTGCTTTCGGGTTAGAGGCAAAGGTTAGGTAAAGGTTCGAGGTTGAAAACCTCCCCAGGTTCCCTATTTATAGGGTCCCTGGCAGCTAGCCGTTACTCTCATGCCACGTCAGATAAAGAGCCACCAGACCTAACCTGTCTGAGACTCAGCTAACATGCACCTCTGGTAACCTACTAGCCGCGGCTGAGCTACCCACCTGAGTCTCAGATGCCAAACTCAGGTGGACTCGGTTGCCTCAGGCAGCACCTGAGCACAACACTGGCTGGCTCACTACAAGCCTACAACTGACCAGAGAGCAATGGCCTCACCACAGTCCTGACCAGCTCGCTTAGACCCTTGGCACTGGTTCCAAGCTTCTTCACCGAAGATGACTGCCCTTGTAGACGCACAGCGAACCCTTGGTCCAGATCCACCAGCTTCCTAGCTCCTCCAGGACTTATCAAGCTTGCGTTCACGGCCCTTGAACTCCATCAAGCAACCATCACCTCGCTTGCCCTCGAGCACAGCCTCGGCTTCTTCGCAACTGTGCCTCAGGAACCTAGCTCAGCTGGTCCTTCTGACCTTCCCAGTTCCTTGCTCTTTTTAGGGCTCATCATCAACAATTGTCTCACTTCAGCTTTCACCTGTCCATCTAATTCCTGTTCACACTCATTGCAAGTATTAGACACAGGTGAGGATTGCCAATAACCATCAAAACCAACTCTGGGGCAAGATAGCCATCCTCCCAAGCTCCATGGGAGTGGATGCACTTTCAATCTCCCCCTTTTTGGTGGTTAGTGGCAACCCCTTTAAAACATTCACTTAGATAAAAAGAGTATTGCATTTAACCTTGTTTGACATCAACTCCCCCTTAAGATGTGCACAAGTGAGATTTTGCATTTGAATACAAGTGTACAGTTCAGATTTAAACATTGGAGAGTTGATGCAAAACAGATTCTCACAACATAACTGAGAATATAAGCACAGCGGAATAGCAGGTATGTTGGAGGAGTACTCAGCAAATAAGATAACAGAAAGGATTGCATGCTTGAGTACAAATATCAAATATCAGAGCGTCATGTATATATCAAATATCAGAGCATGTATTAGAGCTAAAGAGAGGAATATCATGTATCAGAGCAGATGTGATAAAGAGATCAATGTAGTTCAATATATTTGAGCAATAACAGTCAATACAATACAAAAACGAAGTGTTCAAGACTGATAAAATCATTTTGCAGTACATAGAATGTCTTGACACACATGCAGTCTAGTCTACCCCTTTTTACATACTGCTCCCCCTGAATATAATACTTTCCCTTTTAAGCTATTCTCTCCCTACTCTCTCCCCCTTTGCCACTAAGCACTAAAAAAGAGATAGGAAGAAGAAGGAAAAGATCCTCAGGGAGCTGGCTTTGGTTGCAGGAGGGATAGGATCTGATCAAATTTGCTGTTGACCGAGGCCTTGAGATCTGCCATCTCACTCTTGAGTTCAGATTTCAGCTGAGCCATTTCTTGTTGCAGTTCATCTTGTCTCCTCTTGATAAAAGAGATCTGTACTGGCACAACCCGTTTAATGAAAGCATCCATAGCTGCGGGATTGTCTAGACGTTGAACCAAAGGGAGACTGTCTGATGAAAGATTCACAGAGACCGATGCTTGTCGCTCAGCAGGAGGAGATGATTCTCTAGCTGAGTCTCGGGTGGGAGACACCTGAGGCTCAGGTAGGACTGCTGGGTGATCAGCTGCTGGCTGAGGTAGTCTGACTGAGACTCTGGTAGCTTGCTCTGGAGGCTCTGAAAAGTCTGGCAGAGATGAGTTGAGGATGTTGTAGAAAGGAACTTCATCTTCATGGTCATCCTTCTGAGGTCTGAATTTGCTGAGATATGTCTTCTTGTCAAAGAAGAAGACTGAAGATGCTAATGATGTTCTTTGGAGAATCATATGCATTAGATATGAGCCATATCTCATCTTGTCAGTTCTGTTCTTCTGGCACTCATTTATTTCTGAGAATATGTATCTGGCCACATCAAACTTCTCTTTCTTTGCGATGAGCTCAAGAATTCTCCATACTGGATTGTATATGGCATCAGTTCCTCCACCTTTGGCACAGATGGATATGTTCAAGATCTTCACTATGTGCTTGGGTGTCTTCATCAATCCTTTGAAATTGGAGATATGCTTAGGGACTGCACCCTTAACAGGAGGAGGCACAAAACCTGTAGGAAAGAACTTCTTCCTTTTCTCATTTGGAACCCAATCTGGCAGGAGACTCTTATCTTCTTCTGAGCCTTTGGATATGCTGATCTTCTGTAGCTTTGACCCTGATGGTAGGTTGAACAGCTCTGCAAACTCGGGAGCTGTGATGCACAGCAGTTGACCTTTTGTCAACCAGAGCATATAATCTTGATTGTTCTGCTCTACAAAGACTGTTGCATAGAATTCCTTGATAGCTTCAGAATCATAATCTTGGTTTAAGCTGCATATCTCATCAAGTTGAACAGCAGCTAGAATCTGCTTCAAATTTCCTAAGCCGTTCTTGGCAAGGTTTTCCCAATCAATTGGCATGCTGTCAACAAAACCTTTCTTCTGCAGCAAGAGATGATAGCTTGATTGCTGCTGATCATTCTAAAACCTTGGATCATTGCAATGTCTTCTTTTCAGATTCCCTTCACTGTCAAAATATGGATTTGTGGTTCTCATGGCAGTGTAGTTTGATGTGCTTCTTGAATCCAGGTTCATGGAGGCTAGACTGGCATCTGCCTTTGCTAGCTTCTTGAAAGCAGTTGCAGATATGAATTTCATCATTGATGTGTCAGATCGTGCAACTTTTGAGAATATAGCTGAATATTTGTCTTCCAATGACTCATCTGACTCTTCTAACTGAGTCTCAGCTGGGATATCTTCTGAGTCAGATGCAGAGGGGGATGAGTCTGATTCTTCTGCTGACTCTTTCCTTCCACTACTCTCTTCTTCTTCTTGATATTCTTCATCTGATTCAGACAGCTTTTGCTTCTTCTTGCGAGGAGATGGAGGATGAGGATCACTTGGTCTTGAATAGGAGTCATCTGAGTCTTCTGACTGAGCCTCAGTTGACTGTGCCTGAGACCTAGTTGGCATCCTATGGACTGACTCAGGTGCTGGAGAAGATACTGCTTTTTCTTGCTCTTCAAGTCTTGTTTCTTCTTGAGCTGGTTCTAAGTCTGATAGAGACTGAAATACAGAACCCATGCTCACTGATACTCCAATTGATGGATCTGCTTGTGGCTCAGTTGGATTTTCATGTGCTTTAGTTGACTTCTCTTCAAAAGATGATCTTAGTTTATCCATAGATTCCTCCATAGTCTGCTCACGTTCTTTTCTTCTTGAGTCAAGCTCAGCCAAAATGTCTTCAATTGATTCTATGGTAGCTTTCTGTTGAGTTTCTACTTCAGTGGGGACTAATTCTAGTCCAGCTGATGCAGCTGCCTGAGACTCGGCTGGCTTACTCAGTTGAGGCACTGAACCACTGGCTTGTTGAAGGGGCACTGCATCAAGTGCTTGAGAACTGGATACGCAAAATATCCTTGAGTTTGTTTCAGCAATCTCATTTTGTAGATGCTTCTTACGAGCTTCATCAGCACAAGAGTTTAACTCCAACATGTGATTCTCTATTCTCCTTTGTAGAGTGATATCTGAGAACCTTGTCCAGAATGGCTTATAATCTTCTGAGAGTTGAGGGAATAGACGATCAATTTGTTTGATCAGGTCTGCTTTCTCTTGTCCAGAGGCTTTTCCTTCTTGCTTCAGCAGCTTTTTGAGTTCTTCATGGATTGCCTTGTTCTTCAGCTGAGTTTCTCTTTGGAGTTTCACATCCTTTGGTACATCTGGTGATTCAAAGATTTGCTTTGCAAGGGCATCTATTCTTTCCTTCATTTGAGGCCTTTCCTCATCTGTGGCATTGGGCAACTTATCAGTTAGATCTTTCCATTTTTCTATAAGTTTGCCGTGTTCCTTTCTTTTAAGAGCTTCTACTCTCCATTCAGCTTCTTCCTCTTCTTGCAGTTGTTTCTTTATTTTCTTCTTGACTACCACAGCCTCTGATCTTGGCTTCTTTGGGACTTTGCTCAGAGATAAATCTGTTGGCTTGCCTGCAGCCCTTGTCCTTTTGAGTGTATCAACTACTGGAGCCTTCTTGACTTTGATAGCTGCCTCTTTCTCAGCAGCTTTCTTGGCTCTTTCTTCAGCTCTTTTCTTCTTTGCTTCTTCAGCTTGGGCTTTCTTTTCAGCTGCTTTTGCTTTCCTCTCTTGCTTCAATTGTTCTTCCTTGCTAGCCTTCTGAGCTTCTAAAACTTTCATTCTTTTAGCTGACTGAGCTGTAGCTATGTCCATCTGTCGTTTCTCTTCTTGTAGCTCTTTAAGCCTAGCTTCTCTTTTGGCTAGCTCAGAGGGAGACATTGGAGCTTTTACTGATCTTTGAGCAGCTTCTTCTGCATCCAATTTCTTTCCAAGACTTTTAGCCTGCTCTGCCTCCCACTCTAACTGCTGCTTCTGACTTAGGAGCTGGGTTCTCAGACCAATGGGCAGATCATCAGTTATATCCTCAGGCACATTCTTTGATCCAGACATCTGCATAGGAGAGGTAGGATAAAGAATAGATGAGAGATAATCCTATTGCAGAGAAAACTGGAATGATTGGCCATTTTTGGATGATTTTAGGAGAGTTTCACAAGTTATCTCATGCTACTTGACTTAGCTACCTGACACTCAGGTGAGATAAATTGTGTAACTCAGGTGGAGTAGCAGAGCAACCTAGGTTTATCGAATCTTGCTGAAATTTGAGAATTCTGGACAATGAGTTGCAAGAAATCGTTCTAGAGGTTAAAGGTACATCATCTCTGTCTAATTCCACAACTACAAGATACTCGAGAGCATGGGATTCGCATTAAGGCGGAAACCACCCTAGTTCTGTGAAGAACAGCTCGAGGAGATTATATTTGGAATTTTGATTGGAGATGAAGGTGCCAAAACAATCAGGAGAGCTTTGGGAAGCTTCGGAGAGAGCGAAGATCGTCGGAGAAACGCACGATCGTTGAGAATCAGATGGCGGCGACGGGCGCAAGGGCACTGAGACTCTGAAGAGGGTTTAGCGCGAACCATTATAGAGGTGGGTTTTTATATCCCGAGTGGCCCTGTGGCACCTGAGGGTCAGCTAGAATGCTACCTGAGACTCAGGTAGGAAAGAAAAATTGAGCTGAGCTCCAGACTTAGGGATTTTCTCCAGAATTTTTGAATGTGTTCAGCTGAGACTCATGTGGAAGACTCAGCTGACAAGGTTTTCAATAGGATTACCAGAGAGAACTTAAGGATAAGAGATGAAAGCAATAGAGAGAATTTCTTTTCAAACACAGCTTGCTAAACGATCAATCAATACAAAGCTAAAGCTGTGTTGAATTGAAATAGATGGTAAGATCCAACTTATCTAACCCAATGGTGAATCCATGAGTTCAATAAGATGCAAAATCAGCATGGTATCTATAAGACCTTAACCCACCTGAGGTACAACCGAGACTCAGGTGGCTGACTCATGTAGAATGCAGAGAATGAAAAGCCAGAAATGCAATCATGTGTACACGTGTATCATCATTTCCTCACTGCTCATTCGAGATATCCATGATATTTAGCTCATGCCTAAGGGTACAGAACCTATTTTCATCTAAAGGCTTGGTGAAAATATCAGCTAGCTGAGCTTCGGTTCTAACATGGCACAGTTGGATATCTTTCTTCTCTACATGGTCTCTTAGAAAGTGGTGTCTCACTTCTATGTGTTTGGATCTTTGGTGTTGGACAGGGTTGTTGGCTAACTTGATTGCACTTTCATTGTCACAGAAGAGGGGTACTTGATACATGGATATGTTGAAATCCTTCAAGGTCTGCCTCATCCATAACAATTGAGCACAACACCCACCAGCTGCTATGTATTCGGCTTCTGCTGTGGATAGGGCTACTGAATTTGTTTCTTGGAACTCCAGGACACAAGGGAACGCCCTAAAATTGGCAGGTACCTGAGGTGCTTTTTCTGTCAACCTTACACCCGGCATAATCACTATCTGAATAGCCTACAAGCTCAAATGGTGCACCCTTAGGATACCATAGACCAAACCCAGAGGTATGAATCAAATATCTCAGTATTCTACGAACAGCAGTGCGATGAATGTCCTTAGGATCAGCTTGAAAACGTGCACACATGCAAACACTCAACATTATATCAGGTCTAGATGCACACAAATACAACAAAGAACCTATCATAGACCTATACTCCTTCTGATCAGTGGACTTACCTTGTTGGTTCAGATCAAGATGAGCATTTGTTTGCATGGGAGTAGATATTGACTTAGCTTTGTCCATGTCAAACTTCTTGAGGATGTCCTTGGCAAACTTCTCTTGAGAGATGAAAGTTCCCTGCTTGAGTTGTCTGATTTGCAGCCCTAGGAAAAACTTCAGCTCTCCTACCATGGACATCTCAAACCTTTTTATCATCATCTTGCTGAACTCATCACTTAGCACACGGTTAGTACTTCCAAATATTATGTCATCGACATATATTTGGCATACAAATAAGTCCTTGCCTTTAACTTTAGTAAAGAGTGTAGTATCAACAAGCCCAATTTTGAAACCATTATGTATAAGAAACTCCTTTAGGGTATCATACCAAGCACGAGGGGCTTGTTTGAGACCATATAAAGCTTTGTGGAGAACATATACATGATGGGGTCTTTTTGGATCTTCAAAACCAGGGGGCTGTTCTACATACACAAGTTCAGCAAGCTTACCTTAGAGGAAGGCACTCTTGACATCCATTTGATAAAGCTTGATGTTGTGATGATTTGCATAAGCTAAAAGTATCCTGATAGCTTCAAGTCGAGCTACAGGTGCAAAGGTCTCACCAAAATCCAAGCCTTCTATTTGAGTGTAGCCTTGAGCAACCAACCTTGCCTTGTTCCTCACCACTTGGCCTGTAGAATCTTGCTTGTTGCGAAAGACCCACTTCGTTCCAATGACATTGTGATCCTTGGGTCTTTCAACAAGTGACCAAACTTTATTTCTCTCAAATTGGTTCAGCTCTTCATGCATAGCATTGATCCAGTCTGAGTCAGACAGAGCTTCACCTACATTTTTAGGCTCAATGGTGGAAACAAAAGAGTAGTGAGCACAAAAGTTAGCAATACGAGAACGAGTAGTCACTCCCCTATTAATGGCACCAATGATTTGGTCTACAGGGTGATCCTTCTGCAGCCTGCTGATCACAGGGGGTTCTGGGTCAGCCACCTGAGTCACAGCTGGATGTGGATCAGCTGGGTGTATCTGTGACTCAGTTGGCTCTTCCTGAGACTCAGCTGGGTGCATGGAGGCTTCTGAGTCCAATAGATCATTAGCTGGGTTGTACTCGAACTCAACGCCATTGACTTCATCCTGCTCATCAGCTGGGTCAGGTAGGTTTGTAACTCCAGATGAAGCTTGCTCCTCAACTTGGGGCCTGACTTCACCTGTTGACTTGTGAAGTATATCTACCTTCCCTGAAATATCATTAGCAACTTGCCCATCTTGTGAGCCATTAGATTCATCGAATGTCACATCTACAGCTTCTTCAACAACCTTGGTGTTGGTGTTAAAGACTCTGTAGGTGTGAGATTCTGAGCTATATCCAACAAATATTCCTTCATCAGATTTGGATTCAAATTTAGAGAGACGCTTGCCTTTCTTCAGAATGTAACACTTACAACCAAATACTCTGAAGTAGGAGACGTTTGGCTTCTTGTTGGTCAGCAGCTCATAAGGTGTCTTCTTAGGAGTGGGTGAAGATATAGTCTATTGATGTTGTGGCAGGCAGTGTTCACAGCTTCAGCCCAAAACCTTGCTGGTGTTTTGTACTCACTCAGCAGTGTTCTTGCCATCTCTATCAAGGTCCTGTTCTTCCTCTCCACCACTCCATTCTGCTGAGGTGCATAGGGACCAGAGAACTCATGCTTAATCCCATGCTTGTCCATGAAGGCTTCAACTCTTGAGTTCTTGAATTCTGTCCCATTGTCACTTCTCACTGCCTTCAAGTTGATGTTCCATTCATTTTGAACTCTGACAATGAGATGCTTGAACCTTTTGTACACCTGTGACTTGTCCTTCAAGAAAAATACCCAAGTGAAACGTGACAAGTCATCTACAACAACAAAACCATACTTGTTACCTCCAATGCTCTCATATGTAGTTGGACTGAACAAATCAATGTGTATGAGATCGAATGGAGAAGTAGTGGTCATGATGTTCTTGGGTGGATGAGGGCTTCCAACTTGCTTTCCAGCCTGACAAGCACAGCATGGCTTGTCTTTGTTGAATTGGATCTGCTTCAGGCCTAGGACATGTTCTTCTTTACTGAGTTTGTTCAGCAGCCTCATCCCCACATGACCTAGCCTCCTGTGCCACAGCCAGCCTAACTGAGCTTTGACTATAAGGCAACATGGCACAGCTGCTTCTTGATCCTGAAAATCTACAAGATATAGCTTATCTACTCGATAGCCTTTGAAAACTTGTGAGTCATCTGTTAGTTTCTGGACATAGACCTCTTTAGGATAAAATGTGACTTTCATTCCAGCATCACATAATTGAGAAACAGATAAGAGATCATATGAAATAGACTCAACAAGCATTACTTCAGTAAGAGAATGTTCCTGAGATATAGCAATTTTACCACAACCCAACACCTTGCCTCTTGAATCATCAGCATAGTTGACATACTTGCAAGGAAGGTTATCTTTTCTTATCTCAGAGAACTGCTCTTTGCCTCCAGTCATGTGCTGTGTGCAGCCACTATCCATGACCCATTTTGTTCCACTGGAGGCAGAGCCCTGCATGATTAGTTGCGAGACTTAGGAACCCAGATAGGTTTGGTTCCCAAGTTAGCAGGTCTCTTACTGTAAGCATCAATGGCAGGAATAAGATTAACATTAGGGTTCTTAGCAGTTACGGCTTTAGAAAGCTTAGAGAACCTCTGAATCTTTCTCAGATTCTTATCTCCTGCAAACTCAGATGGAAGGGTTAGCAAATTTGCATTGCACCTGAGTGAGCTACCTGAGTCACAGGTGGCTCTCCCTGACTTCGGTACCCAACTGAGTGAGTCACCTGAGACACAGATGACTACTGACTTTGGTACCCAAATGCTTGGTACCTTCTTGTACCTACTCCAAGGTCCAACATAAATTGCCTCAGGTTTACCCTTTTTCCCTGTCTTAAGCACATAGCTTGGATTAGAGGGAATTTTCACATAACCACCTGTCTTTCGATGGTTTCCTGCAAGAGAGTTAGTATCACATATCCCTATCTGAGGAACAAAGTGATCCTGCAAGTATTTCTTGTTAGTAGCAGAGGGAATATATGAAGACTTGTTCTTTATAAGTGCAGGAGTGAAACTAAGTCCCCTTGTACCATTATTCTTTAGTACTAGGGTGGACTGGAGCCTAGCAAAATTCTGCATGCCTATGTTAGCACTGCACAGGCCTATTCTCATGAGCCTTTTTAGCTCTTCATGCTCCTCCTTGAGCTCATTGTACTTTGCTGCATCAACAAGATTAGTAGCAGTTGAAGTGCTTAATTCACTGGGTGAATCTACAACAAACACTGTACTAGAAGTAATAGCATTGATGCGAGATGCACAGTTTAAACAAGTTTCTATAACAGTAGGAGGATTTGCATCAGGTGTGACAGCAGTGCAAGATGAGTGAGTTTCTTTGAGTTTATCATGCTCAGAGATTAGGAGCTCATGTGATAGCTTAAGTTTGTTTTGAGCTTCCTGCAATAAGTAAACCTCCTCATCAAGATCTGCCTTAGCATCTTGTGCATTATCAAGGGACACCTGCATGTCAGTTAGTTTGTCCCTGAGAGAGATGTTTTCTTTTCTCTCTTTCCTAAGGAGCTTCTCTGTCCTGTCAAGAATGTCCATTAGTTGAGCATAATCAGGGAAGTCATCCTCAGTCATTACCTTGCTGCCTTTAGCCATAAGGCATAGGGTTGGAGTCTCAGCATATGTAGGATCTGCATCCTTGTCGAAGAGTGAGTCTGACTCGGGTGCGCAGCTGAGAGACCTGACTGAGTCTTCTCCTGGCTCAGTTGGGCTGCTGAGTGATCCACCTGAGACACAGATGGCTACCCAGCTAGCTCAGTTTCTTCCTCTGACTCCTCCTCTGACTCTGAGTCATCTGAGACCCAAGCTTGTCCCACATATGCTCTGGCAGCAGAGGTCTTCTTCTTTCTGAAGGTGGGAGGCTTCCCTTCTTTGTACTTCTTCTTGACAATGATCTCCTTCTTCTTGTACTTGCTATCCTCTTGTCTCTTGTTCTTTTTGGGACAATCAGCAATGAAGTGTCCTGAGTCACCACACTCAAAACACTTCTTGTCACTGAGTTGCTTCTTCCCTTTGAACCTGTCAGATGAGTCTGAGAACTTCTTCCTTCGATAGAACTTTCTGAAGTTCCGAGTAAGCATGGCAAGCTCATTCTCCTCATCAGTGGACATCTCTTCATCTGGATCTTCTTCTTCATCACTTGAGTCCCTGTGAGTGGCCACTGCCTTGAGGGCTATGTCCTTGTTCTTCCCAGAAGTGATAGCATGCTTCTTGGAGTGGTTAGCTCCATCTCATGAGTGAGCATCCTACCAAGGACATCAGTGGGCTTTAATCTGTCAAAGCCATCCTTTTCTTTCATCATCAGACGCAGAGTGTGATAAGGCTTGGGAAGCACAAAGAGGAACTTCTTGATCACATCACAATCTTCTACTCTGTTGGACCCAAGGGCCTTCAGCTGGTTAGTGATCATGGTAAGTCTTGTGAAGATGGAATTGATGTCCTCTCCAGGTTGATAATGGAAGTTGTCAAGTTCATGCTCCAGCACATCTTTCTTGGACCTCTTCAACGTGTCACTGCCTTCATAGATAGCCTGAAGTGTGAACCATATATCTCTGGCTTCCTCAAAGGTACTGACACGGTTGAAATCATGCTCTTGCAATCCCATATAAATAGCATTGGCAGCTCTAGCATTGTTCTTGATGCTGATCTTCTCTTGATCAGTGGGATTGCTCTCATCAACCACATCAAGACCTGTTGTGACAATCTTCTATACATCTGGGTCAAGTGCAGTAAGATGCATTTGCATCTTCCGCTTCCAAAAGGCATAATTAGTACCATCAAACATAGGAACTCTACCCTCATAGTTCGACATCCTTTAGACTCTGGCTGTTAGGCCAATTATGAGCAACGAGGCTCTGATACCACTTGAAAGGGATCTCAGGAGTCGACTAGAGGGGGGGTGAAAAGGTCGGCTCTAGAAATTATAATGCCTAATGGGTTTCTCTTCTGGAGATAGGTCAATCCTAGAGAAAATATATGCAACTGATGCAGGTAACTGAGACTCAGCAAGATATATCAGATAAACACCAGACACTCAGATAGCAAACTCAGCTGACGTAGAACAAGTTATAATCAGAGCTAACTGAGTCTCAGGTGTGAGAGTCAGGTGAGTGCATCAGATGACGTGAACAGGAAAGGTACTAGTTTTAGCAAGAGCTAACTGAGTCTCAGGTGAGGAAACTCAGTTAGTGTGCAACAGATAAAGGTGCTCTAGTGATCTAAGCATGCATAGATAACAGAATAAATAAGAGCAGATCACAAGACAGATAGTAAAGCACACAATGGTTTGTTTTACCGAAGTTCCTACTTCTTGCGAAGCAGTACGTCTCCGTTAAGGAAGCTGTTCTCACAGCCGGCACCAAACCGTGCTCTTTCCTCGAGTACCTTTCTTGTGTGGAATCCTTTTGATCTTGCTGCTGCAAGACAGGCAGACCCGAATCGCCTTCACAGACTCTTGGTGGCAGCCACACAGACTTGGCTTGCTCACCAACTCCAAGAGCACTCCCACTCTTGGAGGAACCAGTACCTCGAATGCTACACCTGAAGGACTAAGAAACTCTCTCTCACGATGGATGCACGCAGGCAACACTCACTTGGAGACCTAGAGCTCTTTCTTTCTCAACAGGTTGCTTTCGGGTTAGAGGCAAAGGTTAGGTAAAGGTTCGAGGTTGAAAACCTCCCCAGGTTCCCTATTTATAGGGTCCCTGGCAGCTAGCCGTTACTCTCATGCCACGTCAAATAAAGAGCCACCAGACCTAACCTGTCTGAGACTCAGCTAACATGCACCTCTGGTAACCTACTAGCCGCGGCTGAGCTACCCACCTGAGTCTCAAATGCCAAACTCAGGTGGACTCGGTTGCCTCAGGCAGCACCTGAGCACAACACTGGCCGGCTCACTACAAGCCTACAACTGACCAGAGAGCAATGGCCTCGCCACAATCCCTGACCAGCTCGCTTAGACCCTTGGCACTGGTTCCAAGCTTCTTCACCGAAGATGACTGCCCTTGTAGACGCAAAGCGAACCCTTGGTCCAGATCCACCAGCTTCCTAGCTCCTCCAGGACTTATCAAGCTTGCATTCACGGCCCTTGAACTCCATCAAGCAACCATCACCTCGCTTGCCCTCGAGCACAGCCTCGGCTTCTTCGCAACTGTGCCTCAGGAACCTAGCTCAGCTGGTCCTTCTGACCTTCCCAGTTCCTTGCTCTTTTTAGGCTCATCATCAACAGTTGTCTCACTTCAGCTTTCACCTGTCCATCTAATTCCTGTTCACACTCATTGCAAGTATTAGACACAGGTGAGGATTGCCAATAACCATCAAAACCAAACTCTGGGGCAAGATAGCCATCCTCCCAAGCTCCATGGGAGTGGATGCACTTTCAGCTACCCGAAAGGGCTACCGTACCGACGACTACTGGGAGCACACCGATGAGGACGACGATGATTGCTGGGAGCCCACCGACAAGGATGACGACGACCTCGACGGCTGCGACGGAGGCGACGGCAATAACGACATCGACGATGACGCGGCCTCCACGGCGACGACAGCACGATCGGGCCAGCCTAGGAAAAGGCGTAGGCTTTATTAGATAATTAATTAGTCTACTTATTACTACTATGTAATTATTACTGCTACTTTGTAATATATGTTCAAATATATGTTCGATCTCTACCTTAGTGTCCAAAAATCACAAATATATGTTCTTTTGTGTTCCATTCGTTCGATCTTTGCCTTAATGTCAAAATATCACAGAAACTACCAGTTCTCCATAAACCAACTACATTGGAACTTACATTATAGTCAGTTTGAAAAAATGAATCGGCTAATCATCCCAAACGGTTCAAAAAATAGAGCCATCACGGATAAGTAAGTCATCCCAAATGGCTCTGTTTCACGAACCGTTTGGGATTACGTTGCAGACAGTTACACTTTTTAACCGTCATGGATAAGGCAGTCATCCCAAACGGCTCAGTTTCATGAACCGTTTAGGATTACATCATAGATGGTTCAGATTTTTAACTGTCACGGATGTAATATCATCTCAAACGGTCCATTTTCGGCTGACTTATCCCAAACGGCTCAAAAATTAGAACCATTTGGGATGTGCGGCAAAGACGGCTATGGTTAATCGTTTGGGATGAGCCGTCATTTATGTGCCGTTCTGTACTAGTGCACGCCTAGGTTAATTCAGAGAAACGCGAATTGCCTGTGATGACAAGATATCATAGGCGCTTCTGTCAAAGAACTGCCTGCAATATGTAGACAACATATCACAGGCGGTTTTAAGTAAACCGCCTGTGATGTTGGCCTTATCACAGACGGTTTTTGTTGAAACTCGCCTGTGATAAGGTGTCCATTTATTACAGTCTACCAGACTGAGCTCCTTGTCTTCAATGTCCTGCTCTTACACATAGCAGAAGTGGCGGTGGAGCTCTTGCGATTTTTCACCTTAGGGATTGAACTGAGCCCAAAAGTTCTGGATTTAGAGAGGATATTGCATATCTCTTTCATATTGGTGATCTAAGGTTAGTGATTGGTTTAAAAGTTTGATTAATTTGCTAGATGTAATGTGGTAAAGAGAGAGAATGTAGATCTAGCTATATTATGGTAAATTTTATTTGGCTTTTTTGAATTTGAGGCATAAATTGGTTTCTATTACTATATTGAGGATGTGGCTAGCTAATTTATAGTGGCAAAATGATATATTTGAGTGGTTTAAATTTTATGAAAGAGAGATATTTGTATATATAGCATATGGTAATTTATTATTTTAGAATTGATTTATCTTGTCTCGTAAAAAGATGTTGTAATTGTCGAAAGGTTGTATGAAATAAAATTTTAAGAATGTTTTGATATAATAAAAACCCATGTATTAATAGCATGATTAATTAAAAAATTATGTCGTAAATAAATGTGTAATTATTCGTAGGTCATATCTTCGTGAATGAAATAAAATATTGGTAATAATCATTCACATGTAGTAAAAACATTACCGACATAGTAATTGTTGGTCGTGAAATAAAAAGACTGTTGGTAATTATTACTTGCATTTTGTCAAAACCAAATAGTAATGATAATATTAACTAATATTGTATAGATTAGTTGGTATGCACTTTGTGAGCCTCAATATTTTACACGAATTAATTAAATTTATTTAATTTTTCCTGTAGATGGACCAAAACTGGATGTATGATAGGAACCGCTCAAGTGAATGGTATCTTAGTGGCGTGTCAGATTTCATAAGAATCATGGAAGAGCATAAGTTGAATAGAGGGGAATAATATATTTGTTATCCATGCAAAGATTGCGAGAATGTACACATGTTTGAGAACTTAGAGCAGATCCCAGATCACCTAATTCGTAGGGGTTTCATAGAGTATTACACATGTTGGACAAGTCACGGTGAGCAGCAGACAATCCAGGAAGGTGGTAATGACTACATCACGGAGAAAGATAATCATATGGCACATGATGTCGATTACGATGACGATACTTGTGCAAGGACCAAAGCAGCCCGAGAATGATATAGATTTTTACCTAGAACCATTGATAGAAGATCTAATGAAATTGTGGACCCATGGGGAAGATATATTTGATGCTCACAAGAGAGAGAACTTTAATCTGCACAGCTTGCTGTTTTGCACCACAAATGATTATCTAGCCCTTGCTAACCTTTCTGGCCAGAGTACGAAAGGGTCAAAAGCATGTACTAACTGCTTGGATGATATGGCAAGTCAGTGGCTTAATTATTCGGGGAAAACCATATACATGCGTCACCGCAGGTTCCTTCAAAGAGACCATCTGTGCCGCTGAATGAAGAAATAATTTAACAGACAAATCGAGGATGGTACACCTCCGAAGCAATATAGTGGTATGGAGGTACATGACATGGTAAATGATATAAAAGTTACCTATGAGAAGGGAAGCAAAATAAAGGCTACACGTGAGAAGGCTGTGTGGAAGAAGAGGTCGATATTCTTGAACTTACCCTATTGGGAGCACCTGGAAGTTCGTCACTGCATCGACGTCATGCACGTAGAAAAAAAATGCGTGTGATAGCGTTATAGGTTTGTTATTGAATATGAAGGGCAAAACTAAGGATGGCTTCAAAACAAGGCTTGACTTATTGGACATGGGAATCAAAAAAGGGTTACACCCGAAAGAGACTCAAACAGGTCGCATGTTTTGTGAACCTGCCTGCTATACTCTGTCAAGGGCTGAGAGAAAAGAGTTGTGCCAGTTCCTTCACGGTGTTAAAGTTCCAACCGGCTACTCCTCGAACATACGAAGACTTGTTTCAATGGAAGAGTTAAAATTGATTGGCATGAAGTCTCACGATTGTCATATATTGGTCACTCAGTTGCTCCCAATTGCTATTCGGAATATCCTACATATCAAGGTTCGAGAGACAATCACGAGATTATGTAGCTTCTTTAACACAATACCTCAGAAGATCATCGATCCCATGGAACTAGATGCTCTTCAAGAGGAGGTGGTGAAAACCTTATATCAACTTGAGATGTATTTCCCCCCTTCGTTCTTCAATATCATAGTGCATCTCACTGTGCATCTTGTGAGAGAGATAAAGTGGTGCGGACCTGTGTTCCTTCGTAGCATGTACCCTTTCGAGAGATACATGGGAATTCTGAAGCATTTTGTATGTAACCGATCATGGCCAGAGGGAAGCATC
Organism: Stipa capillata; assembly: GCA_019208055.1. Lineage (NCBI taxonomy): Eukaryota > Viridiplantae > Streptophyta > Magnoliopsida > Poales > Poaceae > Stipa > Stipa capillata. Next base: position 18,103 of record JAGXJF010004235.1, read on the forward strand.
GTGGAAGGATATGCAACCAAAGAGGTCATCGAGTTCTGTGTAGAATACATGGCTGCAGTAAAACTGATCGGTTTGCTTGAATCTCACCACGAGGGGAGGCTTCGAGGTGTTGGAACCCTTGGCAGGAAAGATGTCATTCCTGACCAGAAGGTTATTGATCAAGCACACTTCACAGTCTTGCAACACATGGCTTTAGTGGCCCCATATATCGACCAACACAAGGCCACGCTACGAGAGCACAATCTGAAAGTGACAAAAACTTGGGTGATGAAAGAGCACAATCATCGGTTCAACAAATGGTTATATGAGCAATCTCATGGGTTACTGTCTTCTGACCCAATGCTCACATGGTTGGCAGAAGGTCCATCACGTACAGCGGTGACATGGCAAGGGATGGACATAAATGGCTACATATTTTATACAAGAGATCAGGACCAAAAGAGCATAAACCAAAACAGTGGTGTCCAAATAGATGCTCGAGATACGTTTGGTAGGAAGAGCTCATACTATGGGTACATTGAAGAGATCTGGGAGCTAGACTATGTGAAGTTTAAAATTACGTTGTTTTGTTGCAACTGGGTAAATCTCTCACAAGTAAAAGTTGATAAGTACGGCTTCACAACGGTCGATCTCAAAAGTACTGCGTACAAAGATGAACCATTTGTCTTAGCAAATCAAGTTTGACAGATATTCCACGTTTCTGATCCTACAAATCTTAGGCATCACATAGTAAGGGACTCGAAGAGACACATTGTTGGAGTGGGAGATATAGTTGACAAGGATGAGTACAACCAGTTTGAGGAGATGCCTCCATCTAGAGACGACATGACGGTCAAAGACGAACCAAATCAATATGAAGCTATGTACGTACGCAACGGTCATCAGGAACGACTCACATTTGTAGCAAATTAGATATATCGAATCATGTGGAATTCATAATGTGATGTATAATTTAGATGACTATGGAGGTGCCAATATCATGCACAATATTATATATGTGGAGATGTCAATACGTATAAATGAAATCGTTGAAGAAAGGAAAAATAAATTTAAAAACAAAACTAAGTATCTATTCAGATTAATACAAAATCAAAAAAAATGAAAACCTATCCAAATTACACACCGTATGCAACCTAGGTATGAACCCTAATTCAAAAAGTGAAACAAAAAGGAAAAATGGATATCGCAGGCGGTCCCTTCAAAGAGCCGCCTGTGATGCATAGTCATCACAGGCGATTTTTAAACTGAACCACCTGTGATGTGTAGTCATCACAGGTGGTTTTTGACCCGAACCGCCTGTGATGAGTAGTCATCACAGGTGGTTTCTAGATAGAACCGTCTGCGATGAGAGTTACTTTATATACCTGAAGCGCTTTCGAAGTCCTGAATAACCTAAGTCTCATATTTTGTCAACCACCGGACTTGTTCAGTGCCGCCCCCGATGCCACCCCTGTCTCCCACCTCATGCCGGCAGGCTACCTAGCCCCGGACCCGATGGCCCCACCACCGACGCCGTCCCCGACGCCGCTGCCCCCGACTCCCCCGTCGCCACCAATGTCGTCCCCTACGCCGCTGCCCCCAACGCCCCCGTCACCACTAACGCTGTCCCCGACGCCGCCGCCGCCACCACCGACACCAACGCCGCCGCTGCCAACCGACAGGACAAGTACACGCTTCTTGTTGAGCCTTGAATCTTTTTGCTATAACAACAGCAACCATGCAATTGGATCTAGCAAGCACTCATTTTAAAGGAGTAATAGTGGAGAACTAACTGATGTGTAGCTAATCTCTCTTAAGAGCAACATCAGCATACTTCCATAGTAGCGTCTCATTAGCCAACTATCAGAATGGGTTAGCCAGTAGCATCTGATGAGAATAGAAGAGAAAAAGATAGATCATCACCTTTACTATTCATTAGGCCACTATACTTTTCCTACAGTAGATTCACCAACACATTTGGCTTGCAAAGGGGTTTAGTAGTTAGGTTGTATTCACATTGCAGATATGGCTAGATGATAGGGTTATGTTCAATGTTGCATTATTGTAATAACAAGAAGTGGAACTTACAAGAGAACTTTGCAGTGTGGATGTTGAGTCCTGGTCCTTGTACTATCCTAGCACAAGCTATGTAGAATATACAAGCAACATTTGACCACTGCTATGTCACTCTAAGCAAGCAATACCTTATTACACTTGCTACCAGTTTCATTTCAAGAACAGAAAGAACTACTGGTTCTATAGCAATTCAAACAACCACGTAGTACAACTCATGAGAATTTTGAAAATACTTTATCCAGATCATCTTATATTCAAGGACATAAGAGGTGCATATGATTAGGGCTTTTACTATTCATAATTTTCATAAACACTGAAAATATTATGCATGTAAATAGTGAGCATATGTTGTTCATAATTTTTTGGTTACAGAGGTGGTGCATATGGTGTTATAAAGATTAGTTATTTTGTTCAATGTTGTATGCTTTTCCTAGGGTACTATAAAATGGAAGTATTTTCTCACGAATACACAATTTGGACTTCTAATTGTTGTTCTACTACTTGTGTTCATAGTTCACAGTCTACTTTGTTCCATATCTTATCTTCTTCATGTAATGCGTCTATTAGAAGATGTCGAGTCCTGGTCGCTCAGCTTCCCCAGAGGCTGTTAGGGACAATTCTGATGCATCCGGAACCACGAGGAAGTCCAGACTGGCTCCAAGAGGACCTAGTCAAAGGCCGTAGGGCCGATTCCCCATAACAGAGTTAGGCCCGTCAGGGGCACTGATTGCGCCAGAACAGAACGCGGCGAAATAGAGAACGATATGCGGGATCATAGCACGGACACAGGTTCCATTAACTCTAGAATCATGGAAGAAGGTGGGGTGAGATCTTCGTAGAGCTGTGGTTGAAGATATCAACACACATTTCGTGATCCCAGAAGAGCTACAGGCCCGCGTCGATGCCGCCGCCCTGAAAGTTGCAAATAAAGCTTGGAAGGAGTTCAATTTATTCTCCACCATAACTTCATTGCGAAGGACGAGGAGCCGTTTGACATCCACAAATGGATGGATCATGAGATGTGGGCCCAATTTAAGGTGTTTAGGGAAATAGAAGAATTTAAAGCGAAGAGCGTAGCAGCGAAGGAACTGGCGGCCAAGAACACACACTATCATAGGCTAGCTAGTTCAGGGTATGCACTGAAAGTACGGAAATGAATGGACAAGGAAGAGAGGGCATGCCTAAATGACCAGCCCCCGCCATTTCCCAGTGTAGAATCACGGCGCGCACAGAATTGGTTGTACGTGAGGAGGAATCCAGGTGCAACGTCTTCGGACACCCAATCCTTCGTGAGCGAAGCAACTCAGGAGGTCTATTCTAGATTGGTAATATGTCATTTACAATACCTTCCTCTCCGTACATCCTTCACCTGTTATATTATGTGTAGTGACTTGTTCTTCTATTATAGGAGAAACTGTTGGCACGATCCTCCCCTTGCGAATTTCAAAGGGAGAAAGATATTCTTACCCAGGCCATTAGCACATAGATATAGGAATAAGGGCATGGCCAAAGCCAAGCGTGAGGCAAGAGAAAGAGCCGCTCTTACAGAAGAAATCACAACCACGGTGGAAATGAGGGTCAATGCTCATCTAAGAGCCCTTGAGGAGATGGTGGCCATGGCCTCACATGGCAACGTACAAATGCAAAGCAGCCCTGCTGCTAACCGAAAGAGTAGCCAAGCCTCCGTCCCCGGTGGTGAAGTTGATCATGCCGTCTCGTATCCTGTCGATGAGATCTTACTAATTAAATGTCAATCTCAAGTTCCACTTAAAATTCTGTCGCAATCCATATGTAGCTAATTATTCTATCTTCTACCACATTTACCTTCAAGGATACGACGCGGTGCAAGCTATTGGTGCGGCTTCTTGACGACGAGTCTTTAGAGGTTGTAACAGGGATGGCATGTCCATCCAATGAAGGTGATCTCATCAACTGTGTCCCGATGTCGTGCGGGAATGCGAAGGTCAGTGTGGACTGTGTATACGACACCTGCAAGTCCATTAAGCTAAAGTTTCTGCCAAATGATAAGATTACGAGATTAGATCAAGCTGAAGGGACTTTCATCCAGTGGCCCAAGAGGGATGTAGTATTGGAAGACTGGCACCCTCCATCTATCGACCAAGTTGAATCACGGGAGGTAGACCTATCCGTGATTCAAGAGCCTTATATTTCATGTAATGAGAACACCATAATCGCTACGGTGCCAGTGGAAACCACCTTGGCCCCCAAGCTTCCAACAAGGGCCCATTTGTCTCCCGCCAAGTCATCGAAGCCGATCGTTAAAAGAAAACGAGGCGCTAAGTGAAAGGCAAAGTTGCTGAAGGAATCACACCGTTACATTGAAGAAGCGTTCCCCTTCATGCCATTGGCCGATAAATACGTTGAAGGAGAGCAATGGCTCAAATCGCCAGAGGCGCTCAATGCCCTCAGAAAATATACCCACGAGCTGCATGAGTACTACCTCAAGGAGGTCAAGAAGCCAAAGAATCAATGGACCACAACTTTGAAGGTGGACTTTAGTAAGGGACATTTCCACCACGACTTAAGAACTGTTAGTTCTTTGTGAACTTCGTGGACTTGTGGTAACTCTACAACCTCTGGTCCCTCGAAGTCTCTCTCATCAGATGCTACACACTGTAAGTGTTCACAATTATGGTCAATATTCATGTGTATATGTACTATATCCACATATATGTAACCCATACCTTCTTTATGTGTAGGATGATGATTGAACAAACCAGAAGGAAACACATAAAAGTAGGGTTCCTCGACCCATACATTATCTCAGCACAGATGATCCTAGATGCGGAAGACTTTGTTGTCGAGTACGTGCTAAATGCCTTACTTACTCAGCAAGATAAGGTATTCTTACTTTTTCTGTACAACCAGGAGTAAGTGTCGCACTACCTACTTCACCATCCTAGGCTATTGGTAATTTTACCAAAATAATGTGAATTTACTAACCATTGAGACTAAATGCAGAGAGCATTAGGTTCTTGTTCTACTTATACCACACCATCCAAGGCTCATGTTTATGGATTCCTTGCTACGAGTAAACTTTGACATCGAAACACTTGGCAGATTTATGAGCAAGTAAGCATATTTCCAACATATTCAAACATACCATTCACTACTTTGGTGTTGCAATGCCGAAGACAAACCATTTCGATTCACGTAGGGTGTGGAAGAGCTATCTCAAGAAGGGAGGAAAAGGTGTCAATTAGCCCCTTTTAAATGACAAGGGCTTTAGTGTACCTTTCTATACTGAATACAAATTTTCATAAATTATCGTAATGACGATCTCCAACTACTAACCAATTGTATATATTACTAGTGCCACCAACAACAAGGAGGAATAAGTGTTTGTGGCTTCTACGTTTGCCACAACATGGAAATCATGCTCACTAACATTAGCAAAAACTAAGTCCAGATTTGGCGCTATTGCAATAAGTATTATCATATTTCTCTTCATTGTAAGTACATAGCTTTAATATACATTCTTATTAACAGCAGAAAGGCATTCCCAAGATATCTTTGGATTCGTCTCATCTGGACTGGATAAGAGAATACATCGTCGCGTTCCTTGTTAGAGACGTTATCGATCCTTATGGCCAATTCCACGCCTATGACATGGAGGAAGGCGAGTTCGTCTTAGTAAAGAAGTGATGTATTTCTTTGTGAACTTTTATATGGATATGGAATTTAATGAGAGTTTAATACTTTGTGATATGAGGATGAAACTGAGAACCTAAATACTTTGTGAACTTTTTGACATGAAGTGGATGAAAATGAAAGTTTAATTACTTTGTTTGGGTGATGTTGATGAGTTTGATGATAGTTCATTTTGTGACTCAATTATGTGATATGTATCAAGTTTTTGTTATTGCATATGATTCAATTCTGATTACTGTGAATGAATTAGATATGTATATGTATTGTATGTTTTGTTTCCTGATGCTACGCAACACTATGAAACAATTAGGTATGTTATAAAATAGATCACAGGCGGTTCCTACAGAGAACCACCTGTGATGTGCTATCATCACAGGTTGTTCTTGTGGTGATCTACCTGTAATAGTCCATCATCACAGGCGGTTCTATAACCGCGATAGAACCTCCTGTGATGAGAGGGGTCATCACAGGCCTTGCTTACAGGCGGTTTGGGAAACCGCCTGTGTTAGGGTTTCTGAGCCGCCTATATTGAGCTATTCTGTAGTAGTGAGAGGTCGATCGAGTGAGAACTCAAATGAAAAGACTCTGCATGTTTGTCTACCATCTTTTGACTGGGCCACAAGACAATAATTAGAGGATAGCTAATCATAGCTGAAGCAAGTACAAGTGTTTTTGAGTTACTAAATTTATGTGTCCTAATGGCTAAAAGTATCAGGTATGCTTTTCTGATGCTTTAATTCATGACATTTTCTTACTTGTTTTCTAGGTTATCATGAGCACATGATAAACTGGATAGTGACTACTAGAATCTAAGCAACACAACTGACACTAGCAAAAATAGGCTTTCTCAACCGGGTAAAAAATGCTTTCTCAGCTGGTTTCAAACCGACTATAGCTAAAGGGAGCTAATAATTTTTTTATAACCGACTGTAAAAAGTCATTATCTCAGTCGGTTGTGTAATTGAACCGACTATAAAAGGATACTATCTCAGTCAGTCAAGTACGCCAAACTGACTGTGAAAATGAATAAAATATAAAAAAGTCCACCCGCCTCGGCTGCCTTTGCGGCTCGCTGCATCCACCGGAGCAAGCCCACCGCCATCGAGCACCATTTTTTAGAGACTCAACACTTTACATCACCATACAAAAGAGAACAGACGGCCCTCCACTCATGTTCCCCAAAGGCAGTAACAGATCGATTAGGGTTCTTGAGTTTTCCCGTCAGAAAAATTATCACTGCAAAGCCAGAAAACAAAAAAAACTAAATCAAATAATCTAAAAATAGGGCTCGATGGGGATTGAGTGGGTTACCATGGCCTCTGCCTCCACCGATTGCTTCGCCACCTCCTTGTAGCTCTCGGGCAGGAAGAAGAGATGGGCAAGAGCAAGCAAGCAAATGAAACAATAATCCAAGTACCAAATCAGAAGCCAAACAAGCGAGTGGGCAGATCTAGAGATAACCTGCAGGAGCAAGCAAGCAAACGAACCTATCTCATGGCTGTGTCAGGCACTGAGACCTCATGCGTGGCAGCAAGTGGGAGTGGCCAGGCTGGGTACCTGGTCGAGGTGAGCGGAGCGGGAGTGGGAGCGCCACTGGCGATGAGCGGCCTCCTCCCTTGGCTACGTCGGGCACCGGCGGGGAGGTCGTGGCTAGCGTCTTGGTGGTTGCTGTTGCCCGGACGCCCCGCCTACCGAGCCGACGGTGGTGGCGAGCTACGTGATGGTCAGGTGGCCATCAATCTTCTTAGAGGGCTCCTCGAGGGCAAGGAAGGCAGAGTTAGCATGGCAGAAGGTGACGAAGCCATAGCCCTTGGAGCGGTCGGTGGACTTGTCGGTGATGACCATGGCCTCCTTGAGGTCCCCGAAGGTGGAGAAGATGGTACGGGGTGAGTCAGAGTTGGCACCGAGTCCGGGATTAGAAGGGAAATTAGTAGGAGATCGGGAGGAGAGGATAGAGGAGAGAGGATAGTGGTTGTGCGGTTGAGGAGTGAAGGGAAATTAATTGGTAGGGTCAAGGGGAATTAGCAACTGTGTGAATCGGATACTAACACTATCTCAGTCGGTTTTGTTATATGAACCACCTTGGATAATATTAGAGTCGGTTGAAAATAAAAACCGACTGAGAGTATATATTTTTCTAGCCGGTTATTTCTTTACAATCAGGTTAGTTAGCAAAACCGTCTAATGAGTCACTATTGCTGTCAGGTTTTAGAAAACCGGCTGAGATGGGGGGTCAAGAAAAGCCTTTTTGGTGGTAGTGTGAATCCATGAGACTACTTGGTTCTATGAGCTGTATTTGCAGATATGGTGTCCGAGCTGATACAGATACATGTTTTCCATGTTATTTCTTGCCTTTTGGAACTCGATGAAGCGATGGATAATATGGTGTCCAAGCTGATACTGGAGGATACGTCTCATGGATAAGTAAGCAAGAATGGTACAAAGTTAGTAAAAGATTTTCTAAAATATTAAGAGTTAGTAAAATCTGGTGTCCTATAGTTTAGCAATATTGGTGTCATTACTACACAAACAGCTATCTCAAACGGGTAAAAATGCTCATGATAGACGAGTTTGAAAACTATCTTTGCGGCTTCGTCAATGATGATGAATCTTATCTCAGATGGGTCAAAAATCATCGGTCATGAGGCAAGCATCACTGACGGTGCCCTTTACCCGTTTGTGATGTTGATTTACAATTGTAAAAAAAAATCCCTGGTGGCACGCCGTCCACCACTACTCGTGCTATAGCTTGATGTCCTGTGACTAGCGCCATCCCCATCTAGTGTTGTCCTGCCATCCCCGGCCACCTCGAGGGAGCCATGCTGCCACCGGATCCTAGAGACCTGAGTTTGAGGAAGTCACGCCGCCGCCGTATTCGGCCATCCTGAGTCCATGAAACTACTTGAATTCTATGAGCTGTGTTTGCTGATATGGTGTCTGAGCTGATACAGATACTTGTTTTCCATGTTATTTCTCGCCTTTTGGAACTCGATAAAGTGATGGAGCATAATATGGGTGCCCCGAGCTCGCGAGCGTCGTGCAAGGGTGGGAAAAGGGTGAGGAGGGTGAAGCCGGTGGGTGAAAGCGGCCGGATCCGGCCGCTCGGCCACCACCCTTGCCGCTTGCCGGATCCACGGAGAGGTAGAACTCTCGGTAGAGAAGCAGGAGTGACTTGTGGGGTGCCTTGAGAGAGAGAGAGAGAGAGAGAGTAACCAATGGGGCATGGGGTTAGGGAGTTAGGAGTGGCACCTGATCCGGGGATAATGGGTTGGTTGTGGGGCGGCGGTGGGGGTGCTTAGGGTGGTGGTGCGCCTAGAGTTAAGAGTTTAGTTATACTTGCTAGGGGGGTGGTTGGTGGTGGGTTTTATGGGCCACGGGTTGTTGATTCACAGACAGTTCGCGCAAAAACCGTTATCACAAATGGTTTTATTTTAAAAATCCATCCATGATGTGTTGCTCAACATCATAGATGGTTATTTTATAAAAATTAACCGTCTGTGATGACCCACATGTTACAGACGAGTATTTTACAAAGTCGTTTGTGATGTGTATTTTATCAAAAATCATTTGTGATGATGTTTATCTCAGACTGATTTTTTGATCTGTCTATGATAATCCAATCTATATTAGTGTGTATTTACAAAATGTAAAGCTTCTCATAGGTCAATACATTATTCTTTGGTATTGAACGTGACATTTGTTCTCTCTTCCTTGTTTTTTCTTTGAAAGGGTCTCTTCCTTTCTTGTAAGCATGAGCACAACATAAGCATAAAACCGACGGAGATGGGTATATAGAATCTAAGGAACTTGGAGGGAAAGAATGTAAGAAGAAAAGCATTTCTTGATGGGAATAATGGCAAAGTCTCGTGGGGATTTTGGAGCGTCAATTATGTGTGCGACGTACCGTGGACAGAGTGCATTCTTGTCCACAATACATCATCAGAGTAGTACATCAGAAACATTACAGCGGTCCATATATTACAAACTTAATTTATAAACTCCAAATATAACATCAAGTCTTACAACATATTCTCAAAAATATGAGGAATTTAAAACCATTATCGTTTGGTTACAACAAAAGTCTTAACTACCATTCTCGACTTACTCGACCTACTAGCTACTCAGTGGCGTTCTCATCGCGGAACTTGACGTAGTAGTCGACGCCTTCATTTTCCTTCGTCGGCGCCTGCTCTTCGGGAACCTCTTCGTCGACCTCGATGTAGACGACCTCCTCCTCTATCGTCGGCTCACAGTCTAATCAAAGGAATTAGGTAAAGGGATGAGTACAAAAGGTACTCAACAAGTCCAGGAATAGCAAAGAGGTGTTTGATGCACTATCTACTGAGAACAGCAATGTTCTCCAAAAGCAATGCGAGGTTGTCAAGGTAAGAGAGTCAAGTTTTAGTTTAAGAGACTACTGATCTCATGTCTCACAGGCTGCTAGGATCCCCGATGGACCCCTTTCCTGCTGCGTTCGCAGTTCCAACCAGGAATATGAAGTGACTCAGCCACACTTTGTTACACTCTGCAAAGGTGCGCAACTGTACCCACAAACGACCAATAGTCATGGTGTGCACGTCGTCAATGCACAGCCAGATCGTAAAGTCACAGAGCCGTTTCGCCGCCCGCTCAGTCATACACCGCGTCATAGTCCCGCACAACAGGCCAGGGACTACCGGTCTCACGTTGACACAACAGGTCCAACGCATTGTGGATAGCCATCGGCTAACACCACCTTCCCAACAGTTGATACAATAGGTCCAACTTTGAGGTCTTCCTTTTCCGTGGGCGTATGACCTATGGCAAAGGTACTTTAGCTCAGCCCTGCCCATACAAGGTATGTGGTATGCGCGATCGCTACGGCGCTTAAGCACAATCAATTAGATATGCTTAACCTTATAGGAAACAAACCCATGTGATGAAATCCACCTTCCATTGTGCCTTCACCACCTTTCTAGGATTTCAACACCCACCATGTCACGCCCAAAAAACCGGTGATCAAAAATAAAACAACAGTTGATTGATCTTTAGAAAATAGGTTTTCATTTGTGCATGTTATAGACGAGAAGAAAATTTTGGAAAACGTTCTCAACGGATATGAACAAGAAACTGGACTTGCCTGGTAACGGATAGGTAGTGGAGTTCGACGATTCTGCCTGCTGAACTTTGGCTTCTGATAAAGAGATAATAAAGTCTGATAAGGACTAAATCCATAAGATTTCCGAGCATGGATGCAAATGACATGGCATTATGCACGAGATGATGCTTATATTGGAATTTTCTTAAAGAAGACAAATCCTTTTAGATGCTTATTTAGGGATTTAAAACTATTTAGAAGAATGATTAACTTTAACCTTTCAAGAACTTACAATGATTTTACTTGAGTTAACATAACTTGAATTAGTTTAAGTTTTAATTTATTTCCCTTAAAGTTTAATATGATCATTTACTCCATTTTTATTGTTTAGGAATTAATTAGCATCTAATCTTTTTTAAAAATATGAATAATATGTTTTGTTCAATTTTAGATAAAATTAATTTTCTTTTCAAAAATTTATGCTCACCCTAAGATATTACTTCTAAATTTTTTTAGTTCCTCCCTTTACTTTGTATATATGTATATATATCCTTGCTCCCATTTTCATTCTTTTCTTTTCCTGCTTTGAAGGAATTAAAACCTATACATGTATAGACATTTTTCATTCATTCTTCCTTTTAAATTTTCATGCCATTTGTTTTTCTTTTCCATTTTCACTTTATTACTCTCTTCTCTTTTTTTTCTCTTTTTTCTTTCTGGCTTTTATACCCGAGCAACCCGCCTGGCTCACTCGGTCCACCCAGCCCGGTCTCTTTCCCCAACTGGAAGCCTGCCTCATTCCCTAACTCTCTCTCACTCTCTTCCGACCCGTACATCGCCAGCGCCAATCTCACCGCCCTCCGGTCCCCTCTGCCGCGTCGCCGTCTCCCGCGGCCTCTCCCTCTCTTATCAGCCGCCACCTGCTCGGTGCCCCGCCGCCGCTCTCCATGGCCTCGGGCGCCGCCTTAACCGCTCTCCACCACATCATACCGGTCATCGCCTCCCTGGCGCTGCTCCGCTCGGTGCCACTCCGCCGGACGGTGGCGGAGTTGGCCGCCGCCACAACCGCTGTGGTGGCGCCACTCTCCCAGGTAAGCCTTCTCCCCTTTCTTCCTCTATTCCCCATTCCTCTTACTCTAGGGTTCATCTTTGGCCGATTTGATTTGGGGATTTAATTGGTAAGCTCGGCTATGGCTTGGATACTATGCTCGATTTTGTTATAAGGGCAGACTACTACCTTGATCTTAGCTTATTCCAATTTCTTCTGCCCCTACACACTTATACATTATGCCGATTGAAGAACTAAAGAAAGATACTACTTCTACACTGGTATCTGAAAACTGATGAGAACAATTACAATTGATCTTGGCTTCCATTTTGTTTTCTACATGTATGTTGATATCAGTTGTTACTCTGAAAGAACAAGATGCTACTTATGATACTTAGCCTTTTTCTTGATGCCCGAATGCACATATATATCTATGGTCAGATTGTTTTATTGAAAGAGCAGATATTAAGCTTGATTTTGGCTTCTCCTTTATCTTAATACTTGTACGGTTATACCTGCTGCTCTGGTCTATTTACGAACAGATGCTGGTTTGGTCTTGATTTATTCTCTACTTTCACCATTACTCAGATATTTATATCAACTTATCAAACTGAAAAACAAGTACTATTTCTTGATTCTTAGCTGTTATTTGATCTTTCTTTGACTGGTTACTGATGAGATTAGATATTTATCTTGAATGGTGATTTGAAAACAGATAAGAGCAGAACACTACCATGTTGCTTCTTTGATGTCTTAACACAAATATATGTGTATATGTCAGTTGTTAGATTGAAGGACAGATTCTATACTTGGCCTAGTTCATTTGCTATTGTGGTGCTCAGCTTTGTGATGATTAAACTGGGAAAGGCTTGAGAAAGGGTATAAGGATAAAAACAGATTGCTACCTTAGATCCTAGCTTACTGAAATTGATATGCATAATTCAGCTATTAAACTGAAAGAACAGATGTTTGGTTTGATTTTATACCTATGTGCATGTGCCAGGTTATTAATCTGAGAAGAACAAATATTACCCTCGATTTTTAGCTCAGATCTAAGATGGGTTTCTCTCCTAGGTGAAAGAGCATCTAGGCCCCAAGTTGGTTTTGATGGTTAATGGCAACTCAAATTGAAATCTAACGTTTACAGTGAGTGTAAGCAGGTTTGTAGGTTCCAGGAAGAAGGGTCATCAAGGAAAGGATGACCACCAAAAAGGTACAAGGGTGGTTTCCAGGACTAAGGAATGGCTATGCTAGGCAGCTGTGCCATAGCTGTGAAGAAGTCGGTGCTGTGCAAGGAGTTGCAAGCAAGGTGATGGTGGCTTGAGGCGTCAAGGGCCGTGACTGCAGTTGGTGGGCAGGTAAAGCCTAGATTTGCTAGTTTCTTTGAGTCCATAGGAAAAGCCCGTACTATCAAGAGGATGAAGCAGTGATGATCTGTGGAGGTTCTAGTTGCTCAATGGTCAGGATATTGGACAGTGGCACTAATGCTTTGAGGTTAGTGGCCCTATGTCAGCAGTTTTGCATAAGTGTGAAACTGGTTGGTGCTGGCACTCTACAGTGCTAGGAGAAGAAAACCCTAGGGGTTAGAGTCACCGGTGTGACACAGCTGTGTCACAGGTGGTCTAGCGCTCTATGACTTAGGTACATCTCTGTACCAGGGGAGAGCTTGTAATGCTAAGGAACCTGCGGTGCGATGGCTTGTCTGCTGAGTCGGAGGGCTGTCGGAGGTTCTCTCCTTATAGGTTTCAGAGAGTCTATGCACTGAGGGCATGTCATGTGCCAAGACCGGGCTGAGTAGCGCGGCTGCATTAGTTTAGGGTTTACCTGTGTGTGCCGCCGGTAACACAGGTATCGGTCTGCTTGAGCCGGTTATAGTTGGGCGGAGTGATTGGCTGTGTCACCGGTGGCTGACACCGGTGATTCACTTAATCCTACGTGGCAACAGTGTAACGGTCAAGTGCCTGTGAACCCTATATATAGGGGACCAGGGGAGGTCTTCGATCTCAACCAATGAACCAACCAAGCTGCAAGCCTTTGCCAATCTAGTAAATCACATTTGACCGTTGCAAAGCCTCTTTCCACCGAACGAAAGCCAAGCTTCCTAAGTGTCAGTTCTGGAGGGTTAGAGTTCTTGAGCAGAGAGCATTGGTTCCTCCAAGAGTTGTTACTGCTGAATCTATTACTCTTGGAGTGTCTACTCCTAGATGGGCGTAGGAGTTGCTGGTACCACCCAAGCTTGTGTGGGCTGGACCAGTAGTCTGTGAGGGTGATTGAAGTCTACCTGCTGCAAGCAAAAGGACTTCCACAAGCAAAGAAAGAAGCCTGAGATCAGGTACTCGGAGAACAAGTACAATTTGGTGCTGATGATCTCTTCGGAGTAGCCTCTCCAACGGAGACGTACCACTCTGGAAAGAGCTGGGAACTTCGGCGAAAAACACTCTGTCTCTTTGAGCACTTGTTGTTTTATTCTTTGCTCCTTGCTATATCTGTTTGCTTGTATGCTCTTATAGATATTCTGTTTATCTGCTTAGATCACCTTTGCACATGTGTTTCCTTAGCTGTGTCACAGTTGGTATAGATCATATCTCACACATGTGTCAGCTATCTGTTACACAGACACATTGATTGCTTATCATGTTGCTAAGTCCTTAGCTCACCTGTGCTAGGCACCTGTGTGGCAGCAGCATGCTAATTTACACATCATAACTGACCTGTGTCACCCACCTGTCACATAGTTAGCTAACCCTTGCTTCTGCATAAGGGATAATCTAAACAATCTAGTTAAAAGAAGTAATTTTTGTTAGCCTCCTATTCACCCCCCCCTCTAGTCGGCATCTGAGGTCCTTTCAATTGGTATCAAAGCAGGTTGCTCTTTGATTTGGCCTAACAGCCAGAGTTAAAGGATGTCGGGCTATGAGGGTAAAATACCTATCTTTAATGGGACTAACTATGCTTTTTGGAAGAGAAAGATGCAAATGCATCTTATTGCTATTGACCCAGATGTATGGGAGATTGTCTGTAATGGTTACAATTTAGAAGACAGCAGTGCGCCCAGCATAAATGACAAGAGAAACATTCAAAACAATGCTAGAGCTACCATAGCCATCTTCATGGGTCTACAGGAGCATGACTTCAACAGAGTTAGTACTATGGATTCTGCTAAGGAGATCTGGGATACTCTGGAACAGATCTATGAAGGCAGTGACATCTTGAAGAAGTCAAAGAGAGGTCACCTGGAATCTACTCTTGAGAGATTTGAGTATGAGCATGGTGAGGACATCAACTCCCTGTTCTCAAGACTCACAATCATCACGAACCAGTTGAAGGCCCTAGGCTCCAATCGGGTTGAAGATCAAGATGTGGTGAAGAAGTTCTTGTTAGTGCTTCCCAAAGCTTATAGAACCCTTGTTCTCATGCTCAAGGAGAAAGATGGGTTTGACAAGATGAAGCCCACCGAAGTGTTAGGGAGAATCCTAATGCATGAGATGGAACTCAAGCAAGAGGGCAAGCAAAGCTCTTCTTCAGCACCTAAAAAGAATATTGCCCTGAAGACCATTGCCTCAACGTCACAACCTGAGAGTGACAGCAGTGAGGAACTCAATGAGGAGATGACCAGTGGAGAAGAGAGTGAACTCATCCTCCTCACAAAAAATTTCAAAAAGTTGTACAAGAAGAAGAAGCAGTTCGAGTCCAGTGACAGATTCAGAGGGAAGAGGCTGTCTAAGGACAACAAGTGCTTTGAGTGTGGCAAGGAAGGCCACTTTGCTGCTGATTGTCCAAGCAAGAAGAAGGACAACAGTTATTACAGGAAAAAGAAGGACTTCCATGGAAGAAGAAGACCTTCAACAGCAAGCATTCAACCTACTCCAAGAACAAGGCTACTGCCAGAGCTTATGCTAGACAGGCTTGGATGTCTGAGGATCCAGGCTCAGAAGAGGAGCCTGAACAAGAAGATCAAGTCGCTGGGATTGCCATCAGCATGGCTGACATACCCAGCTGTGACACAGCCAGGTCACACAGCTCAGAGTTCAGTGCTGAAGCTGATCACCTTCCATCTACTTCTACCCCTTTGTGTCTCATGGCCAAAGGTTCTAAGGTACTTACTGAGGATGACTTCGCTGATTATGTTGAACTAATGGGCATCCTTGGAAGAACAGATAAGGCCTATGGCAAGGAGCGAAAGGAGAACATATCCTTAAGGGATAAACTCAGGGAGCTGAGTGAATCTTATGATGAGGTTACTGATGACAGGGAAAACCTCAGGCTTGACCAGGAAAACCTGGAAATAGCTCATGAAAAGCTCAAGGCAGCTCATGAGCTTCTGATAAAGGAGCATGAGGAGCTCAAGGAAAAACATTCTTTGTGCACTGATATTTCTTCTACTATATGCACTGATGTTCCCTTGCCTGCTCCTACTGTTATTGAATCATGCCTGAACTGTGCTAGCCGTATAAATGTTCTAACATCCACAGGTCGAGTCACTGATGATTCAAAAGAGGCATCAACCTCTACTGCTACTAACCTTGTGGATGTAGATGAGCACAACAAGCTCAAAGAGGAGCTTGAAGAGCTAAAAAGGTTAATGAGGAAAGGCCTATGCACTGCCAATATTGGCATGCAGAACTATTAGCTGATCAAAACTAAGATGCTCAGAAAGAATGATGGCCGAAAAGTCTTGGGTTACATTCCTTCTGTTCATAAAGATAAACTGCCTGCTGCTACTAACTTTAATCTTGCAGAAAAATTTGTGAGGCAGGCAAGTACATATGACAACAAGTTTGTTAGTCATAAGCAGGTTAATGGGAATGCAGTAAACATTCCATCCAACCCATCCTATGTACTGCAGATGAACAGAAAAGGGAAGGTTGTGGCTAAGTATGTTGGTCGCAGGCACTTGGCAAAGTGGATGCCTGCGATCTGGGTTCCAAAGGTAACAGTAACCTGTGTCACCGGTGTCTTACACAGCTGTGCAACCACCAGTGCCACCGGTAGCTCACACAGCCAACTAACCTCTCTGTCTAAGGTTGCAGGTGATAGCAAGCCTAAGAGAATTCATGTCATATCATCTGTTGCTCAGGCTATCAATTATAAGAACAGATCTTCTAACTCATTAACTGCTATTTCTGTTTATGGTAAAACTGCAAAGGGAACCAAAAAAGATTGGGTCCCTAAACCCCATAACTAATCTTGCAGGATACTGTCTCCAGTGGAACTGAATGGATTGTGGACAGTGGATGTACACAACATATGACTAGAGGCAGAGAGGAGTTTGTAGAGATCACACATGAAAATCTTTCAAGTAAGCATGTGATCTATGCAGATAACTCTAAGGGAAAGGTAAATGGCATTAGTAAAGTTGACATATCTGAACATCACTCCTTATCCAATGTATTGCTTGTGGATCAGATAGGTTATAGCCTTATGTCTGTGTCACAACTGTATGACACAGGTATGAAAGTAACTTTCTATCCTGATGAGGTTATAGCTTCTAAGCTATCTGATGATTCTCAAGTGTTCAAAGGATGCAGGTCTGGAAAAATCTACACTGTCAACTTCAATGGACAGCCTGCAGCAGTTCCATGGTGCCTAATGGCCAAGACCAGTGTTGGCTGGCTGTGGCACAGGTGGCTAGGACATGCAGGGATGAAGCTTCTCAACAAACTCAGCAAGCATGACTATGTCATTGGCTTAGAGAAGGTAAAGTTTGAGAAGGACAAGCCCTGCAGCTCATGTCAAGCTGGCAAACAAGTTGGAGCTGCTCATCGTCCCAAGAATGTCATGACCACCACCGCACCTTTTGAGCTCATACACATTGACCTCTTCGGTCACACTACATATGAGAGCTTGGGAGGTAACAAGTATGGATTTGTCATTGTAGATGATTTTTCCTGTTATACTTGGGTGTTCTTTTTGGAGGAGAAGACACAGGTTTACAAGAAATTCAAGCACCTCATTGTCAGAGTACAAAATGAGTGGAAGGTAAACCTCGTCAAGGTCAGGAGTGACAATGGGACTGAATTCAAAAACTCAAAGGTGGAAGCATTTCTGGACAAGCATGGAATCAAGCATG
The DNA here is from genome assembly GCA_019208055.1 of Stipa capillata. Lineage (NCBI taxonomy): Eukaryota > Viridiplantae > Streptophyta > Magnoliopsida > Poales > Poaceae > Stipa > Stipa capillata. The sequence goes on from JAGXJF010004235.1 coordinate 36,025, forward strand.
AGCTATCAAGTCCATATGCTCCACAGCAAAATGGAGTAGTGGAAAGGAAGAACAGAACCCTGATAGAGATGGCAAGGACACTGCTAGATGAGTACAAGACTTCACCAAGATTTTGGGCTGAAGCTGTAAACACTGCCTGCCACTCCATCAACAGGATATATCTACATCCACTACTTAAGAAGACTCCATACGAGCTGCTCACCAACACAAAGCCAAATGTCTCATACTTCAGAGTATTTAACACTCTCACAAAGGTTGTTGAAGAATCTGTAGATGTGAACTTTGATGAGTCTTATGGCTCCCAAGGAGAGCAAGTTGCTAATGATGTAGGGAATGTGGACATTCAAAAGAAGTCAACTGGTGAGATCAGACCTACTATCAAGGAAGAACCTGTCACACCAAGTGATCAAGAACCACTTTCTCCATCACTGGATGAACACACTGGTGATGAAGACATCGAGCTCGAGTACAACCTAGCCAATGATCTCTTGGATGTAGAGTACCTGTCTCAGCCAGCTGTATCGCAGGAAGAACCAGCTGTGTTACAGGCAACACCATCAGCTGTGACACCGGTGGTTGACCCCGAACCCCTTGTGATCAGCAGGCTGCAGAAGAATCACCCTGTAGACAATATCATCGGTGTCATTAATAGGGGAGTGACTACTCGTTCTCGAATTGCTAATTTCTGTGAACATTACTCTTTTGTTTCCAGTGTTGAACCCAGGAACATAAAGGAAGCTCTCATGGATGCTGATTGGATAAATACTATGCATGAAGAGCTGAGTCAATTTGAGAGGAATCAAGTTTGGTCCTTGGTAGAAAGACCCAATGATCATAATGTGATTGGAACAAAATGGGTCTTTAGGAACAAACAAGATACAAATGGACAAGTAGTAAGGAACAAAGCTAGACTTGTAGCTCAAGGATTTACTCAAGTGGAGGGTCTGGATTTTGGAGAAACCTTTGCTCTAGTAGCAAGACTTGAAACCATCAGGATCCTCCTTGCTTATGCTATTCATCATAACATCAAGCTTTATCAAATGGATATGAAGTCTGCTTTCCTGAATGGTAAACTCTCCGAACTTGTATATGTTGAACAGCCACCAGGCTTTGAAGATGATAAGAAACCAAACCATGTATACAAATTACACAAGGCACTCTATGGTTTAAAACAAGCACCTAGAGCATGGTATGACACATTGAAAGAATTTCTAATCAAGAATGGATTTAAAATGGGCTTAGTAGATACAACTCTATTCACTAAGAAAAATGGAAAGGATTTATTTGTGTGCCAAATATATGTCGATGACATAATATTTGGCAGTACTAACTGCTCCATGAGTTATGAGTTTAGCCAGATGATGACCAAAAGGTTTGAGATGTCTTTGGATGGAGAACTCAAGTACTTCCTAGGACTTCAGATCAAACAACTCAAGGAAGGTACATTTGTTTCACAAGAAAAGTTTACCAAAGACATCATCACCAAGTTTGGCATAAAGGATGCAAAGCCTATTTATACTCCCATGCAAACAAATGGTCATCTGGACCTAAACATCGAAGGTAAGTCTACTGATCAGAAAGAGTTTAGATCCATGATAGGATCCCTGCTTTACTTGTGTGCATCTAGGCCTGATATTGTGTTGAGTGTATGCATGTGTGCTAGATTTCAAGCTAATCCTAAGGACTGTCACAGAGTTGCAGTAAGAAGGATACTGAGATATTTGATTCAAACCTCAGGCTTTGGTTTATGGTATCCTAAAGGTGCAAACTTTGAGCTAGTCGGCTATTCTGATAGTGACTATGCAGGGTGTAAGGTTGACCGAAACAGCATCTCTGGTACCTATCAATTCCTAGGGCATTGCTTAGTTTCTTGGTCATCTAAGAAACAAAACTCAGTAGCCCTTTCCACTACAGAAGCTGAGTATATAGCTGCTGGTAGTTGTTGTGCTCAGTTATTATGGATGAGGCAGACCTTGAAAGATTTCAGCATATCTTTTAATCAAGTACCCCACTTCTGTGAAAATGAAAGTGCAATTAAGTTAGCCAACAACCCAGTACACCACCAAAGATCCAAACACATTGAAGTGAGGCACCACTTCCTGAGAGATCATGTTGAGAAGAGAGATATACAGCTGTGCCATGTAAGGACTGAAAAACAATTAGCTGATATTTTCACCAAGCCTTTAGATGAGACTAGATTCTGTGCTCTGAGGAGTGAATTGAATATCATTGATGTCTCTAACCTTCAATAAAAGGAATTGTCTTGATGTCTAGCTCATATGTTTTGTTGCTGATATGTCTTACATGTTCATCCGTGCTAACCACCTATGTCACAGGTGTGTATATGATATGCTTAGGGTTGAGAGTTCTTTTTCAGTTGTCTGTACACTTTCATGTGTACCTATTTTCAAAATCAACTCATGTCAGTTTTAGTTTTGTTTGATTGAATTTTTGGCGAACTGACGTTGGGAAGATTACATAAGGACATTCTGATAGTGCTTTAATGCTTTCTATCTTATCCAACCCTCTCTATCTTGGTGCTCAATAGATGAAATACTTGTCACCTGAGTCATCCATCTGTGTCTCAGGTGAATGCTTTTGAAATCCAAAGGTCTTAGGGTATCTTTTCTTGTTCACCTGTGTCACAGGTCCCTTAGTCAGCTGTGACACAGCCACCATATACCCCTTCGACCTATATAAGGTGTCGATACATTTCCAACAGTATCTATGTTCAACTCAAAACCCCAAACTTCCGCCGTGCACCAGAAACTCAAATTTTTGAAGAATTTGCAACTTCCTCTCGGGACTCAAAATCCATAACAGAGAGCTTTAGATAGAATCACCCGCTAAGTCGAAACGTCAACCCCGACGTCAACCCTTGGGTGTCAATTCCAAGAGGAGTGGAGTGATATGGCTTCGAATAGCCCAAGATGTCAACCTCGAACTCGTCCCGGCAAATTAATGCTCGGCTGGAGTAGGATGATATAGCTCCCAAACTCTCAGTAGAAGAGTCACTTCACAGGGGTGATTAAACCTAACAACTCTATGATATAGACTCTGAAACCCTACCCGCATCACGTGCTTCAATAACATACACGTAGGGCACATGAGGCAGGTGAGAACGAACTGGTATCACAACAGCAACTCTACGACTCAAGATGCGATAATATAAGTTCTTGAAACTTAACAACATAATATACATACACAAGAGTTGCTTACACGGCGGAAGAGTAAAGATGGCTACGAAGCCAAAAAGGTCAGGCCGAAAATGGCAGCAGAACAAACCAAGCTGCCAAACCCCGGGGCAGGACCACTGCCTAGGATTTCCAGCGACTAGTCGTCGTTGGCGTCGATCTTTACGTAGAAACCACCCTCGGAGGGGGTAGTTTCCTCTGTAAGAAAAATGTCAACGATTGCAGAGTGAGTACAAAATTATACTCAGCAAGACTTACAAGGGGAAAATAGTAATAGATGCAACAGGTATCAATAAAGGGTTATCTGTGGACTATTTTGCGGAAAGCCGATTTACCTTTCACAATATTCATTAAGTAGATGAGAACCGACTACCAGACTATTTTGCAAAGGGGACGAGTCGAACACTTCACGATCATTCCTGACTGCAGAACACCACACCTTAGTTACCCTGACCCTTCCTCGACCACCCTGGGAGGAAGCAACTAACACCAGAGCCTTAGAGTTGGCAAGTTTTAGAGTTTTGTTGTAGTTGTCTAATTCAACGCAGGTAATCACTAAGTTGTCCACAACCGTGGACACGGCTGTTTAAACAGTTCAAACCTTGTAGGGGTGTACATCTTTACGTACACGTATCGATCGACTCCTAATGCCAATGCAATCCACACACTTCATGAGGTGTGTTGACGGAGGGTGATCGAACACAACCGTTACAATGCTTTCGACCTAGATATGAGCCACCTTTATGGGCCAATCCATATACATCAGTCCGGCCGTAACTACGACACGGTCCCATAAGTTGTAGCAGGTGATACATCCCCGGTCCTCGACCATGTGTAACCCTTACACCTATATTGAAGCACCACACCACATCATTTTTCACTCACCCAGTGAACAGAAACGGTAAACTATGCAGCTCATACTCTAAGTCTAGGCAAATTATTTACTCGTGGGTGGTCCATTATCCCACCCGTGTAGAAGTACGCAAATCTTGGGTCAATGTACGTTAGGAACCGGTGCTTGTGGGAAGACGAGACAACCCACCATGCTCCCAGCCATCGCCTCTCGTCTAACCCAATGATTATTAGTCAAGTTCATTAGACACTTTCCAGTGAACACCCACCTACCACGTAACCCATCCAATGGTGTTTATCTGCCATCCCAGGAATTACGACTTTTACATGTCTAAGCACAATTAACATAGTAAGCAAGGTCGAGGCACAGACTATACTACTCTAGATAGGTTGGGGGTGGTAGTGGAGTTGATTGAGCGACAAAGTAAGTTTTATGCACAGGATTAGGGTAATACTTAGCGAAAAATAGAATTTGAACGCATGCGATAACGAATTTGAAAACAACTAATACTTTGCAATTAGTAGGTGTTTGCAATATGTTCAAAGGGACTGCTTGCCTTGTTGCTCTGCAACTAAACTCTGCTTGTGATCGAGGCTATCGTCCTGAGGGACCTTCCGGTTCTATCGGGGAAACACGAAAACACCAGAAAAGAAAGCGCATAATCGTAAATATCTAAATACTAAGCATCAGCATGAGATGCAATGCATGCCATAGCATAGAGGATGCAAAATAGAGACTAATGCAAGTGGAATCAATTTAATCGGAGTCCGGACGCTCAAAATATCGTGATCCGAAATTCTCCGGCTAATCGGGGAAACCCTAATTTGAGTTTTTAGCCAATTATATTTTCCCTAGCATGCAAACATGGATAAAAATGACATATTTGAATAGATCTCATTTTATGAACATTTTGATATATTATTTGTATTTTCTGATTAAAAATGAATTTTCTATGAATTTTCTAAGATTTAATCAACTTTTAAATCATTTTTGTATTTTTCTCAGTAAATAAAAATAATATCAAATAATAATCATTTTTATTATTTAATTTCATAAATAGCCGCAGTGTATGACATGTGGGCCCCCGGTCAAAGTTTGACCAGCCTATGACAGGTGGGACCCGCTGGCATAGACTTTCCAATTTCTTTTAGGATTTGATTAAATCCTGACGTGTGGGTCCCGGGTGTCATACGGATATATTAATTATACTCAATTAATGCATTGTTAACCATTAATCATACTCATTAATGTGTCGGTTAGTATTGATTAATAATCATTAACATTTACTAATCAATCATTAGCATTTAATTGTGTCCAACAGTACTTATGGGTATTCAATATGCTTAGCAATAAATAGACTTAATTAATCATCAAGCATTTAATTAAGACATTAATCATGTCTTAATCAGTAGGTTAACGGCCCATTAGTGCCCCCTTAACCGCGCTCGGTCGGGAACCCGGCCGTTTGCTCGGGCCGGCCGACGGCGAGGTGGCCGGGGGGAGGGGTGCCGGCGGAGAGGAAAGGGAGCGGCGGCGCGGGAGGGTTACCGGCGACGGGAAGGCGGCGCAGCGTTGCGGCTCGGGTCGGCTCCGATGGCAAGGCCGCCGGGTGGATGGAGGCAGCAGCCAAGGGCGGGCGGAGGCTCGGTCGCGCTAGGACCGGGCGGTCCGGCGAGAGGCGTAGACCGAGGCGGAGCAAGGCCGGGGCACGGTGACAACGGAGGCGGCGCGCTCGGTTCGGCGGTGAGGTGACACCGGGGCGGAGCGGCGAGCGAGGCCGGAGAAAGCGAGCGGCGGCGAGCGGCTCGGAGTAGCACCGGGTCGACGGAGGCGAGCGGCACCGGCGAGCGGCGTAGACCGGGGCGGAGCAGCGCTGGGGCGACGGAAGAGCGGACGAGGCGGCGACGGCGAGAAGCTCGGGAGAGAGAGAGAAACGGAAAGGGGGAGAGAGCCGGCGGCCGGGGCTCTATAGGGGAGGAGGAGGGGCGGCCAGAGGGAGCAGGAGGTGGCCGAAGCCGCGCGGGGCGCTTGCCACGCAAGCTGGAGGTGGCGGGTGCGGATGAGGCCGACGGGAGGAGAGAGAAAGGGAGGGTGGCGGCGGTGACTTAGGGGAGAAGAAAGGAGGGCAGGGTGGGCCAGATGGGCCGGTCGGAAGGGAAAGAAGATGGGCCGGGAAGGCCCATCCCGGTGAGGAGGGAAGTTTTAGGATTAGGATTTTTATTTTTTTTTGTTTTTGATTTCTATCCCTTTTCAAACTAGATTTCTTGTGACTTTCTTTTCAAATCTATTTTCCAAATTTAAACAAACCCAAGATATGAGGTCCAAGACTGGTTTGAACTAAAATTTTGAAATCCACTTAAATCCTACATATGGAACTTGGAAGCTTGCCGAGTGTTTCTAAGGTTTTGAAAACGTACTCAAGTTTAGTTTTATGTTTTAAGGCCATGCACTGCATATGATGCATAGAAATACAAGTTAAGAAATGGGGACGTTACGCTTCCGCCCCTTGCTTTCTCATCAACGCCTCGGAACCAGTCTTCTGTTGTGCTCAAGTCTCGGTTCATCCGTGCATTTCCATATTTTTGATCAAAGTAAGCTTCCGCAAGCCCTACTTTGCGCTTTTCCTTCTTCGAACATGTAAACGTGCTCTAAAGTCTCATCCAATTGCACATTGTTAGTGCTTAGGGTTGTTTTAGCTCCTGATCATCCTCTGGAACTTGTCTTGCTCAAAATTGATCAGCTAAAACTTGTAAAACCCTAGTTTCCTAGAATCTGCTTTCCGCCTCTGCACGTAGCTGTGTCACCGCCAGAGTCTCACTTGTCACACAGGCAAGCCTATTCAACAGGCAGAGACTTTGGTAGTTGCTAAGTCCTCATCTGTGTCACTCATTCCTCACACAGGTGTCTAACACAGCTACGCATATTGCATCTTAGGAGCACCTCTTACCTACTCTTTTCTCATCTATCTTGTTTCTTCAGATGTCTTCAGCGTCTGAGCAAGCTGACAGTGGGGTAAACTGGTCTGAGCCAGAAGCTTCAAGCTTTGAGATCACTATTTCAGATTCAGATCAGGAAAGAGAGAGGCTGAGATAGAAAGCAGCAGCTACAGAGAAGAAAAAGGCAAGTCAAAGAGCTGTTAGAGAAAGAAAGGCAGTACCTAAGAAAGCTGGCCAAACCAGCTCTGCGAGAAAAGCCCCTGCTAGGAGAACAAGGTCCTCATCAGCTGTTGAGCATACTTCTTTGGGTAAAGAAGCAGCAAAGAAAGAAAAAGAGTAGTCAAGAAGAGTTCCAACCATCAATTGCAGATGTAGTGTTGCCAAGAGGCACACTCACAATCAGGGAACCAGTTCCAGAGCCTCAAGTGTCTCAAGAAGATCTTAAGCATGATAAGATTATTCTTGATGAATTGGATGAGCTAGCAGCTCAGATGAGTGCAGCAATCGATGAGAAGATCAAGAAGCAGCTGTTCACTATCTACACTACTAAAAGCTTTGAGCTTTCAGAGGCTTCTAGGCCTGTTTCAATGGCAATCCCTAAACCTTCAGAAGAAGATAAAGCAATCTTAAGGGAAATTGTAGATTTACACAAGCAGTTACAATCTGCAACTTCTCATTTTGCTGGAGTTGAGCTCAGAAGACAAATTATTGACAAACAGAATAATCTCTCAACCAAATGTTTGTCAGCAGGATCTCAGTCGCCAAGGAGTTTATCTCACACTGATGCCAGAGATAGGTATCTAATTTATCAAATAGAAGAGCTGCTAAAGAAAGCAAATTTTTTGCCAAGTGGTCTTGAAAAGCAATCTTTATGGCTAAGATAAGGCTCAAGAGAGGTCAGCTCTCTGCTGAGTTCAGAAAACCTATAGCCTCAGGTCCAGCTCAAAGCCCTCATCAACCAGGGCTCAGTCGAGATGACAGAGAAAGGATCCTTGCTCAGGAGATCCATGAGCTGCTAGGAAAGATGAGGAGGATGCCACTAGGAGCTGAGAAAGATGCCCTGCGTGCTGAGCTAAAGATCAAACAGGGGATGCTTTTAGGTGCCATCCCAGTCAAACCAGCTCCAACTCCTCTAGCAATAACTGTAGCTCCATCAGCTCCATCTGTTCCAAAAAGGAAAAGATCTGACACTGTTGTAATCAGTGATGAACCTCCAGGTAAGAAGCAATCAGATCCAGAGGTAGAGATCATCTCAGAATCTCCAAGACATCGATGAAAAAATCAGCTGGAGCAATAGAAACAAGCTCTACAAGAATTGAAGGAGATGCCACAACCGGTGTCACCGGTGGCCAGCCCAGCTAAGTCAAGTCTGCAGACATACCAGAGAGAAGCAGAAAATCTCAAAGCTCTACAAGTGTAGAATCCATTTCCTCCCTGGATGTCCAGAAACAGATGTCTCCATCCCAATTTCTGGTGTCTGAGGCCGAAGAACAGACAAGCAAAGAGGCCCATGTGCCCCCATCACCAAAGGCTGGATCTGTGATGCCTTTGGAAACTGCCAAACCAACAAGTCCACAGCTGTCTCAACCAGCTATGTCACAGGGAGAAGAAGCTAAGGCCCAAGAGCCTCACTGGTCTCAATCACCTGTGCCACCGCCAGCTGACCCAGCCCCTTCAGTTCAAGCACCTGTGTCATCTCCAGTGGCACATGCAAGTAAGTCAGCTGAGCAGGAAGAAAGCTCTGAGAGCTCATCAGATGATGGAAGAGGTGTGTCTGTTACTCCTCCAAGGCCAAGAGAAGCTAGAGCTGATTCAGATGAAGATTACCAAGCCGGGAGATCATCTCTAAGTGCAGAATCAGCTGAAGAAGAAGAGGAAGAAGAGGCAGAACAAGAGGATAGCTCTCCCAGTCCCTCAGTTGGAGAAAAAGATCTGGAAACTAAGTATCATTACATCTTCTCCCCTGCTCTGAGACTGAGGCAAACCAAATGCAGTTTATCTCAAGAGCTGCTACCAAGAAGCTTCCAAAAATGATCCCAAGAAGTCAAGAAGTAAAGTTGCCTCCATGAGCTCAAGTGTTTTCACTAGAATGAGATCAACTTGCCCATATTTTAGTAAAAACAAGGAATTTCAAGATGCATCTTGCACAGACCCTAGATTTCACACTGATCTTCAACGGGGTGTCTATCATGAAATTCTTGCTTCCAAGGAATTTGTAGATTGCAAGGTCATTGACTGGTCTGCTCTAACTGATTCCAGACTGAGGAGTCTCCATTCTCTGATCTAAGCCTCAGGTCTGGAGTTCATATGCAATCTCCAACAAGATTATGACCTAGAAATCATCAAGGAATTCTATGCCACAGTTTGGGTAGAACAAGAAAACCAAGATGTCATGCTATGGAAGACAAGAGGCCAGCTGCTCTCAATCACAGCTCCAGAATTTAACAGCCTATTTCATGCACCAATGGAGCCTGGTATGCCAAATTTGTTCAAGCTAGAGCCTGTCTCTAATGCTGCCAGAAGAAGATTCTATCCAAGGAATTTTGCATTCCCTACCAATGCTCCTTCAGACCATGTGTACTTCAAGGGCATCACAATCACAGCAAAGCATCTAGTCAAGATCCTCCATGTGACCTCCAGCCAAAAGGAGAAAATACAGATGCAGTATACAACTCAGTATGGCAGGTGCTGGTGCACATAGCAAAGAACATTCATTTTGATGTGGCCAGATATATATTCCATGAGATAGATGCTGTACAGAAGGACAAGAAAGCTAAGCTGAGGTATGGATCGTACATCATGTACATGATCCTTCAGAGAACAGGTCTCTCAGAATCCACCTTCGACATCTCAGTGAAGACCATCAAGACCCAGCTCAGGCCTCAGGCTGATGACCATCCTGATGAGGTTGCTGTTCCAGCATTGTTTGGAGAGTCCCCTGAACCAGCTGTGTCAGCTCCCGGTGACACAGCTGCTCCAACAGCTCCTCAAGTGCCTGCTCCCTCAGTGCCTGTGCCTCAAGTCCAAGTCCCCACCGGTGTCACCGCTGATACTCCCACAGCTGACCCAGCTGAGTTAGTATCTGTGACACAGGTGGCTGAAGATGGCACTCTGTCCTCCTCTCTGATGTCTCAAGTAGCAGCCAAAACTTATCAGAACAAAGCGATGCCAACACAGTTTGCAGCTCTGCACCAAGAGAACCTTCAGCTCCGATCAGAAGTCACCAGTCTGCACTCCAAGGTTGATCAATTGCAGGCTCAAATGTCAGAAGTTCTCCAGCTGTTGAAGACAAAGCTCTAAATGTGTCTCTTCCTCACCCCTTTCTGGTGTTTTAGTGTCAAAGGGGGAGAGATTCATACAAAGGGGGAGAGATTTATACAAAGAGGGAGAGAATAGAGGAAGGGGGAGAAAGAAAAATTATTTTCTGGTGTAATCAAGGCTTGTTCTATTTCTGATTCTTCTGCCTTGATTACAATTAATACTAAGTCTTATTTTACTCATTTCTCTCTGATGCTGAAATGTGTTGCTCTGATGCATATTTTCTAGTGAGCCAAGTATGTTGCTCTGATGCATATATCCAGTGCTCTGATGCATATGTCTAGACTGTTATTGCTCTGATTAGTCTGTTTGCTCTAACTCACTTACTCATGATTAATCCTATGCTCTGATACATATGCTCATTGGCTTATGCTCTGATTCACATATTCATGTTAGATATATGCTCTGATTCACATATTCATGTTAGAGCTCACGCTCTAATACATATGCCCATTAGCGCTCTGATACATATGACCAGTAATTTTTGCTCTGATACATATATCCATTGTGAATCTGTTCTCTAATATTTTCATATGCTCTAAGATATATATTCAGATGCTCTGACACTTATTCATATGCTCTAGTCGTTGCAAATGCATCAAGAAAAAAATATTTCAGTTCACTCATTATTCTCTGATACACTTATTGTTCTGAACTGATAAGAGTGTAAGTTGTAAGAAAATGCTGCCCATATCCAAAATTATAATATGTGCATTGGTAAGTTAAAAGCAAATCCTTTGTGCACAGCTTCAGGGGGAGTGTATTCTCTACAACCTGCACTTATACCTTCTATTCAAATTGTTATGCGAATTTGTTGAATGGGTTGCCACTAACCACCAAAAAGGGGGAGATTGAAAGAGCATCTAGGCCCCAAGTTGGTTTTGATGATTAATGGCAACTCAAACTGGAATCTAACGTTTACAGTGAGTGTAAGCAGGTTTGTAGGTTCCAGGAAGAAGGGTCATCAAGGAAAAGATGACCACTAAAAAGGTACAAGGGTGGTTTCCAGGACTAAGGAATGGCTGTGCTAGGTAGCTGTGCCACAGCTATGAAGAAGCCAGTGCTGTGCAAGAAGTTGCAAGCAACGTGATGGTGGCTTGATGCGTCAAGGGCCGTGACTGCAGTTGGTGGGCAGGTAAAGCCTAGATTTGCTAGTTTCTTTGAGTCCATAGGAAAAGCCCGTACTATCAAGAGGGATTAAGCAGTGATGATCTGTGGAGGTTCTAGTTGCTCAATGGTCAGGATGTTGGACAGTGGCACTAATGCTTTAAGGTTAGTGGCCCTGTGTCAGCAATTTTGCATAAGTGTGAAACTGGTTGGCGCTGGCACTCTGCAGTGCTAGGAGAAGAAAACCCTAGGGGTTAGAGTCACCGGTGTGACACAGCTGTGTCACAGGTGGTCTAGCGCTCTATGACTCGGGTACATCTCTGTACCAGGGGAGAGCTTGTAAACGCTAAGGAACCTGCGCTGCGATGGCTTGTCTGCTGAGTCGGAGGGCTGTTGGAGGTTCTCTCCTTATAGGTTTTAGAGAGTGTGTACGCTGAGGGCATGTCATGTGCCAAGACTGGGCTGAGTAGCGCGGCTGCGTCAGTTTAGGGTTTACCTGTGTGTGCCGCCGGTGACACAGGTATCGGTCTGCTTGAGCCGGTTATAGTTGGACGGAGTAATTGGCTGTGTCACCGGTGGCTGACACCGGTGATTCACTTAATCCTACGTGGCAACAGTGTAACGGTTAAGTGCCTGTGAACCCTATATATAGGGGACCAGGGGAGGTCTTCGATCTCAACCAATGAACCAACCAAGCTGCAAGCCTTTGCCAATCCAGTAAATCACATTCGACCGTTGCAAAGCCTATTTCCACCGAACGAAAGCCAAGCTTCCTAAGTGTCAGTTCGGGAGGGTTAGAGTTCTTGAGCAGAGAGCATTGGTTCCTCCAAGAGTTGTTACTGCTAAATCTATTACTCTTGGAGTGTCTACTCCTAGATGGGCGTAGGAGTTGCTGGTACCACCCAAGCTTCTGTGGGCTGGACCAATAGTCTCTGAGGGTGATTGAAGTCTACCTGCTGCAAGCAAAAGGACTTCCACAAGCAAAGGAAGAGGCCTGAGATCAGGTACTCGGAGAACAAGCACGATTTGGTGCTGGCGATCTCTTTGGAGTAGCCTCTCCAACGGAGACGTACCACTCTGGAAAGAGCTGGGAACTTCGGTGAAAAACACTCTGTCTCTTTGAGTACTTGTTGTTTTATTCTTTGCTCCTTGCTATATCTGTTTGCTTGTATGCTCTTATAGATATTCTGTTTATCTGCTTAGATCACCTTTACACCTGTGTTTCCTTAGCTGTGTCACAGTTGGTATAGATCATATCTCACACCTGTGTCAGCTATCTGTTACACAGACACATTGATTGTTTATCATGTTGATAAGTCCTTAACTCACCTGTGCTAGGCACCTGTGTGACAGCTGCATGCTAATTTACACATCATAACTGACCTATGTCACCCACCTGTCACACAGTTAGCTAACCCTTGCTTCTGCATAAGGCATAGTCTAAACAATCTAGTTAAAAGAAGTAATTTTTGTTAGCCTCCTATTCACCCCCCTCTAGTCGGCCGGCATCTGAGGTCCTTTCACTAGGCTGGTCGATGCCTTATTTCCTCTCCTTAGCTTTGGCTAGTCTCTCTCTTCCTGAGCTCCTTCTTCTAAGGTTTTGATCTGGATGGCCTTCCTTCACCTACATGCACCTTGCCGCTCTCGACGGCTCCTGTGGCTTGGCTGCTATTGCTATTGAGGAAATGGTGCTCTTGAATGACTAGCACTGGGGTACTGATGCTACTCGGCTGCTTTACTTCTATTTGCACTAGCTTACTCGAGCTCTAGAAGGAAAGGAGTTGCCACCTCCTGCTTGGATTTTCGGTTGAGCTGATATTTTGCTTGGTTATCTTGTGGGCTAAGGAAATTTTTACCCTGCTGGCTAACTATTGCTATTCGGTTGCCTTATCTGAGCTAGAGATGTTGACTTCGGTCAAAAATGTGTGGCTGTTGGATATTGCCTCGATGGATTTGTTGCCTTACGGTTCAAGGAATGGCTCGATCAACTTCTGGCTAAAATGGTTGGATAATTCATGGAATGGCTTCCTTATCTCAATCTTTTGCTTTGTCTTTTCAAATGATTTGTAAAATAATTTTCTTTTCAAAACAAAATCATGGAGGCATTTTTAGAATAGGAAAAATAAAACTATTTTCACCTCTCACTTCTTTTATCCCTAATACAAGATATTAGATTTGTCCGATGAGGGTCTTAGCCACGTAGCCCTCGGACATTTTCGAAACAAAATGTTTTCAGAAACTACTTTTAAAACTAAAACTATTTTAGGTCATCGGCACTATTTTGCCCCCGCAGCTAACCCTCGGATGTCAACGGAACTGTGCCAATAAGACCCCACATATTTCAAAATGCCATTTTCGAAAATCTTGATTTCAAAACCCTTGCCTCCTACAGCAACGGCGCGATTCCAACGGTCTCGAGTACTCATACTCGATGACCTCGGATGACCGCCAATATTTCGAAGAATATTCCCCCCTCCGTCTCACGGTGTTCTTCCCCGGCTCGAAGACTCGAATAAATAGGTTTAGATGTTGTATAGGTAGCAATTGCAATCAATGTAATTTTTCTTTTTGTTTTCTTTATTTATTTGTAACAATATTGTTATATCATGACATTGTAATATTCTATTACTTAAATTTATGTTTTCATTGTATTTGGTCATGTATGAATAACAATGCCATGAGTGATGCGGATGTGATGTGAATGCACAGCAATTCCCCCCTCTCGACTTAGCTCACGATGATCCTCGGTAGAGTTAGATCGACTCAGCAGCGTGAGTCACTCTGACTTCCACCTCACGCCTTTAACGGCTAACCCTAAAACTAGGGTTCTCACAATGTGCATTTGACAATGGTGTTGAAATTGGTTCAGTGTTTGAAATTCAAATATTTGAAGAAGAGTTGAAATGCTACAAATATGGCCACCGACCAATCCTGCCGCAGGATTCAATCAAATATATAATCCAATAGCAAAGGTTATTTTCGGAGCTGTGCTGAAACTAGTATTCACGTAATCAATTTTTTTCAATTCAGGCTGTTTGAATATAAGATTTCAGAGATTTCGTTCCTCGGTTTTTCAAGTTTGTCTGAAGTGACACAATGTGGCATCTTGTGCTAAACCAGCACAATGATTAAAAGTTGCTAAAATCTGCTGTCATATGTATCCTTCCAACTGACAAATGTTAAGCGTTTTTCACCAAATGTAAAGCTTCTTAAGTTCATGCTTGATTCCCAACACAATCTTTCCTCTAATGGCATTTTCTCTCACCTGAATTTCCCGGAAAGCATGACACAGGACAAAGGATAAATAAAATAAAGACGGATATATAAAGTCTAAGCAACTACGAGGAAAGAATGTTGGAATAAAGGGATTTTTTGTCAAGATATTTGTAAAGCCATGTGGTACTTTTCACCTGTCAGCAATTTATATTTAGAATGTGTCCAAATTTGTTTCAGTATCGCAATTGTAATATTTTTAAAAGAGTATATTGCTAAAAAACTAGGCCGAATAAACATCCAGATTGCAGCAGGGATTTCAATCAAACAGACAAATAACGAATGTTTTTTTCTAAACAATGCTGAAAAATAGTATTCAGACAATCCGACGATGCTTCAATTTAGGCGGATGAAATATAGAATTCTTTCTCTTTTGTCTTGATATAAATTGACTGGTGGAACATTTCTCATTGATAGAATCTAAGCAACTACGAGATAATGATGTTAGAATAAGGGCGCTTCATTGCGGTGATATTTGCAAACCCATGTGGTGCTTTTGGGATAATTCTTTTATGATTATTCTAAAATGATCCATTGTATTAGTTAAAGATCATGTCTCATGGACCATAAAGATGTCAAGCCTATAATATGGAGACATGTTAAAAAATATGGGATTAGATCTACTCATCATGAGACATTGTAAAAATGGTGTAACCTCACATGTCATCAGTTGGTTTCATATACAATGCGTATGATATATCCTTAGACTTGAGGTCATCTTATGTATTCGAGATGTCTAACGACTTACTTAGTGTTTGCTGAACACTACTCCGTAATGAGTAGTTATAAAGATGACTTTCGGTTTGTCGTGAGATATGCTGCAAGGCATTGTTGATTAATATGAGATCTACCCACCATACAACAGGAGAGAAATCTCTAGACCCCTCGAGTAGTCGGATTCTAGATATGCACAGCCATGCTACCCGTAGTCAAAGAGTTAACCATAGTTGGAGGTACGGACTCATCTTATCGAGAAAGAGTGGTTGAGCTAACTATGCAAGGAGGTAACTTACCCGCCTTGAGTTTGATCAATATCAGAGGGTACGTAAAGTGAATTCATATAAGTATTATTGAGGTTCGTCTGGTATTATCTTTACGTGCACTCAGGAGTTCGCACGTTCTTGTAGAGACAGCTATCAGTGGTCAAGTAAGAGTATTTGGTCCATGTCCAACGTGTACATGCACCTATAACGTCGCACACTTAAAGGATTAGAATAAATTCAATAGTGATCTGAATTCTAGTGGGCTTCGAGTTCCTAATGGGCCTCTAGTTTACGAAACCATTGCGAGGCTTGCTTTTAGAATTACAAGACACATTTAGGAATTCAGAATCAAAACCCTAGCTACTACACCCCTCCCTAGCTCGAAACCATTCAACGGTGCTAGCAATCTAGCATGCAGCATCCCCGCCTTGTACATGTTGATCTCTTAGAGGCTGCAGGGCTTCATCGCTAGGATGATATGCAACTTGTGACGATAACGGAGAGTTGTTGGAGGCGTGAGGCTAATACGACTATAATTACACCGACACGTTAATTCAATTCTACTGCTACAGGTCTATGCGTCTAGATGTGGTAACGTGGTTGCGCGGAAGAATTTTTAAAATTACACTAATATAGCTTACCTGTTCTATTCAGAAAGCATATACTATGGTGTTTTATGGCTACTGGTTTACTGTTCAACCTCATAAGCATATTCAACGATGTATAGGATTGAATTAAGCTCAACGGACAAATTACTTGACATCTACGAAACTATTACTTCGGCTTAACTTCATATTTTCTTGGAATAAGCTGATGTCCGAACAAACAGTTGGCTTTTCTAGCATGCTATTCCAAAAGCAAAAGCAACCATATAACTAGAAGCCATAAACCAGCCAAGTGGCGCTAGTGCTTCCTAATGTAGCCAATCATTAGCAGCTTTTGGAAAGCTAATATCCCAGACAAATAGGGCTTACATAGCTAGTGGAGATCGCACTTGGCATTTTCTAAGCCAATGTTAACACCATAAATTAATGTTTGGTTGGCGAGTTCAGACAACACGCATGGCAAAAAAGACCAACTGGAAGTAGCTTTAAACTTTGCAAACTTTTGCCTCATGAACCGAGTCGGAGATAGCTTGTTTGATAGATTTTGGAAGGCAGCACCAGCACGATGGATTCTCATGCCCCTAGGCCAGACGGTGATGCAGGGAGGGAACCAAATTAAACATGTACAGGCAAGGGCTGCAAAACACGCCAAAGCATTTGGATTTTCCTTCCTGCAGGGTGACGTAACAACTCAAGGTTCCGAGCTATAAAGTGAGAATCGTAGCTTTCTATTTTTCAGCTACCGTCCTAGTTTCCCAGAAAGACGAGTAAAAATGCAGAGCTTCTCTCGGTGCTTGACTGACTTCTAATCTGTAGCTTCTTTCTGTGCAAGGTGTGTCAACAATAGTAGCTTTCGAATAATCTTTTTCGGTGTAATCTAGGGCTGCATGCTTGCGCGTGAATCTTCCATTCTTATCGGGAACAGAATGAAAAGCAGGACGAAGACTTCTATATACAGGTGCCTTGCTGCATCATGTTGGGCTATAAACGCAGTGTTAGTTGAGCCTTTAGAGGGAAGGCAGCAGAGGAAGGCATTTGGCCTACTTGTGGACATGTCAATAAACGAGCAAGGTGCGTGCCAAGAAAAATTATCCTCGGATCGTCTATATTCTGTCTTGCAAACTGTAATTAGGTTCAAAATATTGTTGATTAATCACACATTCTTGTTCACTGATCAGATGTAGGCCAAGCTGGCGTTTCCCACGTTGTAGACATCGCTTCATGGGCCGAACAACTGACTGTAGAACTAAATACCCTGAACTCCTCGACGGCGCAGCTCGGCGCCACCTGGCCTCCTCCCGATTGCATCATCGTCGGCAAGGTCCCCCCCCTCACACGAAACGTGGACAACGGCGAGTATAATCCAGACTACGTGTCCATCGGCCCGTTGCACCGGACAAGCCCAAAGCTCGCCAGGGACGACGACAAGATGAGATGCCTCCAAGCTGTTCGTTCCGCGGCAAGTTCCAGTACGACGGTGGAGGTTTACCTCAAGGAGCTTGCGCACCACGAGGACCGTGCGAGGAGCTGCTACGCGGAGAGATTCGATAACATGACGAGCGAGATGTTCGTGCGCATGTTGCTGCTCGATGGCTGCTACATACTCAACCGCTTCAGCAACGTGCAAACCACCCGCCACAAACGGTGCGACGACGGCCAATGGCATCGTGCCGCCTGTGTCCGCCGCAAGACACCGCGACATGTGTGATGATCTCGCGATGGTGCGCGACATATTCTACCTCGCGGAGAACCAGATACCGTTCTTCGTCCTTGAGGAGATCGTCCGGCTATCCACTTTAGACGGTAACACTCGTGTGGTTAACGGGGTCCGGCAGTATGCTATCGATCTCTTGGACATGCAAAAGTACGCAGTGCCTGTGGCAGCGCCGGCCATGGTTGCGCCCGAGCCGACAGCACTGTCGACGGGTCCAGGTAATCTTCTGCACCTTCTGCATATGCACTTGCAGCCTACCGCACCCCCGTCGGCTATGGCCAGTGGCCAGCGCGACGGCGAGTCCGTGGGCAGGTGGCGCACGGCAACAGACTACTACTTCGCGGGCGTGAAGTTCAAGAGCCGGGCATTCAGCGAAAACGGGAATGTGTGCCGCTGCATCCTCGACGTGAATCTGGACAGCGGCACGCTGGAGGTTCCCTGCCTGAACATCGACAACGAAACGTGGCGGCTCCTACGCAACCTGATGGAGCTTGAGCGGCGGAACCCGGAGGAGGTCAGTAGCCATGTCACGGCGTACTGCTTCTTCATGTCCCAGATCGCATGCACGGAGAAGGACGTGGAGCTGTTGTCGAGGAGAGGAGTCATCGTTCATGGCCTCGGCAACCACGGCGAGGTCGCCAAATGCTTCGCCAACCTCTGCAGGGGGATCTTGTTCGACTTGGACGACCCTGGCTTCAACTACCTGAGAGCGACATGCCAGGTGCTGGAGAAGCGGTTCCAGAGCTACCCGCGGCGGTGGATGGCGTGGTTGAGGCGGAAGTACTTTAGCAACCCGTGGCTCGCGGTTGGGCTCCTGGCAGCCGCCGTTGGGCTAATTTGCGGAGTCATCCAAGCAGTTTACTCTGTTTTGAGTTACAAAAAATGATGAACTAGAAATTGAACAACCTGTCGCTGAAACGGCATCGATAGATTGATCTAGCCCCAGGTGGCATACGGCTTCTCCAATAAATAGCTTTTGGCTTTAAATCTCGTATGTATTGTAGAATATATTTGGATTGTGTATTTGTGTGGAAACTTGAGTGAAAGGGCCAACTAAGGCCCGATGTGATTTTATATCACATTAGATTTATGGAATGTATATTAGTAGTTTTAGTCCTTCATTGCTTGTTGTGAGAGGTCCACTAGACGGCCTTGTATGAAATGTAAGGGATCTTCTTGCTTCTGTTTGTTTATCACTTTACTAGCAACAATTAAATTAATGCATGTTCATGTATTTATATCAAGCATAACCACAATCTATGGTTCCGTTTATGTACATAGAACGGCAATTAAGTAGTACGTGACGGATGGGAGGTACAGCAGTTCAGAGGATCCTAAAGACTCGTACGCTGGAGCTCACGGACATCACAAACGACGATCAGTAGTGTCCTTTCTGAAAAAACATCCAGGAGATGGCAAGCCACTTGCTCCTACGTTGCGTGTTGTTACGCGAAGTCTATGTGAAGTGTAAACCCTGCACACTGGACTCAGGTGGATAGTGCAATCCGGGGAATGCACTAGTGCTACCGACCCTTGTGAGGCTATTGTATTACCAACGCATGATAGCACAACTAAAGAATAACTGGTTCTTTTTTAGCAACATTTATATAATATGCACCTATCACATCATGGATTCAAATCGATCATCGGAGAAACAAAAACAATAAATTACGATGTGAATAGTGAACAATTCAAATTCCGCATGTTCATTATTCTCTCCTTCCTGCATATTCAGAGGAAGTCTACTTATATGCGCCTGTAGTCTAAACGGATGGTTTAAGCCAATAGCCTCCCATGCCATATTGCATCGTCGTGGTAGTTGTATTATATATCACTTTGCAGTCCATCCCCACAAGATACATGATTAT
Source organism: Stipa capillata (assembly GCA_019208055.1). Lineage (NCBI taxonomy): Eukaryota > Viridiplantae > Streptophyta > Magnoliopsida > Poales > Poaceae > Stipa > Stipa capillata. Next base: position 55,876 of record JAGXJF010004235.1, read on the forward strand.
GCACTATTTACTTTAGGTAAGGCTACTATTGTTGCTCTATATTTGTAACTGAAGCTAGGTAGCCCAGTCCTAGAGCTCGGTGAAGTCAAGCACTGATAAGAAAAAAGGCTTTCTTGCATCCTTGTCACCATCTTTCCGATGGTGCACAATAAAGGAAAGCTAATCACAGGTGATAAGTACCAACGTCTACTAAAAAATCATAGGTGTGCTTCGCCGATGTTTTCGATTCATGATCATTGAACCACACATTCAATATCAATGACATTCTTCTATCTTATTTCTAGGTGATCATGCGCATAACATAAAGGACAAAGTTGATAGAGATTGCTGACAACTAAGCAACGAAACTACGTGGAAAGGAATGTTAAAATAAAGGCATTTCCTTGTGGAGATATTTTATTCAGACAGCTCCCATGATTCAGGGAACTATTCTTTTGCCTTTGGAATTAGGTAAAGGTGACAAAATATGGTGCCCGAGTACCAGATAACGGAGGAATATGTTTCACTGATAACTAAACGTAACGATTAAGAGCTGCTAAAATGATAAAATCTTGTGTCCATATAGCTTAAAAACATTGGTGTGTTAAAGCAAATTGTAAAACTTATCTGGTTAATACATGATTCCATGATATTGAACACGGCCTCTAGTCTAACAGCATATGTTCTCTTTTCCTATTTTTGTAAACGTGAGCACAACATAAAAGATAAAGCGGATGGAGATGGATATATATAATCGAAGCAACTTGGATGGAGATGGATATATAGAATCTAAGCAACTACGGGGGAAAAAGTTACAATAAAGGCATTTGTTTGTGGGTATAATTGTAAAGCCACACGAGGAGTGGCAGTGATATATAATTAAAGTTGGTATCCTGGTCGGGTTCAAGTTTCCATTTCAAATATTCCGAAATGATTTAAAAATGTTGAAAGTAAGGCTGCCAAACCATGCCAATTCCCGTGGGAGTCAATCAGACAATCCCATAGCAAAGGTCTTTTTTATTTTCAACTAAGAAGGCTGTTTGAATCAAAGATTCAATTCGGAGATCTCATTTCTCCTTTTTTTTAAAAAAAAATTGGGTGAAGTGACAAAATGGAGCTCATACTGGAGGATCATTTCTCACTGACACATAAATGTATATGATCTAAAATCAGGTGTCATTGTAGCTTGGAAATATCGATGTTTTTTACAAAATGTAAAGCTTTGTTGGTCAATGCTTGATTCCTGGACATTTACATGATCTTTCTTTTAATGTAATTTGTTCTCTCTTGATTTCTGGAAAGCACGAGCAAAGGATAAAGTGAATAGAGATGGATATATGGAATCTAAGCAACTAAAAGGAAAGAATGTTAAGATAAAGTCACTTCGTTGTCGGGATACTTGTAAAGCCAAGTTGAGCTTACGAGTGTACACAAAGCATATTTAAATCCTGTGTGCAAGTTGGTTTCAGTTTTGAAATTGAATTATTTGTAATAAGAGTATAAAAATCACTAAAATTGCCAGACCATCCAGATTGCAGCAGGGTTCAATTAACAATCCAATAGCAAGTTTTATTTTTCCAAGCTGTGCTGAAAATGGTACTCAAGCTATGTATCAATTTTTGGCAGTCTGAATACAATCAAAGATTTCATTTCTCTTTGCCTTTTGAATTCACATAAATTGACATAATGTGACCTGAGCTGGTACTGGAGGAACATTTCTCGTGTTGATAAATTGACATAATGTGACCTGAGTTGGACATAAATTGACATAATGTCAACGATTAAGAGTTGCTAAAATATGACATGCTTATAGGTAAGAAACATATCGTTGTGATCACAAAATGTAAAGCTTCTTAGGTCAATGCTTGATATCTCGACATTCGGCATGACCTCTGTCCAACTCCAAATAGAAAAGGCAATCAACTTGCCAGTTTGAACTTTTAACTCCGTTTTTGTAATGTTTCAACTTGATAATTTCATAAGTTTCAGACATTGTGTGGCCATGCAATTGTGATATGAAATCAATGGGGACTTGGATATTGAACGAACCTTTCAAATATCAGTGAAAATTTGCTAGCGTCCTGCTGATATTTCTTTTTTGGGGGATTAGCGTCCTGCTGATTACTTAGCAACCATATGATCAAATCTTAGCAGCGTTAATTACTATTTAAGGGGCGAACAAAGGAACTCTAGAATGAAATACTTGCCGAGGGCCGCTAGAGTAATGCGGCGATAATACAAGAGAACGTTCTCAAGCAAAGACTCGTCTGTAATGGCCAGGAGATCATAGGTCAGACCTTGCTGTGTTCTGGGTTATATAATGATCAAGATTATCACACTTTGCTCACACATGCTGCGACATACATAATCGATCTTAAGGGCTCAAAGTGGAGCTCACGAACCATGACTAATTGGCCTAGAGCTACATTCTTTTGCGCTTTCTGAACTCACCACGGTCTACCAGGCTCTTAACACCGAGGACCTTTCATCCTTATTTCACCTTCCTCTCGCACTCGCTGCTTATCAGCAGTGCTTACAGGTGCAAACCATTCTTGACTCGGAGCATCCCTCTGCTGAGAATGACCAATGGACTTACATTTGGAATTCCCCTGCATATTCTGCCTTGCAGGCATATAAGCTGATTATGGGCACTATGCCAACCCCTCCTCAATTTACTTAGAGATAAGATAAAGTTTAAGCCATTCTTCAAAGATTGGCCTGGCCACTATCTGTAATTTCCTTTCCTTTTTTCTTTTTATCTTTGTTTTTGCTTTGCTAGTACTGCACTAGCAGAATATGTACTGTTTTCATTAATATACCGTAGGATTATCTCCTACGATTTTTCCCTAAAAAAAATATCTCTCATAAGAAATTTGGCGATAATTTTTCGTACTCAGCTTAGGTGTTTATCTAGCAACACCGCTTTCGAGATATCTTGCTGTGGTAGCAATATCCCAGACAAATATGGCTTATATGGCTAGGGGAGATCTTGTACATAGTTGGCTCTTTTGCAATTTTTTTGGTGGAAGTTGGCTCTTTGCATTTTCTAAGCCAATTTAATACCACACGTGGCAAAAAATACTAACTTGACGTGAATTTAAATTCTGAAGATAGATTTTTTTATCTGAACTTGGAAGCATGTATACTTTTTCTTTTTTGTGGTGGATGGAAGGCAGCACGATGGACCACGAGCTGACCAGCCTTGTTCCCAAGCGCTCCTTTTTCTGCGTCGGGTGGTGTGGTTGTGCCGCCTTATCACCTAGGCCTGATGGTGGTACAGGTAAATCACACCAGAACCATTCGGATTCTTTTCTGTAGATGTCGCAACCACGCGACCTTCCAAGCTATAGACATGACAATCCTAGCTTTCTCTTTTCAACTACTGTCCCGAAAAGATAAGTGGAAAAATGCGGACCCCCCTCTCAGTGTTTGACTGATCGCTAATTTCACGATCCCGATTTTCCGAGCGGTGAAGAAATATCCGTAATTGCTCAGGAGTTTATCAATTGCGGATACAGAGTGACCACATCGCCAACACGATATAAAACATTCAAACTTTATTACAGAACCTAAAAATAAGCTTAGCAGCGGTTTATTTTTACAAATGACTGGGGCATCTGAGCCTAAATTTTATATTACAACCAAAAAGGGATCTATTCCATAGGCGCCTCGAGTACGGATAAGACGTAGAATTCGTATTCGTCTCCGTCAAAGTATTCTCCATCGAACAGTTCTTCTTTATCTTCCTCCATATCTGTGATGATTAGTGTAACAATGAGTACGTGACGTACTCAGTAAGTCATGTTGGGAAAATGCACTACATAGCTACATGCTTTGGATTTCAAAGGAGGGGTATATGGTTTATCATCTGGTGGATGCATAGTCCTAGTCTCTATCTTAGCATTTAAAATTTATCCTTTTAAACATTGGAGCAATAAAACTTTGTGTTTTTAGTAACCTGTTGGGTCATCGTCAAGTTCAACCGATCATTAGCAAATTCTACTTATGCCTTGTTGCGAGAATCACCTCTAAACACAGCTTCATTTACCGGAAGCACGACGTATTCGAATACCATTTGATTTAGGGAAAATTGTGTTTTTCGTCCCTGAACTATTGGCTCTATGTTGCTTTCGTTCATGAACTTTCATCTGTCACGCTATTCGTCCGTGAACTTCAAAAACCAAGCAAATGCTATCCCTGACCCGGTCTGATCGCGGTCAAACATAGATTTAGTCCGACGTGGAGCGGTTTTGTCCCCGTAAGCCACCTGATCTTCCACGTAATCCCAATCATAGTAAGAAAACAGGCTGATGCCATCTCCTATGTCTCGCTCGCCTCCCCTCTCTGTTTCTCCTCCCTTTGTCTTCACAGCCGAACCCTAGCGACTGGAGCCCGAATCGCAGCGCCGCTCGACTCCAGCACGGTGATTTGGAGCCTCGTGCCCGTGGATCTGATGTAGAGAACTGCGTAGGACTGTAGCTATAAGGCCCCTAGTTGCCCCTTCTTCCTCGAGGTAAGCTCCCCCCCCCATTAGCCCATGAGTGGCCGGAATAGATCTTCTCCCCCTAGCTTAATGGCATTTTGATTGTCGTAGGTAGTGCATGGATCCGCTTGACTACCTTGCAGTTCGATTTCATTACAACGATGAGTTCTTGAACAGTGGCAGTCAAGTGCATTACATCGATGGCACTGAGGCGATGTCACACACCAAGTGTGGCAAACTGTCGCTTCCGGAAGGATCACCGTAAGTGTGTAGAAGACAAGAGATTATTCTGGTGTTTCCCTGGATTGGAGTTGAGCACTGGACTTATGCTCTTGGTTGATGACAAGAGCTGTCAGCGCATGAGTGAGTGCACTGTAGAAGGCGGCGTCGTTGACATATACATAGAGACAATCACAGAAGAACCAGCACCTAGCCCAGACGATAGTGGTTTTGAGGATGAGCTGAGGCAACTGATACCACAAGATTTAGTTGAATATGATAACAACGTGGTTGAAAGTGAAGGTGAAGAAAATAGCAGTGAGTGAATATGTGCCTGGTGATGACATCTCCTCTGATCAGGAGGATGAAGAGGCAGCTACTATCAACCAGAAATTCAAAGAATTCAAGAAGATGATGAGATCAGGGCAGATTGACAAATTGGATGATGGTTTGCTTGAAGGACAACCAGTAGGACCAACCAACCTTGATGTAGATGAAGATCAAGATGGTTTTAATCCATACGAAGACAGTAGTGAGTTCGATGGTTCATTTGATGAGTTAGACGACGAGGGCCATCTAGTCATGAAACATTCAAGGTATGCAATGTTCAGAGACAATGCTAATGTTCCTCAATTTGTGCTGGGAATGAAATTTACCTGGGAATGAAATTTACTAGCAAGGATGAATTCAAGCAGGCAATTATCAAGTATGGGCTGGCAGAGAAGAAACTAATAAGATTTGTGAAGGATGATGGTGGATGAGTGAGGGCCAAGTGTGATTGGCCCTCGTGCCCTTGGTTTTGTCTACTTACAACCTTCAGTAGAACAGAAAGTTGGCAGATTACAAGTTATAGTAAGCTTCATGTGTGCCCACCCAGGAAAGACAATAAGCTTGTTATATCCAGATGAATAGCAGGCCCTCGTGCCCTTGGTTTTGTCTACTTACAACCTTCAGTAGAACAAAAAGTTGGCAGATTACAAGTTATAGTAAGCTTCATGTGTGCCCACCCAGGATAGACAATAAGCTTGTTATATCTAGATGAATAGCAACTAAATATGAGAAGCTAATCAGAGCAAATCCAACTTGGAAAATAGATAGCATGAGGGCACACATTCAAGAAGACATGTTTGCAAATGTGAGCATCCATCAAGTGAAGAGAGCTAAGAAGATGGTGATGATGAAGTGGCTAGATGCAACTAAGGGGCAGTATGGTATGATCTTTGACTACCAACTTGACTTGCTCAGGAGCAACCCTGGAAGCACAGTGGTGGTCAAGCTAGAACCTAGCTCTGAACAGCCTATATTCCAAAGGATGTATGTCTGCCTCGATGCTTTGAAAAAGGGATTCATATTTGGCTGCAGAAGAGTTATTGGGTTGGATGGCCGTTTTTTCAAAGGATCAACAAATGGGGAGCTGCTATGTGCTATAGGTAGGGATGCTAATAGCCAGATGTACCCAATAGCCTGGGCCGTGGTTGAGAGGAAGCTCAATGACTCGTGGGACTGGTTCTACCAGTTGCTTTTCAGATATGTTAGAGTTGGAGATGGTGATGGATGGGTTTTTATTTCTGATCAACAAAAGGTAACAAATCACTCTCTATCTTTTCAGATATGTTAATTCATCACTAGGCATCACTCTTTGTCTTATGCATATCCTCTTTCACTCTGTTTTGTAGGGCATCATCAATGTTGTCCATCATTGGGCACCACTTGCTGAACATAGGAATTGTGCTAGGCATATTTATGCTAATTGGAGGAAGACATACAAGACAAAAGATTGGCAGAAGCTGTTTTGGAGATGTGCTAAGGCACCCTGCGTTAGCTTCTTCAATCTTGCAAGGGCCAAGCTTGCTCAAAAAACTGTTGAAGGAGCTAGGGCAATATTGAAGACAGGTCCTCATCATTGGAGCAGAGTATGCATGGTTCAGGTTAGGATGCAATTGTGACTCTGTAGACAATAACATGTGTGAGAGTTTTAACAAGTAGATAATAGAGGCTAGGTTCTTTCCCATAATTAGCATGTTAGAGACCATAAGGAGGAAAGTGATGGTTAGGATACAGGAGAACATCACTAAGATGAAAAGGTGGTCAGGTGAAATTTGCCCTAACATTAACAAGAAGTTAAATACTTACATCACTCTGTCTGGGATGTGCTATGCAATATCAAATGGAAGAGATTGTTTTGAAGTTAAACACTTTGACCATAGATTCACAGTTGACCTAAACCAGAAGACTTATAGTTGTAGGTACTGGTCATTGTCTGGCTTGTCATGCCCTCATGCCATTGCTTGCATTCACTTTAGGATAGACAGTCTAGATACATATGTTGCTAGTTGCTATTTAGTGGCTGAGTTTAAGAAGACATACAGACATTGCTTACTACCAGCCGAGGGCCAACAAAACTGGCCATCTTCAGAAAGACCAAAGCCAGGAGCGCCACACTATGTTAAACTACCCGGTAGGCCAAGGAAAGAGAGAACTAGAGAACCCCATGAAAAGCCTAAAGCAACAAAGGTGTCAAAGGTGGGGATAGTTATAAGGTGCACTATGTGTAAACGCACTGGACACAACAGAGCAACTTGTAGTGAAAATCCAAGGAACAAACAGAGCAATGTTAGCCAATCTACTGCACCTTCTCGAAGTGACAATAATCTGGTGAGAACAACATGCTGCCTTATGTTTTGTTTCATGTAAAATCCAATGCAACTAGTGTTAACATGTGATGTGCATATATAGGCAATTACACAAGGCACACAACACAGCACAGCTGACAAAGGCAAGAGAAAGACATCTACAGATGAGGGGACATGAAGCTCAAAGAGGCAATGCAAAAAATCATACATAAATGTAAATAAGTGGTTTCCCTTAGTTAGTTTTGTTATCAACTAGGATCATATCATAGTGTCTAACACTCCTTTTTGCCCTACTACTTTGCTTGTAGGCTGCACCCAAGTCAAGGAACATTACAATGGCTAATTCTTCAGTCATAGTTAATGTGACCACAGGGCTGCCACTGGAGGATCACAAAGTTCGAGCCAACAATCAGTTGTGCCATTTCAAAGGCCAATTCATCTGTTACTGTGAATGTGAATACAGGTTTTGCAAATGCCCAAGGCAGGGGGCCAGGACCAATGCAAGCAGAAGACCAAGAAGAAGCTACCTCAGCTGTGCCTGGAAGATTGAGATGTGTGTAATTCTTTTGCTGTGATGTCAAACTCTTTTTCTTGAGATGTCAAGCTCTTTTCCCTGGGATGTTGAACTCTGTTATGTTTATCCTAAGAACCTACGTACCAGACTAGAGTTATGTCATGTTTAAATCCAAACCAATGTCGATTTCACAATTTCACCATTTCATTATGTCTGGATGTGCCAGATTGTAAAATTACCCATTTTTATTACATTGCTTTGCATACAAACAGAATAGCTACAAGAACACAAATAATTGAAATCCACACAACTCTCTCGTTCTCTAACTTCCCAATCCTAATCTTCTGAGATGAGATTACACGATCAAACTGCACTGAAGCTTCCATCTTCTTCTTCTTCTCTGCTTTCTCGCGTATTAGTGCAAGTTCGAGCTCTGCAGATGCATCTGTCAATGCATGGTTCAGCTTTGTGTTCTCTTGACGCAGAAAGTGGACCTTGTCTTGCAAACCCACCATCAATTGACGATGAAATTCTGAGGCAGATGGATTGACCTATTCATCTAGTTCACATCCACCAGAATGCAAAGATTGAAAAGAGGAATTGCAGTCAATCACAAAGAATAGCACAACAAAAACAGGCATCCAATCAACTTTTCTGGCACCTCAGGTACCTTCACCCTGGATTTTCATTGCTCCACGAGATCCACATGGCCGCCTTCTTGGTATCGCACACTTGCAACGCACCGACAGGTCATACTCTAGCGGCGGCTTGCGGTATGGTACGGGCGAGGTGGAGTAACTGTAGTCGTGGTGTTGAGAAGAAGATACTAACGAGTGTGACAGGCTTGAGCTCCCTGAAGTCGACATCTCCTGCGGTGACCAGTCTGCGCCTGCGGCTAGTCGCCGTCCGCGCCAAATTGAAGCTAGGGTTTCTAATCGAGTCGAGTAGAGAGTTGGGGATTTTGACTCACCGAAATGTTGTCTCAAACACTTAAATAGGTGGGAGTGATTATGTGGAAGATCAGGTGGCTTACGGGGACTAAATCTGGGTCTGACCGCAATCAGGCTGGGTCAGGGATGGCATCTGCCTGGTTTTTGGAGTTCAGGGACGAATAGCACGACAGATGAAAGTTCAGGGACGAAAGCCACACGGAGCCGATAGTTCAGAGATGAAAAACACACTTTTCCCTTTGATTTAACTCTGCAGAGTGGCTCAGCTTTACCCACGTGATATCTATACCTCTTAGTGTCACTACAGATTAACACACGCCAATCGGTGTGTCGACAGAGGTAAGATAACAAGGCTTTTTATCTGCTCTATCTTTTAAAGTTTCTACCCAAGAACACTACATCACTCGCTCTCCCGGGAATCGACGGGGCCAGTGTCAACTTCGCGATCCGGGAGTGGAGTGAGTTCCAGTTGTGATTTCCCAATGAATGGCCTATCACCTTTTTTGCTTCTGTGGGCCTTCTAGAGAAGAGAAACGTCAAGCTATTCCGTAGTTGTTCGGTAGGTAGAGCAGACTACTAAGCCAAGTTTGACAAGTCAAACATGTGGTTGACTAGGCCTGTGTTTTTCACTTCCTCACCTCCATGGTATCCTCGACATCATCACCATCATTCTTACGCTTGTATTGAGAAGCTTTGCACAGTGGACATGTACGCAAATTCACATACACTTTATGGTACAGGATACAGTCATTCCTATATACATGTATTTTCTCTACCTCCATTCCTAAGGGGCAAAGAACCTTCTTAGCTCTATATGTAGTTTTCGGCATGTTGTTTCCCTTTGGAAGCATGTCCCCTAACAAAGTTAGGAGCGACAAGAACCTCTCATCGGTCCAACCGCTGCTGGCCTTCAGTTTTAGTAGTTCTAGAACACCCGACAACTTTGTGAACTTGCAGTTTGGGTACATTGGTTTCGCCAAGTCTTCCAATAAGCGAATAAATTTCCTGTACTCCCGATCATTCTCACAATTTTCTTCAATATCTCAGATCATCTGATCTAGCTCATTGTCTTCATGTGATGACATGTCATCTTGCGACACATCCTCTTGTGACGCACGGACATCATCACGCGTCTACTCCAAAGGTGTACTATTGGTAGGATCAGCCATGTCGGTGCCTTCATCAATGTTTGCGGGACCTTCCTCTACGATCTGATCTTCACCGTGACTGATCCAACATGCATACCCCTTCATGAATCTCGTCCTGATCAAATGTGTTTGGATCTGTGTAAAGTTCGTGAAGCTCTTCAAATTTTCACAATGACAACATGGGCAGCTGATCCACGTGTCCCCTCTATTCAAACTATACTGTTTGGCTGCTCGTAAAAATGCTGAGACGCCATCGATGTACTCATCGCTAGCACGATTCTCGACGTACATCCACTGTCGATCCATCTACAACAACATGCAAATTTTATTAATACACAAAACCTTAAAATGAGCAAAAATTATCAAAATATTCCCTGCAACAAAATTCTATGAAAGTTACCACAAAGTTTGGCAACACTCCAACCAACCTACATCAAGTGTACCAAACAATAGACACTTGCATTGAAGGCTCTAGCAGTTTCAGACATCATTTATGGCTCTTGAACAGTATCATCTCAGCTGGTTTCTCCAACAAAACTGACTGAACTGTTATCACAGCCAGCTATGCAAAAGAGACCAGATGTAAAAATATTATTATCTCTCCGGTTGTGGGATATAACCGACTATAAAACTATCACAGTCGGTTTTCTCTTTTGAACTGGTTGAGGTTAGATATTATCTCAGCCGGTTCATTTTTTCAGCCGGCTTTTGCATCCCAACTGGCTGAGAGTATTGTTCTTACTGTTGGTTTTGCTTGCACCGGCTGAGATTCGGAGTCCAGGAAACCTTGTTCTGTAGTAGTGATGCCATATTGCGCTATCTGCCACCATTGTTGCTTTATATTTGTAACTGAAGCCAAGTAGCCCAGCCCTAGAGCTCGGTCAAGTCAAGCACTAATAGAAAAAAAATTGTTGCATCTTTGTCACCATCTTTCTACTAGCGCACAATAAATGAAAGTTAATCATAGGTGAAGAAAGTAAAATGTCTACTTTTTTTAGATAATGGAAGATTTCAGTACTCCCAGCCTCTATATTCAAAGATGCACATAACACATAGTTGATTATTACACCGTTCGGCCAACACGAGGAAAAAAATTTAGTGAACCGCCATATGAACCAAGTTCACAATAACCAAAAGCAAGGTAAACAACGATTAATATGTGCTTCCATCACAAAGCTGCAACCATTGCCTCCACGCACTAGAAGAGAAGACTTAGAGCACCACTGTTCTCAAAGCATTGCCCCCCTCCTCTATGGATTGCCTGTGTTCCACCTACTACAATGGTGCCCATATATGAAGAAAGGATCCACACAAGAACACCACCTGATTTGGATGATAAAAGAATTTTCTGTCAAACATTACATCATTACGGCATAACCAAATAGCCGTACATACTGCTATGGCACCAATTAACACCCTATCCCGTAAATTCACATATATGTTTGAACTCCAGTGTCCCACCATATGAGCAACACCCCGAGGCAGCGCAAGACTAAAAGCTATGCGAACCACTCTCCAACAAAACTGAGCAACATGATAATCAAAAAGGAGATGTTGGATTGTCTCTTGAGCATTACAAAAACAACATGTGAGATTACCATTCTAGTTCCCTTTTTTAGATTGTCTTTGGTGAGAATTACCCCTCACCCCAAATACCAATGGAAAATCATAGTCTTGAGAGGTATTCGGACTTTCCAATAATGTTTATGACTAAACGCATAGACGAGTTCATAAGGACATGATACATTGATTTAACAGTAAATTGTCCTTTATCGTGTATAACCCATTGAACTCTATCCTTGTTACCAGCGAGAGAGACCCCGGCAATATCTTGTACCAATGCATTCCATTCTATTAGTTTTGCACCCACGATTGTGCGCCTAAAGGCAAGGGACGGAGGCGAGCTATGAAAAATAGTCGCCACCGTTGCATGTGGGTGTTGCAAGACATAATACAGGTTAGGGTACTTATCCTTAAGAGGAATGTAACCAAGCCAAATTTCCTCCTAGAACCTAGTTTGTGCCCTATTACTGACTTGAAAATGGCATAGCTGAAAGAAAAAAAATCCTTGACCGCTATGATCCAGCCCAAAATTGTGAGTTGCTCGGTCTATAATAAGCTTGGGAAAAAATCTTATTTTGTAAATATTTTTTCCTGTGGAGTCGCTGCCACATGCCTTCCTCATTTAAAAGCTGAAACAAACATTTGCTTAGTAAGGCAATACTTTTTTGTTTTAGATTTTGGATCCCTAAACCCCCTTGATCTTTTGGTCGGTAGCAGATACTCCATTTGGTGAGCCGGTACTTAAGTTTTTGTTCGTCACTCTACCAATAGAACCTAGAGCGAAAAAAATCCAAACACTTTCGCATCCCCACTAGACTATTAAAAAAAGAGCATGAACATTGGGAGGCTTCTGAGAACTGAATTATCAATACTAGTCGGCCTCCCACGGATAAGTTTTTTCTGCTCCACGAACTTAGTCAAGACTCTATACTATCCTCCAGATGCCTCTAGTCTGAATTTTGGAGTCTATAATAATGCATTGGGTTGCTTAAATAATGGAACGGGAAAACCCTGAGACCACAGCCAAATAATTGCATGTACTGCTATTCAAAATCCTTGGCTGTCCCAAAGAAAAAAATCTCAGTTTTGTGAAAATTAATTTTCAAGCCTGATAAATGCTCGAAGAGGCATAGAATAATCTTAAAATTTTCCGCGTGTTCTAGGTCATGATCTAAAAAGATAACCGTGCCGTCTGCATATTGTAAAATGAAGAGCCCATCGTCAACTAAATGCGGTACAAGGCCAACTATATGCCCTACATATTTTGCTGAAACAATGGACCGACCTCATCATTAACATTAATATTGACACTACCTCCTTGAACAAACGTCTACTAAAAGATCATAGGTGTGCTTCGCCGATGTTTTCGATTCATGATCACTGAACAACAGATTCAATATCAATGACATTCGTCTATCTTTTTTTCTAGGTGATCATGCGCATAACATAAAGGACAAAGTTGATAGGGACTGCTGACAACTAAGCAACGAAACTATGTGGAAAGAAATGTTAAAATAAAGGCATTTCCCTGTGGATATATTTTATTCAGGCTGCTCCCATGATTCGGAGAACCATTTTGTTGCCTTTGGAATTAGGTAAAGGTGACAAAATATGGTGCCCGAGTACCAGATAACGGAGGAATATGTTTCACCGATAACTAAACATAACGATTAAGAGTTGCTAAAATGATAAAATCTTGTGTCCATATGGCTTAAAAACATTGGTGTGTTAAAAAAATTGTAAAACTTATCTGGTTAATACATGATTCCTTGATATTGAACACGGCCTCTAGTCTAACGGCATATGTTGTCTGTTCCTATATTTTTGTAAACGTGAGCACAACATAAAAGATAAAGCGGATGGAGATGGATATATATAATCTAAGCAACTTGGATGGAAATGGATATACAATCGTCTAAGCAACTACGGGGCAAAATGTTACAATAAAGGCATTTCTAAAGCCACATGAGGAGTGGCAGTGATATATAATTAAAATTGGTTTCCCGGTTGGTTTCAAGTTTCCATTTCAAATATTTGGAAATGATTTGAAAATGTTGAAAGTAAGGCTGCCAAACCATGGTGTTTTTTTTTGAAATAATTTTTTTTTACTCAGAAATATTATGACCTTCGGAAATTTTACAAAATTGGCCTCAGTCGCCACGACGCATAGCAATGAGGGACAAATCGCCACGGCCCATGGCGATTTCGAGCTATCGCCAGCCCAGTTGCCGATTCAATGTGGAATCGGGACATGGCATGGCGACTTGGCAGTAATCACCAGCAGTGGTGGCGATATCTCCTAATCGCCAGGACCCACGGCGATTTTCCTAATCGCCAGGACTAGTGGCGATTTCTCCTGATTAAAAAACTTAATAAAATGGATATGACTGCTATAGAGGGTCCAATGCTAAATAAAGGAATATCTCCTCGGGATGGTAGGATATCCTCTTTAAAAAGTTGCTTAGTCCCATCCCCCTCGTCGACCGACTAGACAGGACGATTTATTATGGAATCGCCAGACGCCATGGCGATTTTTTAGTAATCACCAGACGTCATGGCGATTTCTCAGTAATCGCCACGAGCAGTAACGATTGGTCCTAGTCGCCACGACCTCCACACCCCCTTCTGCTATTTAGCCTGGTGAGCAGACGCTCCCAGCACGTAGCTAATCTTCACTGAGTTCTTCCGAAAAATTGTTGGTATCTCGGAGTAGGTTGTTCAGATTTGGGAGGAGAAGAAGAAGTAGTTCGCGGATTGATAGTGATGATAGAGGTAAGTCTTGTAATATTTTTCCTCCTCATATGTGTTGAAACATTAGATCTACAATTTCTGTTTTGTGGAATAATAATTTTTCTTGCAAATTACTAGATGCCAGTGATGTTGTCTGGAATCCATTCTTACAAACTTCTTACTGGTGTGAGTAGGAGGAGGTGGAGTTGTAGAATTATGCATTCGCATATCTTTGAGGAGGTTCATACGCGTGCTCTTGTAGAGATGTTGGCGAGAAGGGGTTTCCCTGGAAGTACATACAAGCAGGCGTGCAAACATTTGAGAGAGTCCCACAGATGTGGGAGAGGGTGAATGAGCTTAGAAAACTATCTGGGGCGAAATACACAAGAGGCGATTTCTGCGAAGGAACGATAAGTATCCCACAATCTCAGAACAATAAGCACATAAGGATTAGTACAATTCCTTTGTTCTTAGTTCGTAAGCATTTCATGTGCCGTTTCATTTGATACATCATATTCTCAGTTTGTAGCACATCCAGAGGATGTAGGGTTGCTGAACTGCAAGATCCGAACTTCGGGCATGTGGACCGATTCTGGGGAGACCCATTTACTAATAGAAGACACTTAATAAAGACAACATATGAAGAAGAGGAATGCATAATTGCTAGACTCCCGCCCTTTGGCAAAACATGGGTGTACATCTAAAAAAAAAGTTCGATCATCAAATGATAAAGGCGCATGCAGTTCATCGAAAAAGACGTGTACCGAGTGCTCGTCGAGTGATGAGGACTTCTTGAAGCTGTTTTGCTTCAAAGCCCCCGCTCAAGGGATAAAGGCGGCAAGCGATAGTGAAGATGATTTCATGTAGTCGTATTAGAAGTGATAGCGAATAATTGCTTGTTCTTCCTACGATATGTGTAGCCAACTATTAATGTGGTAGTGTAACGTGGCTCTGTAACCTATGCTTATGTAATCGGATTTAGATTTTAATTTGGTAGTCTAATATAGTTCGTCCATCACTATGTAGTAACTTGTAGCAGTAAACACAAGTGTAATAATTCATACAGTACAAATGCGCCTACAATATAATGTTCTGAAAGAAAAGATAAAATGTAAGTCGTCGACGCCTAGCCTCGTCGTCCCCTCTTCCTGATCAGCGACGGTGAGTACCTCGGCCTACGCTGTCCCGCTCCCGCTCTAGGCGCCCTGCCCACCCGTAGTGTCGGGTCATCCTCCTCGGGGTCCTGTGTATCCTGCATGGGCAACGGTGGCTAAGTTTGCTACGTCGTGCTGAACTGCCCAGGTGGAATCAACTCGTCCACCTCGTGGTGAAAGCTGAAGCCATGAGTGTCGAGGCTGTCGACGAGGTAGTCAAGCGGACTAGCTGGCACCTGAGGCGGCACCTGATCTGTATATAACCGGAATTAGTCAGCACAACAATGTAAGGATAAATGGCTTGTACGAGATCATAATTGTTATACCTTGTCGACTCATGAAGAGTGGGGACGCACTCTGCTGCCACGCAGAACCACCCGCCTCTGTGGGCCCCGGTGGCTGAGAGGTACGAGGCTGATGGTGCCTCATCTGTGAAGGATGCGGTGGTCTCTATGCTCCCTAGCTTGAGCTAGCCCGGCAACGACGTCATCCCTGCACGTGCACCTGAATATGTCCATGATTCTCCTAGTGTACTCCGCGACCCTGGACAAGCCTGCGTGGTCCTTGGTGCCCGGTGGGACATGCTGAAGAACTCTTGTGACCTCCGTGTTCGCTGTTGTCGCCCACTTTCCCTGAAGAGTGAGAATCATAGGTGCGCACGTAAGTAATAAACAAATAAACACGGAGAAGTAAAGCACGAAATCCACTAACCGCCAAATCCAGAATTTCAGTCGCGAGGGTCGGGTACATGTTTGTCGTCTGTGCCGCCGCCTCGTGAGGAGCCTCGCTTCCACGAATAAGGTGGACGCGCGTACGTGGCAAATACCACTGCAAGTAGGCGTCGAACTCCGCATAGCAAAACGGCCGCTCCTCGGGCAGGACGTTGTTCAGAGCAGTGTCCCACTGGGCAACGAAAGGGGCCATCCATGCTGCACACTGTGTCTCCCTAGTACCCCCTCCCTTGCGACTCCACCTGTTTACGTAATGAATTTGTATCTCGTAAAAGCAATAGACATTCTAAGTCTATAGGAGTTTCTGAAACTTGACTTACGTGTGTGCGTTTGGCTCGACGAGTGGTACGTGTGGAGGCGGGTACTCCTGGTACAAGCCAAACTGCCTCATCACATGGTGTGGTGAGTGGTCCTCCACGAAGATGTCAAAGACAATCTTGGAAGTGGTCCTCCAGTAGCTCTCGTCCCGTCGGCACAGTGAAGACAACCCTCGATGCGGTGCACGTCGCGCCAACGCATCGTAGGAGTACGGCTCTCATATGACACTCTGCGCAGGGAGGTGCTGGAACTGCTCCGTGAAAGAGAGGTAACAGCCTCGTACCTGTGCCCTCACCCACTGAGACTGCAAAAAGTACGTAGGAAGGTGTCATAGTCAATCAACTTACAAACTGAGGTACAAATATTATAGGCAAATACAAGTTGAGGAAAAGAGAAAGTAACTCACTGTTCTTCTTGTCCACATGGACCCGAAGGTTGGTCCGTCCTGCGGCAACTGCGACTCTGCTCCACGGTAGAACTCTGGGCCATAAGCTGAGTCATCGACCAATGGTCATCCGACCGGGAAGCGCTTGAACGACCATAGCTGAAGAAGAAGCGGATACCCTGTGAGATTGGCGTTGGCGCCCTTCCTCTTGCATGCGCAGCAGAGCGCTCGGTACAAGCCCGCAAGCACTGCAGACCCCCAGCTCGTCGGAGGTAGCTGATCCTCTGACTCAGCATCTGCGATCTGCCGTGCGAGCCCGATGTAGTGAGCCTCCACGCTGTCTCCGTACGCACTCGTGAACATCACGTACCTGAACAGCCATATCATGTACACCTCGAGTCCCCGGTTTAGCTGGTACACGTCGAGATCTCCCTGAAATCTTTGCTCCAGGCTGTCCAGCTGCATGAATATGTCAGTCAATGGAAATATGTTGAGTCCTCCACGAATAAGTCGAACATCATTAAATGACATACGTACCTCAAACTGACGAAGCCACATCAACCTGGGACCGTGCTTCTGGCCCGCCCTTGCCACCTCAACCTGAGGTGGCCCAGGCGGTAGAGCTAGGGCAAACCTCTCCGCAAGTGAGTCACACCAACCGGCAGGAGCCTGCAGCGGACCTACCGCCGCTCCCGCCACAGGTAGGCCAAGTAGGCAGGCTGTGTCCTGCAGCGTGACCGTCATCTCCCCCCAGCCAAAGTGGAAGGTGTGGGTCTCCGGCCTCGACCTGTCCACAAGTGCGGTGAGCAACGAGGCATCGAAAGGAAACCTCCTAGAACGACTCACTCCAGCAGCCGGGTCTCTGATGTCCTCGTCACCCACCAGCTCGACCATCCGTGCGAGTGGTAGTAAACCGGACCACGCCAGCCTATCAGAACATAAAATAAGTCTAATTAGTACTGAAACACGATAATATAGATACAATCAACTAATGTACCTCTCGATCCACGACTCGTAAATTCTCCACGCGTGATCAGGTGGAGTAAGAAACACTTCGAGATCACGGTCTACTGAAGCCAGCAGCCTAGACGGTGCTCTACCAGTCAATACAAATAACCGGCCGACAATGTCTAAACGCTTCTGCGCATGGGCCAAAGTACCAGAAAGCACCATTCAACATAATTTTTCTAGGTATGTCCGCAGAGGGCAATAGGAGACAGCTAACAAATATCTCATCGTTCCTCTGACCCAGTGTGTCCAGAAGGTATGGCAAATTGTGGTATGAATCGATGAATGTCCCAAACCGCCGCTCCAGTGCGATCTGCTTAGCCCTCTATGCCATGGCATAACTTATGCTATACTGATATTTGCTCTCTATAGATGTCTGTATGAACTGTGCTAGAATGCAGACATTCTTCACTATCTAGTGATACATCAACCCAGCCACGAGTTCAGCACTGATATTTCGATGGGTGTCAGGAACACCGCTTATTACACATATGTGCGGCACCACCCTTCGTATGACCCACTGCACTTCATACTTCCTCAGGGACACATGCACGTACCCCTCACACCCAGCAGACTTACACTTCACTGAGTATTGATCCCTGCAACTTTTCTGCACTCCAAATGTCCTCTGTGTCGACATCGCCCAGAGCTTCACCGCCTGTTTCACCTCTTTCTTCGTGTCATAGAATGTGCCTTGAACAATCTCGTTCCGTTTGTACAGATACCTATCATCACTTGTGCCCTCAAGATTCATTCTGGTGGACATGTCAAGATTCCACATACTGGGAATCGGATCGTCCCTTCCTTCTTCATCCTCAGCTTCGTCCTCTTCGCTGCTACCGTCTTCGACATTCGTCTGTTCCACTCTAGCAACGGCATCATCATGCTCCATGATCTGCACTAGTTCCTGACGTATCTCCCCCTCATCCACCGAACCGCTGAGGTATTCAGTAGCTCCTGTCACGGAAGGTCCAGCGGAAGGTCCACCGCCTTCCACTACAGTGCCTTCTGTTGGGGAACGCGCTACGCAAAACAAAATTTTTCCGCGCACGAACCAAACCAAGAAACACTATCGAGGTGTAGATAACGATATCATACCTTCGACGATCACGTCAATGCAGCGGAGAAGTTGACCGATGTCGATGAAGTCCGCAGACTCCCGCAGCTAGGTTATACCTCCCAGCCGCGAGAGCGATCTCCTCGTGAATAGTTCGCCCGATCAAACGCCGAAGTATACGACGTCTCCGAGGTATCCACGCGTACCGGATCAGCGACACCGCGGTAATGTGTGGACCAGCACACAAGAACAGCGGGAATCTATGAGAAGGAGAATCAGCAGCGCGCCGGCAGCTGTACTAGATCCAATCTAGAAGAGAGAGAAAAAGAAGGCTGTGGCCAATCTAGAGATGGCCGGCGTAGGGTTTAGTCCAAGGGACTAGGGCTGCCTCTGGGGCTGCTTGGGATACCCTTTGAGGTGCCCTGCCCCTCTATTTATAGGGGTTGGGGCAGCTCTCCCTAGGCAGGTGGAGTCCTACTTCAGCAGGGACACCCTGTTGGAGTTGGAGTCCAACTCCACTAGAACCTTCTAGAACCTTCTAGAATTTCTAGAACCTTCCAGAACCTTCTAGAATTTCTAGAACCTTCCAGAACCTTCTAGAATTTCTAGAACCTTCCAGAACCTTCTAGAATTTCTAGAACCTTCTAGAACCTTCCAGAACCTTCTAGAACCTTCCAGAACCTTCTAGAACCTTCCAGAACCTTGTAGAACCTTCCAATACTTTCCGGAACACTTCCGGACATCACCGGAACCATCCGGGACCTCCCGGAACACTTTCGAGATCATCCGAAACACTTTCGGAACCCTTCTCTCTCGTTCTCCATAAATCATAGCATTCCTAAATGTCGCTAAAACGTTAAGCGTGTGACCCTATAGGTTCGAGTCTATGTGGACATGTCCGGAATACATTCCGGTCAATAATCGTCAGCGGGATCTGGACACCCATAACGACTCCCACATATCATCGAAGATCTTTATCGAGCAAACCTTGTATTGTCGCATACAATTCCTTTTGCCTCACGATACATTACACAACCCGAGGCGAGACTTTGACGGTATCCCTGTGATCAACTCCTTGATCACCATACCTAGTTATCCTCGTTACCGGTTTGTACTCTTTTCTCGTTTCCGTATTCCGGTATCCCCGTGACTAACCTTTTAGTCACAATACCTGGCCAGGCGATGCTGGACACCGTAATACCGAGTGGGCCCAGAGTGTATCTCTCCATCGCCGGATGGGCAAATCCCAGTCTTGACATATCTAGAACCACGATATACTTTCTGGTGTACCTGGAAGTCACCTTTATAATTACCCAGTTACGGCGTAACGATTGATGACCCCAAAGTAACCATCCGGTATCCGGGTCTATGATATTCTCATGGTCTAAGGACGCAAGTAAACGTTAACACATCATGAGAAGATACTGACAACATATTGACGAAGTGATCTCGCAGTATCTCATAAGGGGTCTATCCAACACCATTGTTACCCTAACAATGTGTTCCCATTATTGCCGGCATCCTTGTTACATTAACAATGCCCATGATCAGGAAAACAAGATCATCAACAATATATGAGCTAGTCCAGAGGCCTGACTAGGGATCTGAATGGTGTTTATTATTCCACACATGCAATTAGGTTTTCCTCTGAATCTCATATTCAAGAACCAATGCAATTTTAGCATAGAACATAAACTTAATCATGAACATGAAAATAGAATAATAACAACTTTATTATTGCCTCTAGGGCATATTTCCAACAGTCTCCCACTTGTACTAGAGTCAATAATCTAGCCAATGCTTAAGCTCCTAACACCTATGGCATTCCGGTGTTGCTCATGCTTTGCTTGTGGTAGAGGCTTCGTCAGCGGATCTGACACATTCAGATCTGTGTGTATTTTGCATATCTTTACGTCTCCACGCTCCACCAATTCACGAATGATGTGGAATCGGCGTTGTATATGTTTGGACTTCTGGTGGGACCTTGGCTCCTTGGCCTGAGCTATGGCGCCACTATTGTCACAATAGAGCTCCATAGGATCCAGCGCGCTCGGAACCACACCAAGCTCGGTGACGAACTTCTTAATCCAAACGTCCTCCTTTGCCGCTTCTGAAGCGGCGATATACTCAGCCTCCGTTGTAGAATCCGCCACAGTGTCCTGCTTGGAACTCTTCCAGCTCACTGCGCCACCGTTCAGTGTATACACTAAGCCTGATTGAGATCGAAAATCGTCCGGATCTGTGACAAAGCTGGCGTCGGTGTAACCCTTTACAACGAGCTCTTCGTCACCACCGTATACGAGAAACATATCCTTGGTCCTCTTCAGGTACTTTAGGATATTCTTCACTGCTGTCCAATGATCATGACCTGGATCACTCTGGTATCTGCTCGTAACACTTAGAGCATAGGACACATCTGGTCGTGTACATATCATGACGTACATGATTGACCCAATCGCGGATGCGTATGGAATCTTACTCATGCGTTCTCGCTCATCAGTTGTCGAAGGACACTGATTCTTGCTCAAACTTTTCCCATGCGACATCGGCAAGAACCCCTTCTTGGCGTTTTCCATACTGAACCTCTTCAGTACTTTATCTATATATGTACTCTGGCTTAGCCCTATTAGGCGCTTTGATCTATCTCTATAGATCTTTATACCTAATATGTATGCTGCCTCGCCTAAATCTTTCATTGAAAAACTATTTTTCAACGAAGTCTTAATATTGTCAAGAAAAGATACATCATTCCCAATCAACAATATGTCATCCACATAGAGTATTAGAAATGCTATTGCGCTCCCACTTACTTTCTTGTAAACACAAGCCTCTTCGCAGTTCCTGATGAAGCCAAATCCTTTGACCACTTCATCAAAGCGAAGATTCCAACTCCGTGATGCTTGCTTCAGTCCATAGATGGATCTCTGAAGTTTGCATACCTTTCCAGCATCCTTTGGATTGACAAAACCCTCGGGCTGTATCATATACACGTCCTCGGTTAGCTTCCCATTCAGGAACGCTGTTTTGACATCTATTTGCCATATCTCGTAATCGAAATATGCAGCAATCGCTAGAAGAATCCGAACAGACTTAAGCATCGCTACGGGAGAGAATGTCTCGTCGTAGTCAACTCCTTTGAACTTGTCGGAAACCCTTTGCGACAAGTCGAGCTTTATAGATGTATACATTCCCATCCGCGTCTGTTTTCTTTTTATAGATCCATTTACATTCGATAGGCCTCACGCCTTCAGGAGGGTCCACCAAGCTCCAAACTTGGTTCTCGTACATGGATTCTATCTCGGATTTCATGGCGTCTAGCCATTTAACGGAGTCAGGGCCCATCATTGCTTCCGTATAGGTCGCAGGCTCATCGTTGTCTAACAACAATACCTCGTCCGAAAACCACTGTGGTTTCGTGCGAATCCTACCAGACCTTCGTGGTTCAGCTGCTGGCTCGACTGAAGTCTCTACATCACATGTAGGGGCTTCCGTATCAGTCATTGTGGGAAACTCCGGAACTACTTCCGGCGTTGCATCACTTTGACCTAATAACGAAGATTCACCAATCTCGTCGAGTTGCAGTATCCTCCCACTCACCCCTTTCGCAAGAAACTCTTTCTCGAGAAACACACCGTTCTTTGCGACAAACACTTTGCCTTCGGTGCGGTGATAGAAGGAATACCCAACAGTTCCTTTGGGATAACCAACAAAGAAGCATTTATCCGATTTGGGATCGAGCTTATTTGGTTGTAAACACTTTACATATGCATCGCATCCCCAAATTTTAAGAAAAGACAAGTTGGGTTTCTTCCCATGCCATATCTCATATGGTGTCGTTTCAACGGATTTAGATGGTGCTCTATTTAGTGTAAAAGCGGCAGTCTCTAAAGCATAACCCCAAAAAGACAATGGCAGTTCAGTTAATGACATCATCGATCTTACCATGTCCAACAAGGTTCGATTACGTCTCTCGGACACTCCATTCCTCTGTGGCGTTCCGGGAGGCGTAAGCTGTGGAACAATTCCGCAGCTCTTCAGATGTTCGCTAAACTCGTAACTCAAATAATCCCCTCCGCGATCTGATCGCAGAAACTTGATTTTCTTGTTACGATGATTTTCTACTTCATGCTGAAATTCTTTGAACTTTTCAAAGGTTTCAGACTTATGTCTCATCAAATAGATATACCCATATCTACTCAAATCATCCGTGAAGGTAATGAAGTAGAGGAATCCACCGCGTGCAGCTATACTCATTGGACCACATACATCCGTATGTATGATCTCCAATAAGTCAGTCGCCCGTTCTACGTGGCCTGTGAACGGCGTTTTAGTCATTTTACCCATTAGACAAGGCTCGCAAGTGTCAAATGATTCATAATCAAATGACTCCAAAAGTCCATCACAATGGAGTTTCTTCATGCGCTTCTTTCCAATATGACCCAAACGGCAGTGCCACAAATAAGTGAAATTCGAATCGATTATCTTGCGACGTTTAGCGTCAGTGTTATGGATGTGTGTATTACCATCAAGATTCATAATAAATAACCCATTCACAACGGGAGCATGGCCATAAAACATATTATCCATATAAATCGAACAACCATTGTTCTCAGACTTAAACGAATAACCGTCTTGCAACAAACATGATCCAGAAATAATGTTTTTGCTCAAGGCCGGAACATAGTAACAATTACTAAGCTCTAATATAAATCCTGAAGATAAATGTAGAGGTAGGACACCGACGGCGAGCACAGCAACTTTTACTCCGTTTCCCGACGCGCATCGTCACCTCATCCTTTGCCAGTCGCTTAGGCCTCTGTAGTTCCTGCATCGAGTTGCAAATATGAGCAACCGATCCGGTATCCAATACCCAAGAATTACATTGCGGACCAGCAAGGAATACATCAATAACATGTATGACACTCATACCTGAGCTGGACTTTCCAGACTTCTTCTTTTCTGCCAGATATTTCTTGCAGTTCCTCTTCCAGTGTCCCTTCTCTTTACAGAAGAAGCACTCAACATCAGAAGTGGCGCCAGTCTTGGACTTCTTAGGCGTGTCAGTCATACTAGCACCCTTGGATTTGCCCTTTTTCTTAGACTTGCCCTTCTTCTTGAAGTTGGTTGTTTTATTCACCATCATCACATGATTGGCGTCCTTCTGGATTCCACTCTCAGCAGTTTTAAGCATAGTGAATAATTCACCCATACTCTTTTCCATCCCATTCATGTTGTAGTTCATGATGAAGCTACTATAGCTCGGAGGGAGGGAAGCAAGAACAAGATCAGTGCCCAACTCTTGGGAGATTGGAAAACCTAGCGCATCCAACCTTTGCGCGTACCCAGACAATCTAAGTACGTGCTGACTCACTGAGCTGCCCTCAGCCATCTTGCATTCAAACAAGGCTTTGGATATCTCATATCTTTCAGTCCTTGCTTGCTTCTGAAACAAAGCTTTCAGCTCCTGGATTAACTCATAAGCAGCCCAATTCGCAAAACGCTTTTGAAGATCAGGTTCCATGGAGGCAAGCATGATACACTGTACTGCAATGGAATCATCGCTCTTAGATTGATAGATACGAGTCTCATCATCCGTAGCGTTAGCGGGGAGTTCACCGAGAGTTTACGATAGGACATAGTCCTTCTTGGCACTCTTGAGGACAATCCTCACATTACGGTACCAGTCCGTAAAGTTGTTCCCAGATGAATTCAGTTTTTCTTTCTCAAGCAACGCGCATAGTGGAAAGGTGGTTACGGGTGCCATAGATCTACAACTTAAAAACAAATACACTTTAGACATTGTTCATGATTAAAGCAACTCAAATTAACACTTAATTAGAGTAAGCTCCCACTAAAACCAATATCCCTCATAATTGATTATTAGTGATTCAAGATCCACACTCACTTACTCCACCATTGATGTGACATCACTGATGATGGAATAACGAGACCGGTAGGTCAACATGCCAATCATATCCCATATGACTCTTGTTCATCTTTCGATGGGTGTGTTCCGAGCCCAAGACGATCTTGCAAAGCTCGTCAAGACAACCGAGTGCTCTGCTGCGCGAACGGTTCGCGCCCGCCTCATATATGTCAAACCTATCGTACCCATGTGACATGGCGCACCTCAGAATGCCAAATACTCCAGACGGTGCTACACTTGGAAGAACACTAACTACTTTGATATTTGTGTGAGGGATCACCCTATTTAACAACGTCTACCACGCATCAAACAAGGTGCATAAAAGGGATTAACATCACATGCAATGAAATTATTGTGATATGGTATAGCCCCTTTTGTTGAAGAAGACTTCTTCAACATCTTTTGGCAGAGAACTCCTTCTTCGCGTACGACGTAGCGTCGAGGTCCATCGATGTAAGATTGTCACCACCATGTCCTTGCAATTACAACTATTTGCTGTCACATAGCTAATAAAATAAATGCATTACATGGCTTTCTAGTTGACGCGTAGGTCAATATAATAAATAATGACAATCGTATTGGCTCCTGCCGATTGCCGTACTCATGACACGCAGGTCATGACAAAATTAAAATTACAAACACTTTGCATCTCATACAATCACATTGCATCACATAGGCTATACCACATCAAATGCATACCCTGCAAAAACAAGTTAGACGCCTCTAACGTTTATGCTACAATACGTGGCTTTATGGTTACGTTGCAAACCGTTTGCTACCTACGTTACCATAAGCATGATTGCTCTTGCAGTTATTTAACTGTCGGGGTGTCTGGAATTGGAGACTCGGAAATCTCGAACCCCATACTAAACTTCGTCATACGCATGACCCCCGTGTAGATCACATCTACAAGCCCGCTCATTGCAAATTTATCTTTCTCAACTAAAGTGAAACCAAAGTCATCCTTAGCATGTCTCGATCCGAAGATCGTAAGGTTCGCCGGACCTCTGAAAATTTCACGATGCCGCCGAGATCAAAATTTTGCAATGAGAGGGAAACAACAAGAAAATCTGGTGGTAGATCTCATCTAACACCCCGCACATCATATGTGCAATGCCGCATATCACATATGCTCTAGTCGTACCTACAACTACGCATAGAACCGCTCTGATACCACTGTTGGGGAACGCGCTACGCAAAACAAAATTTTTCCGCGCACGAACCAAACCAAGAAACACTATCGAGGTGTAGATAACGATATCATACCTTCGACGATCACGTCAATGCAGCGGAGAAGTTGACCGATGTCGATGAAGTCCGCAGACTCCCGCAGCTAGGTTATACCTCCCAGCCGCGAGAGCGATCTCCTCGTGAATAGTTCGCCCGATCAAACGCCGAAGTATACGACGTCTCCGAGGTATCCACGCGTACCGGATCAGCGACATCGCGGTAATGTGTGGACCAGCACACAAGAACAGCGGGGATCTACGAGAAGGAGAATCAGCAGCGCGCCGGCAGCTGTACTAGATCCAATCTAGAAGAGAGAGAAAAAGAAGGCTGTGGCCAATCTAGAGATGGCCGGCCTAGGGTTTAGTCCAAGGGACTAGGGCTGCCTCTGGGGCTGCTTGGGATACCCTTTGAGGGGTCCTGCCCCTCTATTTATAGGGGTTGGGGCAGCTCTCCCTAGGCAGGTGGAGTCCTACTTCAGCAGGGACACCCTGTTGGAGTTGGAGTCCAACTCCACTAGAACCTTCCAGAACCTTCTAGAATTTCTAGAACCTTCCAGAACCTTCTAGAATTTCTAGAACCTTCTAGAACCTTCCAGAACCTTCTAGAACCTTCCAATACTTTCCGGAACACTTCCGGACATCACCGGAACCATCCGGGACCTCCCGGAACACTTTCGAGATCATCCAAAACACTTTCGGAACCCTTCTCTCTCGTTCTCCATAAATCATAGCATTCCTAAATGTCGCTAAAACGTTAAGCGTGTGACCCTATAGGTTCGAGTATATGTGGACATGTCCGGAATACATTCCGGTCAATAATCGTCAGCGGGATCTGGACACCCATAACGACTCCCACATATCATCGAAGATCTTTATCGAGCAAACCTTGTATTGTCGCATACAATTCCTTTTGCCTCACGATACATTACACAACCCGAGGCGAGACTTTGACGGTATCCCTGTGATCAACTCCTTGATCACCATACCTAGTTATCCTCGTTACCGGTTTGTACTCTTTTCTCGTTTCCGTATTCCGGTATCCCCGTGACTAACCTTTTAGTCACAATACCTGGCCAGGCGATGCTGGACACCATAATACCGAGTGGGCCCAGAGTGTATCTCTCCATCGCCGGATGGGCAAATCCCAGTCTTGACATATCTAGAACCACGATATACTTTCTGGTGTACCTGGAAGTCACCTTTATAATTACCCAGTTACGGCGTAACGATTGATGACCCCAAAGTAACCATCCGGTATCCGGGTCTATGATATTCTCATGGTCTAAGGACGCAAGTAAACGTTAACACATCATGAGAAGATACTGACAACATATTGACGAAGTGATCTCGCAGTATCTCATAAGGGGTCTATCCAACACCATTGTTACCCTAACAATGTGTTCCCATTATTGCCGGCATCCTTGTTACATTAACAATGCCCATGATCAGGAAAACAAGATCATCAACAATACATGAGTTAGTCCAGAGGCCTGACTAGGGATCTGAATGGTGTTTATTATTCCACACATGCAATTAGGTTTTCCTCTGAATCTCATATTCAAGAACCAATGCAATTTTAGCATAGAACATAAACTTAATCATGAACATGAAAATAGAATAATAACAACTTTATTATTGCCTCTAGGGCATATTTCCAACACCTTCTTCGCCAACAACTTCTTCTGCCACTGGGTTGTTCTATCCAACTCCATTGTCTCCGCCTCCGCCTTCTTCAGATGACACCTCCTTAGCTACTGCCTGGACCAACAGATAATGGGAACCCTTGCGTGTCTTACTTACTCTCGACCAAGCCCACCAATCTTTTGTTAGATTTAGCGGGAACAAATCCCACCGGACATGTTTGCAAGACTTGCTAAAATACGCCTGCAAGGTTACACTTGCGACCTCCGGATCAAGACCAAAGGCCCTTGTGAACCATTCTTTAATGGTATTGATATGGTATTTGTCTGCATCTTGCATACTTAATCTCATTTGTGGGAAGCTACTAAGATCGATGGAACCAGACTTGTCGACGAAACGTCTCTTGGACAGTAAACTTGGGCACCCCGGGTCAAAGGACCGAGGTGCTAAGAGAATGACTCGGGGAACGTAGCCTAGTGACCGCGGGAGGTGACCTCGACTACCGCCGAAGAACAATAGGGGGATCGCAATGGAAAAATAAAGCTGGGATGTGAAGAGACACGATCGGATTCATATGGGGTGCCGACCCGCGGCTTACAAGTGAAAATACATCGCTGCCCTTAGACAGATCATAATCTTATCCTAACATGTGTCACCGTACATCGGGCGAATCAGTACTCTCCTCCTCGCCGCTACCTACTATATTCACCGGCATATCCATGATGCGCCTCGCCGGTACGGACTGCCACCGTGCGCGCCCCTTTCCCGTTGAGCCCGTCCGTAGGTAGATCCCTTCGTGCCCCGACCCCTTGGAGAGGTGTCAACCCCGCCTCGGCCTCGCCCTGGGGAGAGGCCGACCTCGGCCTCGTCCCGGAGAGAGGCTGACCTCGGCCCCGTTTGGGATCGGCGACGTGCCTCAGCTTCGCCCAGTCCGCGCCAGAGGGAGGCGACCTCCCTAGCCCTCTCTCGGGAGCTCCTCGTCCGAGAGGAACGAGGTGCCGTGACCTCGCCCCGGACGCCTCGCCTGGTACTCCCACGGGTCTGAAGAGAGGCAACATGATTAAGAATAGTAAAGGGAAAAGTGGAACAGGGGGTACCTCGTCCCGGACGACGTGACCAGACTCCCCCAACAAGACTCATCTATACGGATGGTGCCAATACCATAGTAAACTACAAATTCGACTAGTTCTAACATTCCTGCCATCCAAAACGTAATATTTTAGTCTATACAGTCTAAGATCATGCCATGCGCCAAAAATTGTTCTACTCAATTTCTAAATATATTACAAGTATTATAAAGTATTATTGCATTAAATAGAAAATGTAAATGTTCAACCTCTAAATCAATGTCAACTTGCTACTTGTAAATCGATGTCGACTTCCTACATCATCTACCTAATCTACCATTTGTTCTGAACTAATCATCTATATATTCTACCATAGGTTTCTATTTAAAATGCTACTTTATTTCTAAACATTATGAGATCTAAATACTATGAATAAATCTACCCTAAATTTACCCCTAATTCTAGATCTACTATTATATCTAGAACTAAAAATATAAAATTACTACAATAAATGGTGAAAGATTCAAAAAATTACCTCCAAATCGCTGCAGAACCACCTCTCTACCTCCTCTTTTTTTCCTCCTCGTCTCTCTTTCTCTTCCTCCTCTTTTTCTCCCTCCTCCTCTCTCTTTCTCTTCCTCTTTCTCTTCCTCCTCTTTTCTTCCTCCTCCTCTCTCTTTCTCTTCCTCTCTCTTTCTCTTCCTCCTCTCTCTTTCTCTTCCTCCCTACCCAAAACACTCCTCCTGTCCTCTCCTCTCTTCTCTTCACCCCTCTCTTCCCAGCACCAGCCGCCGCGCGGTTTATATACCCAGGGGCTTATCGCTAGCGCTCGTTGCGATTACGGATGCTATCGCCACGGCTCGTGGCGATTACGCCACGTGTCCTGGCGGTTGCCGAGTTGCGCAGGGAACTAACTGCTTATCGCCATGGCTGGTGGCGATTTCGGCTTATCGCCACTCGGCGTGGCGATAGCTCTCAAATTCGTTGGTGGCTCTGGCGATTGGACCCTATCGCCATGGGCCGTGGCGATTTGTCCCTAATCGCCACGCGTCGTGGCGATTGAGGCCAATTTTGAAAAATTTCCGAATGTTGTAATATTTATGAAATTTATGAATAAAAAATATTATTTAAAAAAACCTCGAGAACGCACACATGTTGTTCTTATCTGTAGAATACACACGCGCTACATTCGAAGAACACACTAGAAGATCAGCTCTTTCTTTTGGTGGTGCAGCAACTCGCCTTACACCTTTTTCTCCTCTCTCTATTCTCTCTTCAACTCATCTCAACACACACGAAGGATGTTTTGAAGAGGTTGGATTTTTATAGGGCTAGGTTATTATGGCATGAGAATGAGGGTCATAGGAAAATGCACTTGGTCAATTGGCCAACAGTGTGCATGCCTAAAGACCAAGGGGGTCCGGGGGTGTTAGATTTGGATTTAATGAATCAATGTCTGGTAAGCAAATGGGTTTGGAAATTAGTCAACAGTGATGGTTTATGGCCAGAGTTTCTTAAGAAGTATATTAGGAATGTTTTTTTTTGTCTCAAATGAGTGCTAAACAAGGAGATTCTCATTTTTGGCAGGGGATTATGGATGTGAAACACTTGTTGTTTCGCCTTTGTAAATTCCAGATTGGCAATGGGCAGTTAGTTAGCTTTTGGCTCTAGCTGTTACCTACCGCAGGCTTTACTACCTAAACATGTTAGTGTAGTTAAAGTATGGGGGAGGGTTGGGACCTGTCTCAGGTTTAGGAGCGTTTTGGTTGGGGATACCTGGGACCTGTGGAGTACTTGGATCTTATTTACTTGTAGAATGATATGATTATTAGCATGGTGGGCTAGTTTCCTTATCTAATTAATATTCAAATTTCGACAGCTTGAGGCGATGGGGTTCAATCGTGAGCTTGGAGGTCTTCTTTGCATGCAACAGGGACGAAGAGCTAGCTGCCAACTACCTTTTGGATCATGGCCACGAGTTTGAGGATCAACAATAGATGTTAGATTGGTTTCATCGTGGCAGTGAGAGGAAAACTGAGGTAGAAGCAGTGCAAGTCGAGCGTTGTTCTTATTCTGGCTGCTGACTATGTTTCAATTTCCTGTATCTTTGCGAATGCTTTCTAAGTACATATCAATTTCATATTTGAACTTTATATTATACTGTGTATAAAGATGCATCATGGGTTATGCTCTTCGAAATGTGAATGGGCTAGATTGCTTCGCCTTATTTTCCCCTCTGGTTTTTAACTTTGATCTGTCATATGAGCTTGGTGGTTCCTATCAGAAAGGATATTGCCAGTCAAATCTGTCACCGAAGTTTTGCAGGATAAGACCCTGCAGGAGGTATGTTCTCAGGTTCAGTTATCCGATGAGCCGGTCAGATTGATTTGGAGGTTGAATCCTGCTAAGGGTTTCAGTGTAAGATCAATATATTTAGCTTTGAAACTCAACAATCGGTTGTGATGTTTAAGCAAATGCGGAAGATAAAATTCCTTTGAGAATGAAGGTTTTCCTTTGGTTGGTGCTACATGATAGTATCCTGGCTAAGGATGTATTTACATTTGGGGGAGAGGAAATGCTGGTTGTCAATTTTGTGGTTTGAACGAGACAATTGATCGTCTTTTCCTTAAGTGTCCTTTGGCAAGTTTTGTATGGACTGCAGTGGCTGGCACTTTTGACATTCACAACCTCCCTGGGAATAGCAAGGACTTGTTCATGATATGGGTTCGACAAGCTAACAGCGGGGGGGAAGCAAAAACTGCGACTTCAACAAGGGGCCGAGGCGCTTCGTCAGGTGGTGGGAGAGGTCTTTGATCGTGCGAAGCGACGGCGGATCAAGTGTTGGGTCGTTAGTGTGATAGCAATTCTCTTGTAGCTATTTTGAGTCGTAGCGAACTGTACGGGTTGGCCCGTAGGGATTGTGCTCGTAGTTTGCACGATTTGGTGAGGTGTTTATTGCCTGGTTTACCAGGTAACTTATCTTTAGTTTTTGTGTTCAATATATGAATCCAGGGGGCTGCTCTGCCCACCCGTTTCTAAAAAAAGGAAAAATCAACCCACACTAGTTACAAGGCTTTATATAAACTCAACACCCATAGACTTGTCATGCAGGAATTAACATCACGCCACTCTTCGCTCTAACTAAAATGACCACTCTTGGAATGGCATCGCTAGTGCCTTCTCGAGTGTTCCCGTGCCGTGGATCCTTTCTTGTCGATAGTGATCCAGCCCTACGGATTGATCTGCAGGAGATTTCGATAGTCATGCTACTACTACGAAAATGGTCATATAAGATTTTTAAATACATGTGGTTCACTAAAAGCCGGCTCTAACAAGACTAAATTACAAGCGGTTTTTATAAAAGTATATATCACAAATGAATTTTTAGAGAAACCGTGTGTGATAAACCGCTCATCACAGACGGTTTCTAGTGAACCAACTGAGACCCAACTCAGCTGGGTTGAGGCCAAGCCGCCACCCCCAAACCTTAACCCGAGGGCCACATCCCTTTTCCCTATGTCCTACCGCCCTACTAGCCCCTCTCTTTCTCTCCCAATCGAGCCTCCTCTCAGATCAGCACACGTCCTCGTCGGATCCATGCTCCACCAATGACCTCCTCCTCCTAGGGCACACGCGTGGAGAAAAGACTGTTGGGGAACGTGCTACGCAAAACAAAAATTTTACCGTACACGAACCAAAACAAGATCCACTATCGAGGTGCAGGCAACGATATCATACCTTCGCCGATCACGTCAATGCAGCGGAGCAGTTGACGATGTCGATGAAGTCCGCAGACTCCCGCAGCTAGGTTATACCTCCCAGCCGCGAGAGTGATCTCCTCGCGAATAGTTCGCCCGATCGAACGCCGAAGTGTACGACGTCTCGGAGGTATCCACGCATACCGGATCAGCGACACCGCGGTAATGTGTGGACCAGCACACAAGAACAGCGGGGATCTAGAGAAGGAGAAGCAGCAGCGCGCCGGCAGCTGTACTAGATCCAATCTAGAAGAGAGAGGAAGAGGAGGCTGCGGCCAATCTAGAGGTGGCGGCTGCCTAGGGTTTCGGCCAAGAGGCTAGGGCTGCTTTGTGTGTCTCCCTTGTGCGCCTCCCCCTCCTTATATAGGCGGCCAACGGGTAGAGTCCAGCCCCCAGGAGGAGATCGAATCCACCTCCACCTGGGAGTCCAAACTAGAGTCCAATTCGGACAGCCCCCCTTTGGTTGCCTTGCCCCCCAAGAAAAGGGGGGTGCACCCAGTAGGAGTCTTCCAAAACCTTCCAGAATATTCTGGGACCTTCCGGTCCTTCCGGAAGCTTCCGCCATATTCTAGAACCTTCTAGAACCTTCCGATACTTTCCGGAACACTTCCGAACATCACCGGAACCATCCGGGACCTCCCGGAACACTTTTGAGATCATCCGAAACACTTTCGGAACCCTTCTCTCTCGTTCTCCATAAATCATAGCATTCCTAAATGTCGCTAAAACATTAAGCGTGTGACCCTATAGGTTCGAGTATATGTGAACATGTCCGGAACACCTTCCGGTCAATAATCGTCAGCGGGATCTGGACACCCATAAGGACTCCCACATATCATCGAAGATCTTTACCGAGCGAACCTCGTATTACCGCATATCATCATTTTGCCTCACGATACATTACACAACCCGAGGCGAGACTTTTATGGTATCCCTGTGATCAACTCCTTGATCACTATACTTAGTTATCCTCGTTACCGGTTTATACTCTTTTCTCGTTTCCGTATTCCGGTATCCCCGTGACTAACCTTTTAGTCACAATACCTGGCCAGGCGATGCTGAACACCATAATACCGAGTGGACCTAGAGTGTATCTCTCCATCGCCGGATGGGCAAATCCCAGTCTTGACATATATAGAACCACGATATACTTTCTGGTGTACCTGAAAGTCACCTTTATAATTACCCAGTTAGGGAGTAACGTTTGATGACCCCAAAGCAACCATCCAGTATCCGGGTCTACGATATTCTCATGGTCTAAGGACACAAGTAAACGTTAACACATAATGAGAAGATACTGACAACAAATTGACAAAGTGATCTCGCAGTATCTCATAAGGGGGTCTATCCAACACCATTGTTACCCTAACAATGTGTTCCCATTATTGTCGGCATCCTTGTTACATTAACAATGCCCATGATCAAGAAAACAAGACCATCAACAATACATGAGCTAGTCTAGAGGCCTGACTAGGAATCTGAATGGTGTTTATTATTCCACACATGCAATTAGGTTTTCCTCTGAATCTCATATTCAAGAACCAATGCAATTCTAGCATAGAACATAAACTTAGTCATGAACACGAAAATAGAATAATAACAACTTTATTATTGCCTCTAGGGCATATTTCCAACAGTCTCCCACTTGTACTAGAGTCAATAATCTAGCCAATGCTTAAGCTCCTAACACCTATGGCATTTCGGTGTTGCTCATGCTTTGCTTGTGGTAGAGGCTTCGTCAACGGATCTGACACATTCAGGTCCGTGTGTATTTTGCATGTCTTTACGTCTCCACGCTCCACCAATTCACGAATGATGTGGAATTGGCGTTGTATATGTTTGGACTTCTGGTGGGACCTTGGCTCCTTGGTCTGAACTATGGCGCCACTATTGTCACAATAGAGCTCCATAGGATCCAGCGCGCTTGGAACCACACCAAGCTCGGTGACAAACTTCTTCATCCAAACGCCCTCCTTAGCCGCTTCTGAAGCGGCGATATACTCAGCCTCCGTTGTAGAATCCACCACAGTGTTCTGCTTGGAACTCTTCTAGCTCACTGCGCCACCGTTCAGTGTATACACAAAGCCTGACTGAGATCGAAAATCGTCCGGATCTGTGACAAAGCTAGCGTTGGTGTAACCCTTTACAACGAGCTCTTCATCACCACCGTATACGAGAAACATATCCTTAGTCCTCTTCAGGTACTTAAGGATATTTTTCACTGCTGTCCAATGATCATGACCTGGATCACTCTGGTATCTGCTCGTAACACTTAGAGCATAGGACACATCTGGTCGTGTACATATCATGGCGTACATGATTGATCCAATCACGGATGCGAATGGAATCTTACTCATGTGTTCTCGCTCATCAGGTGTCGAAGGACACTGAATCTTGCTCAAACCTTTCCCATGCGACATCGGCAAGAACCCCTTCTTGGCGTTTTCCATACTAAACCTCTTCAGTACTTTGTCTATATATGTACTCTGGCTTAGCCCTATTAGGCGCTTCGATCTATCTCTATAGATCTTAATGCCTAATATGTATGCTGTCTTGCCCAAGTCTTTCATTGAAAAACTATTTTTCAACGAAGTCTTAATCGTGTCAAGAAAAGAAACATCATTCCCAATCAACAATATGTCATCCACATAAAGTATTAGAAACGCTATTTCACTCCCACTTACTTTCTTGTAAACACAAGTCTCTTCACAATTCCTGATGAAACCAAACCCTTTGACCACTTCATCAAAGCGAAGATTCCAACTCCGTGATGCTTACTTCAATCCATAGATGGATCTCTAAAGTTTGCATACCTTTCCAGCATCCTTTGGATTGACAAAACCCTCGGGCTGTATCATATACACGTCCTCGGTTAGCTTCCCATTCAGGAACGCTGTTTTGACGTCCATTTGCCATATCTCGTAATCGAAATATGCAGCAATTGTTAGAAGAATCCGAACAGACTTAAGCATTGCTACGGGAGAGAACGTCTCATCGTAGTCAACTCCTTGAACTTGTCGGAAACCCTTTGCAACAAGTCGAGCTTTATAGATGTATACATTCCCATCCGCGTCTGTTTTCTTTTTATAGATCCATTTACATTCGATAGGCTTCACGCCTTCAGGAGGGTCCACCAAGTTTCAAACTTGGTT
Organism: Stipa capillata; assembly: GCA_019208055.1. Taxonomy (NCBI): domain Eukaryota; kingdom Viridiplantae; phylum Streptophyta; class Magnoliopsida; order Poales; family Poaceae; genus Stipa; species Stipa capillata. The sequence continues at coordinate 91,521 of JAGXJF010004235.1, forward strand.
CTCGTACATGGATGCTATTTCGGATTTCATGGCGTCTAGCCATTTAACGGAGTCAGGGCCCATCATTGCTTCCGTATAGGTCGCAGGCTCATCGTTGTCTAACAACAATACCTCGTCCGAAAACCACTGTGGTTTCGTGCGAATCCTGCCAGACCTTCGTGGTTCAGCTGCTGGCTCGACCGAAGTCTCTACATCACATGTAGGGACTTTCGTATCAGTCATTGTGGGAAACTCCGAAACCACTTCCGGCGTTTCATTACTTTGACCTAATGATGAAGATTCACCAATCTCGTCGAGTTGCACTATCCTCCCACTCACCCCTTTCGCAAGAAACTCTTTCTCGAGAAACACACCGTTCTTTGCGACAAACACTTTGCCTTCGGTGTGGTGATAAAAGGAATACCCAACAGTTCCTTTGGGATAACCAATAAAGAAGCATTTATCCGATTTGGGATCGAGCTTATTTGGTTGTAAACGCTTTACATATGCAATTCATCCCCAAATTTTAAGAAAAGACAAGTTGGGTTTCTTCCCATGCCATATCTCATATGGTGTCATTTCAACGGATTTAGATGGCGCTCTATTCAGTGTAAAAGCGGCAGTCTCTAAATCATAACCCCAAAAAGACAATGGCAGTTCAGTTAATGACATCATTGATCTTACCATATCCAACAAGGTTTGATTACGCCTCTCAGACACTCCATTCCTCTGTGGCGTTCCGGGAGGCGTAAGCTGTGGAACAATTCCGCAACTCTTCAGATGTTCACTAAACTCGTAACTCAAATACTCCCCTCCGCGATCCGATCGCAGAAACTTGATTTTCTTGTTACGATGATTTTCTACTTCATGCTGAAATTCTTTAAACTTTTCAAAGGTTTCAGACTTATGTCTCATCAAATAGATATACCATATCTACTCAAATCATCCGTGAAGGTAATGAAGTATAGGAATCCACCGCGCGCAGCTATACTCATTAGACCACATACATCCGTATGTATGATCTCCAATAAGTCAGTCGCCCATTCTACGTGGCCTGTGAACGGCGTTTTAGTCATTTTACCCATTAGACAAGGCTCGCAAGTGTCAAATGATTCATAATCAAATGACTCCAAAAGTCCATCACAATGGAGTTTCTTCATGCGCTTCTTTCCAATATGACCCAAACGGCAGTGCCACAAATAAGTGGAATTTAAATCGTTTGTCTTGCGACGTTTAGCGTCAGTGTTATGGATGTGTGTATTACCATCAAGATTCATAATAAATAACCCATTCACAACGGGAGCATGGTCATAAAACATATTATCCATATAAATCGAACAACCATTGTTCTCAGATTTAAACGAAAAACCGTCTTGCAACAAACATGATCCAGAAATAATATTTTTGCTCAAGGCCGGAACATAGTAACAATTACTAAGCTCTAAAATAAATCCTGAAGATAAATGTAGAGGTAGGACGCCAACGGCGAGCACAGCAACTTTTACTCCATTCCTGACGCGTATCGTCACCTCATCCTTTGCTAGTCTCTTAGGCCTCTGTAGTTCCTGCATCGAGTTGCAAATGTTAGCAACCGATCCGGTATCTAATACCCAAGAATTACATTGTGGACCAGCAAGGAATACATCAATAACATGTATGACACTCATACCTGAGCTGAACTTTCCAGACTTCTTCTTTTCTGCCAGATATTTCTTGCAGTTCCTCTTCCAGTGTCCCTTCTCTTTACAGAAGAAGCACTCAACATCAGAAGTGGCGCTAGTCTTGGACTTCTTAGGCGTGTCAGTCACACTAGCACCCTTGGACTTGCCCTTTTTCTTAGATTTGCCCTTCTTCTTGAAGTTGGTTGTTTTATTCACCATCATCACATGATTGGCGTCCTTCTAGATTCCACTCTCAGCAGTTTTAAGCATAGTGAACAATTCACCCATTCTCTTTTCCATCCCATTCATGTTGTAGTTCATGATGAAGCTACTGTAGCTCGGAAGGAGGGAAGCGAGAACAAGATCAGTGTCCAACACTTGGGAGATTGGAAAACCTAGCGCATCCAACCTTTGTGCGTACCCAGACAATCTGAGTACCTGCTGACTCACTGAGCTGCCCTCAGCCATCTTGCATTCAAACAAGGCTTTGGATATCTCATATCTTTCAGTCCTTGCTTGCTTCTGAAACAAAGCTTTCAGCTCCTGGATTAACTCATAAGCAGCCCAATTCTCAAAACGCTTTTGAAGATCAGGTTCCATGGAGGCAAGCATGACGCACTGTACTGTAATGGAATCATCGCTCTTAGATTGATAGATACGAGTCTCATCATCCGTAGCGTTAGCGGGGAGTTCACCGAGAGTTTGCGATAGGACATAGTCCTTCTTGGCACTCTTGAGGATAATCCTCACATTACGGTACCAATCCGTAAAGTTGTTACCAGATGAATTCAGTTTTTCTTTCTCAAGCAACGCGCATAGTGGAAAGGTGGTTACGGGTGCCATAGATCTACAACTAAAAAACAAATACACTTTACACATTGTCATGATTAAAGCAACTCAAATTAACACTTAATTTAGAGTAAGCTCCTACTAAAAACCAATATCCCTTATAATTGATTATTAGTGATTCAAGATCCACGACTCACTTACTCCGCCATTGATGTGACATCACTGATGACAGAATAACGAGACCAGTAGGTCAACGTGCCAATCATATCCCCATATGACACTTGTTCATCTTTCGATGGGTGTGTTCCGAGCCCAAGACGATCTTGCAAAGCTCATCAAGACAACCGAGTGCCCTGCTGCGCGAATGGTTTGCGCCTGCCTCATATATGTCAAACCTATCGTACCCATGTGACATGGCGCACCTCAGAATGGCAAATATTCCAGACGGTGCTACACTTGGAAGAACACTAACTACTTGATATTTGTGTGAGGGATCACCCTATTTAACAACGTCTACCACGCATCAAACAAGGTGCATAAAAGGGATTAACATCACATGCAATCAAATTATTGTGATATGGTATAGCCCCTTCTGTTGAAGAAGTCCAGATCGTCGTCAAGAAAATAATTTTCGCGAAATCCTGCCGTGGCATAACTTTTCTTCAACATCTTTTGGCGAAGAACTCCTTCTTGGCGTACAACGTAGCGTCGAGGTCCATCGATGCATGATTGTCACCACCATGTCCTCGTAATTACAACTATTGCTATCACATAGCTAATAAAATAAATGCATTACATGGCTTTCTAGTTGACGCTCAGGTCAATACAATAAATAATGACAATCATATTGGCTCCTGTCGATTGCCGTACTCACGACACGCAGGTCATGACAAAATCAACAATTACAAAAATATTGCATCTCATACAATCACATTGCATTACATAGGATATACCACATCACATGCATACCCTACAAAAATAAGTTAGACTCCTCTAACGTTTTTGCTACATTACGTGGCTCTATGGCTGCGTTGCAATCCATTTGCTACCCACGTTGCCATGAGCACGATCGCTCTTGCAGTTATTTAACTGTTGGGGTGTATGGAATTAGAGACTCGGAAATCTCGAACCCCATACTAAACTTCGTCATACGCATGACCCCCGTGTAGATCACATCTACAAGCCCACTAATTGTAAATTTATTTTTCTCAACTAAAGTGAAACCAAAGTCATCCTTAGCATGTCTCGATCCGAAGATCGTAAGGTTCGCCGGACCTCTGAAAATTTCACGATGCCGCTGAGATCAAAATTATGCAATGAGAGGGAAACAACAAGAAAATCCGGTGGTAGATCTCATCTAACACCCTGCACATCATATGTGCAATGCCGCACATCACATATGCTCTAGTCGTACCTACAACTACGCATAGTACCGCTCTGATAACACTGTTGGGGAACGTGCTACGCAAAACAAAAATTTTACTGTACACGAACCAAAACAAGATCCACTATCGAGATGCAGGCAACGATATCATACCTTCGCCGATCACGTCAATGCAGCGGAGAAGTTGATGATGTCAATGAAGTCCGCAGACTCCCGCAGCTAGGTTATACCTCCCAGCCGCGAGAGTGATCTCCTCGCGAATAGTTCGCCCGATCGAACGCCGAAGTGTACGACGTCTCCGAGGTATCCACGCGTACCGGATCAGTGACACCAGCGGTAATGTGTGGACCAGCACATAAGAACAGCGGGGATCTACGAGAAGGAGAAGCAGCAGCGCGCCGGCAGCTGTACTAGATCCAATCTAGAAGAGAGAGGAAGAGGAGGCTGCGGCCAATCTAGAGGTGGCGGCTGCCTAGGGTTTCGGCCAAGGGGCTAGGGCTGCTTCGTGTGTCTCCCTTGTGCGCCTCCCCCCTCCTTATATAGGCGGCCAAGGGGTAGAGTCCAACCCTCAGGAGGAGATCGAATCCACCTCCACCAGGTAGTCCAAACTAGAATCCAATTCGGACAGCCCCCCTTTGGCTGCCTTGCCCCCCAAGAAAAGGGGGGTGCAGCCCAGTAGGAGTATTCTAGAACTTTCCGGAATATTCTGGGACCTTCCGGTCCTTCCGGAAGCTTCCACCATATTCTAGAACCTTCTAGAACCTTTCGATACTTTCCGGAACACTTCCGGACATCACCGGAACCATCCGGGACCTCCCGGAACACTTTCGAGATCATCCGAAACACTTTCGGAACCCTTCTCTCTCGTTCTCCATAAATCATAGCATTCCTAAATGTCGCTAAAACATTAAGTGTGTGACCCTATAGGTTCGAGTATATGTGAACATGTCCGGAACACCTTCCGGTCAATAATCATCAGCGGGATCTGGACACCCATAATGACTCCCACATATCATCGAAGATCTTTACCGAGCGAACCTTGTATTACCGCATATCATCCTTTTGCCTCACGATACATTACACAACCCAAGACGAGACTTTTATGGTATCCCTGTGATCAACTCCTTGATCACTATACTTAGTTATCCTTGTTACAAGTTTGTACTCTTTTCTCGTTTCCGTATTCCGGTATCCCCGTGACTAACCTTTTAGTCACAATACCTGGCCAGGCGATGCTGGACACCATAATACCGAGTGGGCCCAGAGTGTATCTCTCTATCGCCGGATGGGCAAATCCCAGTCTTGACATATATAGAACCACGATATACTTTCTGGTGTACCTAAAAGTCACCTTTATAATTACCCAGTTACGGAGTAACGTTTGATGACCCCAAAGCAACCATCCGGTATCCGGGTCTACGATATTCTCATAGTCTAAGGACGCAAGTAAACGTTAACACATAATAAGAAGATACTGACAATATATTGACAAAGTGATCTCGTAGTATCTCATAAGGGGGTCTATCCAACACCATTGTTACCCTAACAATGTGTTCCCATTACTGTTGGCACCCTTGTTACATTAACAATGCCCATGATCAGGAAAACAAGACCATCAATAATACATGAGCTAGTCTAGAGGCCTGACTAGGAATCTGAATGGTATTTATTATTCCACACATGCAATTAGGTTTTCCTCTGAATCTCATATTCAAGAACCAATGCAATTCTAGCATAGAACATAAACTTAATCATGAACATGAAAATAGAATAATAACAACTTTATTATTGCCTCTAGGGCATATTTCCAAAAAGGACCTCCACCTCCTAGATCCGGAAGGGCACGGCGGACTAGAGGGCTGCTAGGAGCACTCAATGTGGGAGCAGTAGTCCAACCCCAACAGCCGGCAGTCTCTGTAGAGAAGGGATGCTCTGCACCCAATGACGCGGCGGTGGCACCGTCGATGGCGATGCGGCACTCAATAGCGCTGCGGCACGCCGTTGAAGACGATGGTGGCGCTGCCACAAACATGGCAGATCTAAAGGGCCACCGAGAATGCTCGGGCAGGGAGCAACAGTCCAACCCCAACGACCAACAGATCCATTGGAGAAGGGTTGCTCGGTGCATGACGGCATGACGGTGGTTGATGGCGATGGCAGCTCCATCGTGGAATGGTGCGGTGGATCCAGAGGACCCACCGGAGTGCTCAGGTCAGGAGCTGCAGATCCAATCCATAGCTGCCGGCGCTTCTCCTCGGTAGAGGGCCGGAGTAGGAGGAGCAGCATGGCCGTGTTTTGGCTGAGCTTGTCCCGTTGCTTTTTTTATCTCATCACCTACAGTTCTCAAGCAACTGTCCACAGCCACCTGTGAAAAGAAATGGTCATCACAGAAACCGCTTGTGATTTCATTTTTGAACCGCCTGTGATAAGGGAATATCACTACAACAGAAATCATTTGTATAGACGGTTCGGAACCCCCGTGCGGGACGGTTTTTCGAACCGTCTGTACGAAAGAGTCTGTACAAATCAGGTTTGTACAGACAGTTTTTGAACTGTCTGTACAAATTGATTAGTACAGACGGTTCCAAACTAGAACCGTTTGTACAAAGTTTGGAACCGTCTGTACTACTCGATTAGCACCCGTCTGTGATGTCGTGTTATAAAAAATATATGGCCCCACGCGCCATGTGCCTAGTCTTCAACCGCGTCTCATCCGGCCGTTCGCGTCGTCCCATCGAACCACTGGAATTAAATCGCACAATATGCTTCCAGCGGGATTCGATCCCACAACCTCGTGTTGTCCAAGCAAGGGGAGTTGCCAGCTGACCTAGAATGAGTACGCAATACAGACTGAGTAGCTTTCCTCTTAACTAATCCCTACGAGTAAGCGGGACGCTTCTAGTACAGACGGTTCTAAATTTGGAACCGTCTATACAAATAGCACAGACGGTTCCAAGTTTAGAACTGTCTACTGTTAGATTTGTACAGACGGCTCCAATTTGGTCCTGTCTGTGCTATTTGTACAGATGGTTTCAAATTGGAGCCGTCTGTAATGTAGCACCGAATGCTAGTTTTAGAATCCAGATCCAACCCTAGTTTGAGAGGTTTTAGTAAAATAGCCATAACTTTCTCATACAAAGTCCGTTTTGGGTCCACGACCACTCAAAATCGAAGCTAACGACGAGGCGCATCCGAAAATTCTACACATGTATACATCTGTATCTATATTGACCCTCAAAATTCGGCTTCTAAGTAGGACTTTTCGGCTCTGAAAGTTTTTCCGTTACTTTTTCGGATCTTGCGGAGGGCATATCTCCTTCACCTGGACTCCGATTTAGGTGATTCTTCTTTTCCTGGTTAGTTAAGTCGAGGACTTGCTTTCTACCTTGATCCCAGCTTCTGCCGAGTGCATTGGTCGAGCTGCCGTTTTCAAAATCTTCGATTTCGGGCCGGGATTTCCACTAGTCGTTTCGCCGACTTTCTCAGAATTGGCTCAAACTTTCTGGAGACATAAGGTTTGGCCTCCAGCTCACAGCGGTGAAGAGCGTTCGACAACCAGAGTTACCAAACTCCCTCTCCAACGCTGCCACTTTCCTGCCGCGGCAAGGAATCTGCAGTTTTTGATACCACGGCGGTAGAGTATCAACCAGCCTTGCTTCATCTATTTGTACAGACGGTTCTAGTTTTAAATCGTCTGTACTATTAGATTTGTACAGACTTTGAACCGTCTGTACTGTTTACATATTTGTACAGACGGTTCCACGTTTAGAACCGTCTGTACTGTTCCATTTGTACAGACGGTTCCAACTTTAGAACCGTCTGTACTGTTTATAGACGGTTCCGAACTTAGAACCGTCTGTACTATTTACAGATTTGTACAGACGGTTCCGAACTTAGAACCGTCTGTAGTTCGGAACCGTCTGTACTGTTCGATTTGTACAGACGGTTCCAGTTTGGACCCGTCTGTGGTATTTGGAACCGTCTGTATTGTAGCGTCCCGCTTGTTGGGAACTGCTTGTACTCATTTTCTCAGACTGTTTTCTTTTGAAACCGTCTGTAATACTATTTGTACAGACGGTTTCAAAAATCCGTCTGTACAGGGGCGTCCCATTAAATCGTTTTTGTAGTAGTGTATGTAGTAGTGTGCTGCTCTACTTCACAATCTGTACTTGCCTGCGAGCTGCCTAGTTCCAGCAATTTGACTCAAAGCTTGATAAAAGAAGTGTGTTGGATGGTTCAGCATGGTTGGTGGGGCATCTTGCTAGTGTTCGACACACAGTGATTCTCCAAGGTTATAACCATGATGTGAGGCCAAGATATGTTGTTTTCGACAAGTTGGTGATTCGGGTACGATCCTTAACCTCTCATTCGGTTTAATGATGTCTCTGTTTCGAGAAGTTAATATGTGGATGCGGATAAAAGTGGTCATGTTGTAAGAAAGGAGTTGAGAGCAAGAATAAAGATTTCATTTAACAAGCCCCTTAGTAGAGGTGTTTCTCTCTTTCCTTCTAGAAGACAAAAGAAAGAATGGTAAGATGTTGTATGCGAAAGACTACTTATTCTGCTCCTCCTATGGACCATAGGTCATTCACTGATTGAGTAGTGTCCCACCCTTGGTGTTAGAGATGAAAATGGGCTGCTCCCTTATAATAAGAAGATAAGAGCCCTAGAGGAGAAGAAAAAGAAAATCCAAGAGTGGTCAGGACGGGGGGATAGCTCGTCCAAATATAGTAGTATTTCGGGAGTGAGAGGTGGCTCCGAAGGACAGAGGCAAGGTGGGGCATATGATGTTAAAGACGATGGGGACATGGAGGGAATTGATCTTGGAATGGAACATGCTGAAGTGAATTTCCCAATTGAAAGGGCTAGAAATAAATCAAAGGTCAGTGTTTAAGAAAAATGTTACTGCTCGCTTGCCAACTCTTTCTTGACCAAGATAAGCAAATGATCTATTCATCAAAGAAGAGGAAGCCTATTGAGAGGCTTCTGAAAAGAAGTGCTACATAGAAGAAGAAAATGCAGACATGGTTATTGAACACTCTTCTTCGGTGTTGGTTAGAGCAAATAAGCCAATCCAAGAAGGCCTTCCAGTAGTTGAGGGTCTGTTTAAAAGCATTGTGGAGAAATAAAGCTTATAAGTTGGAACTGTTGAGGGCTTGGGAACTGCCAGGTAGATGAGGGCTTCTGAACCTCCAGAAGAGCGAAGTTCTCAACATCATTTTCCTTTGTGAAACAAAACTATCAAAGGGGAGGATGGAACATTTTCGGTGACTGTCGAAGATGTCTAATATATTGTTTATTCCTGGTAGTGGTAAGAGGGGGATTAGCACTACTATGAAAAAGAGGAATCGATCTGGATGTAAGAAGCTTCGCAAGATACTATAGTGATGCAGAAATCAAAGAAGAAGACGGCCATCTATATAGAGGCCCAAAGGTATTTACGGAGACCCGACACATGATAGGAAGGAGATTACATGGAAATTAATGTGGATCCTGAAAAATAGTATGAGAGGTATTGGGTCTACTTTGGGAAGTTTAATGAAGTGTTATTTAGCCTTGAAAGCAAGAGGGAGCACCCAGGTCCATCAGATACACAGAGAAGTTCAGAGAGGCTCTTGAGCATTGTCAGCTTTCTGATTTGGGTTTCATAGGTGACCCTCTTACTTGGCAAAATAATGGCTATCGGGTGGAGAAATATATTGAAGAGAGTTTTGACATAGTGTTGATAAACCATGACTGGTGTTACAGGTTTTTTGAGGCTAAAGTCATTCATGGGGAGTATAGACGTTACGATCATAGTCCTTTAGTGATACACGGGGAAGGAGATGTATACCTGTCCAGTGGAATTTTGAGTGAATCAATCTGGTTAACTGCTTAATCTGCTACTGATATGCATACATATATATATACATATATATATATATCATGTTTCTGCTTCTTACATAGGGCATGACGCTAGCATTTCCCAAGGCTAGCTAGCCAATAAAACAAAATGAGCTAAAGCTCTATAGATCATTTTCATATATGGTTCTTAAGAATTAGCCGTCTGTGATAAGCAGAATATCACAGACGGCTCTCAGTTATAATTGTCTGGGATGTTAGGTTATCATATACGGCTCTCACCGCGAGCTGTCATGGATAAGATTTATCCCAGATAGCTGGGGTCATCACAAACCCTTAAGGGCAGACAACTTGGAAAACCAATTGTGATAGCTTCTCAAGTCGTCTGTTATAAGATATTCTGTAGTAGTGATATGAATGTAAGTCCTTAGATGGGGAACATCATGATAAACCCTGCACACTGGACTCAGGGGGCTAGCAATTCGAGAGAAAAGTACCGGTGCTACACCCCCTGTCATACTAATGTACTATTGACACATCGTAACATAACTAAGAAGTCACAGAAAGTTATATAAACACCGACACAATATGTATATATCCTATCACAAAAGTTCAAATTCAACTCCATATTAGATTGACACATCGAAAAATAAAAACTACAAATTATATTGTGTATAGAGTAACCAAAAGGACGGTTGCAGCCTATAAACCGAGACTGCCACTCCACATTGCATCATTGTGCATAGTTGTTATTATTTTGTACCCCCGGTAAGCTACATAATAGAACTGATATTTTATGCAACGTTTTATCGGAGGCTGCTATTTTGCACTAATTAGTGAAGCTAGGTAGCCTAGTCCTAGAGGTCTATCGAGTCGAGCACTCAAATGACAAGTCTGCATGTTTGTGTACCATCTTTCGACTGGGGCACAAGACAATAATTAGAGGATAGCTAGTCACAGCTGAAGCAAGTACAAATGTTTTTTTGAGTTACTAAATTTGTGTGTCCTAACGGCTAAAAGAATCAGGTGTGCTTTTCTGATGCTTTTAATTCATGACATTTTCTTACTTGTTTTCTAGGTTATCATGAGCACATGATAAAGTGGATAGAGACTACTGGAATCTAACCAACGCAACTGAATCCATGAGATTACTTGAATTCTATGAGTTGTGTTTGCAGATATAGTGTCCGAGCTGATACATATACTTGTTTTCCATGTTATTTCTTGCCTTTTGGAACTCGATAAAGTGATGGAGCATAATATGGTGTCCGAGCTAATACGGAGGAACTTCCCTTTCAGAAAAAAAAAGATTTAGTGAAATATTTTCTAAAATAGGAGCATAATATGGTGTCCGAGCTGATACCGGAGGAACTTCCTTTTACAAAAAAAAAGAGTTAGTGAAAGATTTTCTAAAATATTAACAGTTAGTAAAATCTGGTGTCCTACAGCTTAGCAATATTGGTATTACTACTACACAAACAGCTATCTTAAACAGGTAAAAACCCTTGTGACAGACGGATTTTAGAACCGTCTGTGCGGCTTCATCAGTGACAACGAATCTCATCTCAGACGGGTCAAAAACCATCTATCATGAGACAAGCATCACTAACGGTGCCTTTTTTAACCCAACTGTGATGTTGATTTACATTTGTAAAAGAAATCACCAGTGGTAAGCCGACCGTCACTGCCCGTGCTACAACTCGATGTCATGTGACTAGTGCCATCCCTGTCTAGTGTTGTCGTACTGTCCCCGGCCAACTCGAGGGCGTCCTACCACCACTAGATCCTAGAGATCTGAGCAAGAGGGAGTCACGCTGCTGCTGTATCCGCCGCCCGGAGTCCATGAGAGTACTTGAGTTTTATGAGCTGTGTTTGCAAGTATGGTGTCCGAGCTGATTCAGATACTTGTTCTCCATGTTATTTCTTGCCTTTTGGAAATAGATAAGCGATGGAGCATAATATGGGCGCCCCGAGCTCGAGGCCGCCATGCAAGGGTGGGAAAGGGCGAGGAGGGTGAAGCCAGCGGTAAAAGCGGCTGGATCTAGCTGCTTGCCCACCACCCTTGCTGCACTGCCAGATCCATAGAGAGGTACAGCTCTCGGTGGAGAAGCGGGAGTGGCTTGTGCGGCACCCCGTCGGTGAGGTGATGATGCAGTGGGGGCGGTGGCATGGGAGCGGGAGTGGCTTGTGAGAGAGAGAGTGTGTGATAGGACTTAGGAGTGGTGTCTAATTTGGGGATAAAGGGTGGGCACAGCTCTGGGGGTGGGGCGCACCTAGAGTTAGGGTTTAGTTATACTTGGCGAGGGGCTGGTGGTGATGGACTTTATGGGCTACGGGCTACTGATAACACACATTATTTGAGCCAAAAACGGTTATCACGGATGGTTTTATTTTAAACTTCCGTCAGTAATGTGTTGCTCAACATGATGGGTATTTTATAAAAATTAATTGTCTATGATGACCTATACATCATAGACGGATATTTTCTAAACATCTATGATATGTATTTTATCAAAAACTATCGGTGACATTGTTTATCTTAGACGGATATTTTGATCCATCTGTAATCAGTGGCGGAGACAGGGGGCGAACAGGGGCCTGGCCACCCCAACGATCGACGAGACGTATACCAGGTACTAGGCAAATTAGCGACAAAAGGTGCACGTACTACTACTTGGCCCCCTGACTCAAAATCACGTAATAAATTCTGAAAAACAAAAAGGCCCATGAAAAGCCAGTCACGGCTAGATGTTTCCTCCGCTTAGTCCTAGGCCTGATAACTCTTCCATAATTAACGTGATACGCCGTACGCGATTAGCACTGCTGGCTGCCGCCCCTGCCTTCCCATCCTCCCTGCTCGCCGCTCGCGGCCTCGCATTGCAGTCAGTCGATTCAAATAAATCACAGGGAGACGCCGGTGCCGCGAGCGAGTGATCCGGGAAGCTGCACTAGTTATTCTCATCTCCTCAAGCGGTCAAGCCAACGAACTACCCAAGGTTAGCACTAGCTGCCTGCACTACCGATTACTAATCTATCTCAACTCTTATCATTTTGAATTATACGTCATATTTAATTTCTTTGGTTGTGTACTTGTGTGATCTGTACTGCTAAATTGCTACAGCTATGAAGAAAAAAGCGCCACCAAACACCATAAAAATTAATTCATTTTTCAAGCATGTTGCTTCGAGTTCTCAACCTATTGATATTGTTAATGAGATTAGTGTGCAAGTTACAAATCCCAGTCCAACGGACACTCCTGATCAGGATATGCCGGCCATGATAAATGTTGCGAAACAAGCAAGAGTCATAACCACGGATTATGAGCAAGATCCTGGTAAACGTTGTTAAATTTGGGAACTACCATCGGACAAGCAAGATGAAGCTCGACATTTTTATATATCTGAGGGACCATATCAATCGATGCTGAAAGAGTACCCATTTGATGAAACATCTAAGCACCGTCGTCGATTTCAAAGTAATTGGTTCACAAATTTCTTTTGGCTTGAGTATTCACCTCACACGGATAGCGCATATTGTCTGCCGTGCTTTCTCTTCTAAAAAAACCAGTTGGAAAGTGTGGTTCAGACATATTCACAGTCAAGGGTTTTAAAAATTGAAAAAAGGTTAACGATGGAAAAGCATGTGCTTTTCTAACTCATGTTGGTCAAGGTCCTAACTCTGCACACAACTATGCCGTTCGGTGCTATGAAAATCTCAAGAGCAGTATGACTCATATTGACAAGGTGATTGAAAAGCAAAATGAAAAGGTAGTTGCAGATGCGAGATTAAGGCTTAAGACTACCATCAATGCCATGAGGTAAGCAATAATGTTTACAGCAACTACAATTTTACATGATGTAGTGTATTGATATCTAATAATTGCTCGCTTTGTACATCCATTAGGTGGTTGATATTCCAAGCTTGTCCTTTTAGAGGTCATGATGAATCAACGGGATCTAGGAACCAAGGAATTTTCTTGAAATGGTCAAGATTCTGGCTCGTACAATAAGGAAGTGGCGGGAGTTGTTTTGGAACATGCTCCGGGCAATGCGAAGTACACCTCAGGAGATGTTCAGAAAGAGATTGTTGGCATACTTGCTCGACAAGTGCAAAAAGCAATTAAAGAAGAAATTGGTAATGGCAAGTTCTGTATATATAATGGTTGATGAAGCTCGAGATGAATCAAAAAAGAGCAGATGGCAATTGTTATTCAGTTTGCCAACAAAGAAGGAGAAATAAATGAGCGTTTCCTTGATCTAGTTCATGTTAATGACCCTGCTGCTTTAACTCTAAAGAATGCAATTTGTGCTGTACTAGCAGATAATAACTTGAATGTACAAGATATCAGGGGCCAAGGCTATGATGGTGCAAGCAATATGAGAGGGGAATGGAACGGATTGAAGGCTCTAATTCTCCGTGAGTGTCCTTATGCCTACTATATTCATTGTATGGCTCATCAATTACAGCTGGCTCTTGTTGCGGCATCACGAGAGGTACATGAGGTGCACAATTTTTTTCAGAATGCAAATTTTGTAATAAATGTTGTTAGTGCTTCCACAAAACGCAATGATGAGTTACTAGCGAATCAAGCCGCTGAAATTGCACGTGAAATTGAGTTGGGAGAGCTTGATACAGGCAGAGGGGCAAACCAAATAGACACCTTACAGAGACCTGGAGACACCAAATGGAGTTCTCACTACAAGTCAATACAAAGCTTAAAGAAGATGTTCGCTGCTACAATTGCAGTCTTAAGAGGTATTGCAAGTGACCGTTCAGTCTCAAAATATTCTCGTGGAGATGCCGTTGGATCCCTTAAAATTGTCATATCATTTGATTTTGTGTTCATTCTACACCTCATGGAAAAGATTATGAAGATCACTGATGTGTTATGTCAGAAACTCCAACATAAATCTTTGGATATTTTAAATGCTTTGGATTCTGTTTCTAACACAAAGGTGCTACTTGGTGAGCTAAGGACACATGGTTGGGAATCTCTTTTAGAGGAGGTCAAATTATTCTGTGTGAAGCACGAGATTGATATCCCAGATTTGGATCGCAAGTATGTTTCTATACTCTCTAAAATTAAGTTGTATTAAGTTATATCTTAGTTACTTTTTATCTTGAGAACTAAGCTGATTTTGTAACGCAATTCATAGGTATGTTGATGTCACCAAATCTCGAAACAAGCATGACAACACGACAACACTCCACCACTACAAAGTAGATGTCTTCAATGTTGTGATCGATCAACAATTGAATGAGTTGAATGATCGATTCAGTACTCAAGCAACAGAGCTCCTTACTCTCTATTCATCATTGGATCCAAGGTATGAATCTTTTGACATCTCAAAAATAAGCGCTCTGGCAGAAAAATTCTATCCCGCAGATTTTTCAAGTCAAGAAATAGCTAAGTTGGAATGTCAGCTACCTCATTTTCAGCTAGATGCGTGCAACCATCCAGAATTGATGATTTTGCCATCAATTGTTGATTTAACAAAAGGACTAGTTAAAACGGGTAAAGCTTCTTCATATCCAATGGTTGACAGGTTGCTGCGACTAGTTATAACTCTCCCAGTCTCAATGGCAACCACAGAGCGAGCTTTTTCTGCTATGAAAATTGTCAAGACACGTCTTCAAAGTAAAATGGGAGACGCCTTGCTTCGGCATTGCATGATAATCTACATTGAAAGAGATTTAGCAGCTAAGATCTCTTCTGATGAAATTATTAATATTTTTGATCTTATTGGCAATCGTAGAGGAAAATTTAAACTAATACAAATGTAATGATGTTTTATGCCGCTGAAGCATAATATTATTATAATATTATAATGGTTAGTTTTTTCGTATTGGATAATTTTTTTTATCAATTTGGCTTGCCCCATATCCAAATCCTGGCTCCGCCACTGTCTGTAATGAGCCGTTTGTGATAAGTTAATCTGTAGTATTGTGTATTCACAAAGTGGAAAGCTTCTCACAGGTCAATATATGATTCTTTGGTATTGAACACGGCATTTGTTCTCTCTTCCTTTCCTCTTTTTGGAAAGGGCCCCTTAATAAGCATATTCAACAATGTATAGGATTGAATTAAGCTCAACGAACAAATTACTTGGACATATACGAAACTATTACTTCGGCTTAACTTCATACTTTCTTGGAAATAAGCTGATGCCCGAACAAAGAGTTGGCTTTTCTAGCATGCTATTCCAAAAGCAAAAGCAACCATATAACTAGAAGCCATAAACCAGCCAAGTAGCGCTCGTGCTTCGTGAGGTAGCTATTCAGAAGCAGCTTTTCGAAAGCTAATATCCCAGACAAATAGGCCTTATATATATAGATAGTGGAGATCGATAAATGTGGTACACAGTTGGCACTTGGCATTTTCTAAGCCAATGTTAACACCACAAATTAATGTTTGGTTGGTGAGTTCAGACAACTCGCATGGCAAAAAAGACCAACTGGAAGTAGCTTTAAACTTTGCAAACTTGTGCCTCATGAACCGAGTCGGAAGATAGATTGTTTGATTGATTTTGGAAGGCAGCACCAGCACGATGGATTCTCATGCCCCTAGGCCTGATGGTGCTGCAGGGAGGGAACCAAACATGTACAGGCAAATGCCGCAAATCACGCCAAACCATTTGGAATTTTCCTTCCTGCAGGGACGTTACAACTCAAGGTTCCGAGCTATCAAGGAATCCTAGCTTTTTCTTTTTCAGCTATCGTCCTAGTCTCCCAGAAAGTGGAGTAAAAGTGCAGAGCTTCTCAGTGCTTGACTGACTTCTAATCTGTAGCTTCCTTCTGTGCAAGGTGTGTAATAGTAGGTTTCGAATAATGTTTCTGTGTAATCTACGGGTGCATGCATTTGGATTTTCCTTCCTGCAGGGTGACGTAACAACTCAAGGTTCCGAGCTATAAAGTGAGAATCGTAGCTTTCTATTTTTCAGCTACCGTCCTAGTTTCCCAGAAAGACGAGTAAAAATGCAGAGCTTCTCTCGGTGCTTGACTGACTTCTAATCTGTAGCTTCTTTCTGTGCAAGGTGTGTCAACAATAGTAGCTTTCGAATAATCTTTCTGTGTAATCTAGGGGTGCATGCTTGCGCGCGAATCTTCCATTCTTATCGGGAACAGAATGAAAAGCAGGACGAAGACTTATATATACAGGTGCCTTGCTGCATCATGTTGGGCTATAAACGCAGTGTTAGTTGAACCTTTAGAGGGCAACTGCAAGGCAGCCGAGGAAGGCATTTGGCCTACTTGTCGACATGCCAATGAACCAACAAGGTGCGTGCCAAGACAAATTATCCTTGGATCGGCTATGTTCTGTCTTGCAAACTGTAATTAGATTCAAAATATTGTTTGACTAATCACACATTCTTGTTCCCTGATCAGTTGTAGACATCGCTTCATGGGCCGAAGAACTGACTGGAGAACTAGCCACCCTGAACTCCACGGCGCAGCTCGGCGCCCCCCAGCCTCCTTCCGATTGCATCATCGTCGGCCCGGTCCCCCACCTCACACGAAACGTGGACGAGGGCGAGTACAATCCACAGTACGTGTCCATCGGCCCGTTGCACCGGACAAGAAACCCAAAGCTCGCCAGAGACGACGACAAGATGAGATGCCTCCAAGCTGTTCTTCCAGCGGCAAGTTCCAATACGACGTTGGAGGTTTACCTCGACGGGCTTGCGCCGCTCGAGGAACGTGCGAGAAGCTGCTACTACGAGAGATTCGATGACATGACGAGCAAGATGTTCGTGCGCATGTTGCTGCTTGATGGCTGCTACATACTCTCCCGCTGCACCAACGTGCACCCACCCGCCACAGAAGATGCGCCGACGGCCAATGGCACCGTGCCGTCGGTGCCCGAGGAAAGCTGCGGCGACATGCGTGAACCTGTCGCGGTGGTGCGCGACATATTCTACCTCGCGGAGAACCAGATACCATTCTTCGTCCTTAAGGAGATCGACCGGCTATCCACTCTTGCGGTTAACGAGGTCGTGCAGATTGGCCTCGCTCTCTTGAGGACAAACCAGTACGCATTGCCTGTGGCAGCGCCGGACATAGTTGCAGGTAATCTTCTGCACCTTCTGCATATGCACTTGCAGCCTACTACACCCCCGCCGGCTATGGCCAGTAGCGAGCCCGACGGCGAGTCCGTGGGCAGGTGGCGCACGGCGACAGACTACTTCTTCGCGGGCGTGAAGTTCAAGAGCGCGGCCATCAGCGACGACGGGAATGTGCGCTGCATCCTCGACGTGAAGCTGAACAGTGACGGCGGCACGCTGGAGGTTCCCCGCCTGAACATCGACAACGAAACGTGGCGGCTCCTACGCAACCTAATGGAGCTTGAGCAGTGGAACCCGAAGTCGGTCGGGAGCCATGTCACGGCGTACTGCATCTTCATGTCCCAGATCGCATGCACCGAGAGGGACGTGGAGCTGTTGTCGAGGAGAGGAGTCATCGTTCATGGCCTCGGCAACCACGGCGATGTCGCCAAATACTTCGCCGACCTCTGCAAGGGGATCGTGTTCGACCTGGACAACCCTAGGTTCAACTACCTGAGAGCGACATGCCAGGTGCTGGAGAAGCGGTTCCAGAGCTACCCGCGCCGGTGGATCGCGTGGTTGAGGCGGAAGTACTTTAGCAACCCGTGGCTCGCGGTTGGGCTCCTTGCGGCCGCCGTTGGGCTAACTTGCGGGGTCATCCAAGCAGTTTACTCTGTTTTGAGTTACAAAAAAGGATGAACTAGAAATTGAACAGCCTGTCGCTGAAAGGGCATCGATAGATTGGTCTGGCCCCAGGTGGCATACGGCTTCTCCAACAAATAGCTTTTGGCTTTAAATCTCGTATGTATTGTAGAATATATTTGGATTGTGTATTTGTGTGGAAACTTTAACATAAAAGGGCTTACTAAGGTCCCACGTGATTTTATGTCACATTAGATTTATGGAATGTTATATTAGTAGTTTTAGTCGTTTATTGCTTTTTGTGAGAGGTTCACTAGACGGCCTTGTATGAAATGTAAGTGATTTTCTTGCTTCTGTTTGTTTATCACTTCGCTAGCAACGATTAAATCAATGCATGTTCATGTATTTATATCAAGCTATAACCACGATCTATTTATGGGTGACTGCGTTGGTGCCGGGATCCTTTTATGTACCTAAAATGGCAATCAAGTAGTACTTGACGCCTTGACGGATGCGAGGTATCGCTGTTCTTAGGATCCATATATACAGAAACTTCTGGGTACCACAAGATGTGAATGCTCATGCAAGAACGCATCGATCCTAAGGACTCGTACGCTGGAGCTCACGGATATCACAAACGACAATCACTAGTGTCCTTTCTGAAAAAGCATCCAGGAGACAGCAAGCCACTAGTTCCTACATCGCGTGTTGTTACGCGAAGTCTGTGTGAAGTAAGGCAAGTGGATCGGGAACACAGTGTAAACCCTGCACACTGGACTCAGGTGGATAGTACAATCCGGGGAAAGCACTAGTGCTACCGACCCTTGTGAGGCTATTGTATTACCAACATGTGCTAGCACAACTAAAGAGTAAATGGTTCTTTTTTAGCAACATTGATATAATATGCACCTATCACATCATGGATTCAAATTCGATCTATGCATTGAGAAACAAAAACAATAAATGAATAGTGGACAATTCAAATTTCACATATTCATTATGCTATCCTTCCTGCACGGCAGAGGAAGGCTACTTATCTGCGCGCGTAGTCTAAACTGATGGTTGAAGTCAATAGCCTGTCATTCCAATTGCATTGTCGTGGAATATCACTTTGCAGTCCATCCCCAAGAGATACATGATCATGCACTATTTACTTTAGGTAAGGCTGCTATTGATTTACATTTGTACGAAGCTAGGTAGCCCAGCCCTAGAGCTCGGTTAAGTCAAGTACTGATAAGAAACAAAGCTGCCCACGAGATACATGATCATGCACTATTTACTTTAGGTAAGGCTGCTATTGATTTACATTTGTACGAAGCTAGGTAGCCCAGCCCTAGAGCTCGGTTAAGTCAAGCACTGATAAGAAACAAAGCTTTGCATCTTTGTCACCATCTTTCCGCTAGTGCAGAAGACAATAATTTAAAAGAAAGTTAATCATAGGTGAAGCAAGTACAAACGTCTATTAAAATTTGTGTCCTTACGGGTAAAAAAATCAGGAGTGCTTCGCCGATGATTTCGATTCATGAACATTGAACAACACATTCAATATCAATTTCAGTGACATTCTTCTATCTTATTTTCTCTGTGATCATGCGCACAACACAAAGGACAAAGTTGATAGAGACTGCTGACAACTAAGCAACGAAACTACGTGGAAAGAAATGTTAAAATAAAGGCATTTCCTTGTGGAGATATTTTATTCAGGCAGCATTTTTTTTGCCTTTGGAATTAGGTGAAGGTGTGTGTTAAAACAAATTGTAAAGCTTATCTGGTCAATACATTTGATATTGAACACGGCCTCTAGTCTAACGGCATTTGTTCTCTTTTCCTGTTTTTGTAAACGTGAGCACAACATAAAAGATAAAGCGGATGGAGATGGATACACAGAATCGAAGCAACTCGGATGGGGATGGATACATAGAATCTAAGCAACTACGAGGAAAAAAGTTACAATAAAGGCATTTCTTTATGGGTATAATTGTAAGTCACACACAATTTGTTATGCGCGGCGGCTCCTGGATCTGATCGGAGTTTGTGTGATACGATATAAGCCTACACGATATCAAGGCGAAGTAGATAAACCTCGTAGAGCGTACCAGAATAATGACAACTATCAATCACGACAAAAGATAAAAGATTTGGCGAAACTGACCACGAATTCTTTAAGCATGACCTTAAAAGAGTATAAAGGATTGTCGCTCTCTCATAACCATCTCACACCTTTTAGGACCCTCAGGATTCTTGCCTACACAAGAATCTGGTACTAAAGAAACCTAGCATCTAATCATCTCTTGTTTGCACCTTACTCTTGGGTTGCTTGGGTTATGTTCGTATGACCAATCTCTTATGGGTTTATATAGGTTCTTACCTAACATCTTCCAAAGTAAGGAGGACTCTGAATCCTATTAGGTTTCTCTAGTTTCCTTGTAGCACACCTCTTGAGTCCTAATAGGTTTAGGATATGAGTCACTTTCCTTAACATAATTAAAATTGGTTTTCCAGTTGGTTTCAAGTTTCAATTTCAAATATTCAAGAAAGATTTGAAAATGTTGAAAGTAAAGCTGCCAAACCATGCCAATTGTCTGGGAGTCAATCAGATAATCCCACAGCAAAGGTTTATTTTTTTCAACTAAGAAGGTTGTTTGAATCAAAGATTCGGAGATTTCATTTATCCTTTTTAAAGAAAGTCCAGGTGAAGTGACAAAATGGAGCTCGTACTGCAGGATCATTTCTCACTGACACATAAATGTAAATGATTAAGAGTTGCTAAAATCTGATGTCATTACAGCTCGGAAACATCGATGTTTTTTATAAAATGTAAAGTTTTGTTGGTCAATGCTTGATTTCTGGACATTTTACATGATCTTTCTTTTAATGTAATTTATTCTCTCTTCACAAGAACAAGGATGAAGTGAATAGAGATGGACATATGGAATCAAAGCAACTAAAAGGAAAGAATGTTAAGATAAAGTCACTTCGTTGTTGAGATATTTAGATTATGTGTGCAAGTTGGTTTCAGTTTTGGAATTTAATTATTTGTAATAAGAGTATAAAAAACACTAAAATTGGCAGACCATCCAGATTGCAGCAGGGTTCAATTAAACAACCAATAGCAATTTTTTTCCAAGCTGTGCCAAAAATGAGACTCAACATATCCAATGTGCGTATCAATTTTTGGCAGTCTGGATATAATCAAAGATTTCATTTCTCTTTGTTTATTGAATTCACATAAATTGACATAATGTAACCTGAGCTGATGCTGGAGGAACATTTCTCATTGATAAATAAATGTCAAACCTGAGCTGGTAAGAAATATATCGTTGTGATCACAAAATGTAAAGCTTCTTAGGTCGATGCTTGATATCTGGACAGCATGGCCTCTGTCCAACTCAAAATAGAAAAAAAGAATCAACTTGCCAATTTGAACTTTTCACTTTGTTTTTGTAATGTTTCAGCTCGATAATTTCGTAAGTTTCAAACATTGTGTGGCCATGCAATTGTGATATGAAATCAATGGGGTCTTGGATATTGAATGAACCTTTCAAATATCAGTGAATATTTGCTAGCGTCCTGCTTATATTTCTTTTTTGGGGATTAGCGTCCTGCTGATTACTTACCAACCATATTATCAAATCTTAGTAGGGTTGTACTTTGGTGACATCATTAATTACTATTAAGCGGCGAACAAAGGAACTCTAGAATGAAATACTTGCCGAGGGCCGCTAGAATAATGCAGTGATAATACAGTAGAACGTTCTCAAGCAAAGACTTGTCTGTAATGGCCAGGAGATCATAGGTCAGACGTTGCTGTGTTCTGGGTTATAAAATGAAGAATATCACACATGCTGCGACATGACCCACAACGCCCCCAAGCCATCTGCAATCTTCTATATCCAGCAGGTTCTGTTGCATGTTCTTGTGGATGCTCGTACAAGAAATAATTGATCCCAAGGGCTCAAAGTGGAGCTGAAGAACCATCGCTAGTGCCACTTGCCCCTACATCCCGTGTCCTCGTGCAAAGAATGTGTTCAGGTAAGTCCTTGGATCGGGAACAAGTATTATACCCTACACACTTGACTCAAGTGGATAGGGTGCAAGCCAACAGAAGTATTAGTGCTACTTTGTGATGCTACTGTTCCACCAACACACGACAACACAACAAAAAAGTCACAAATTTTTCAACAAGCAATGCATATATCACATCGCAAAAATTCCAATTCAGATTCAACATATTCCTTAGTCTCTCCGTCCTGCAAAGCCAAGAAAGTTTACTTATTTGCACTTGTAAAGCCCAGCCTGCCACGCCATCACCCATACCATGTCTTTACCATCATCACCATCATTATCGTCACCGTTTACATCTAGAGACACCAGCACTGCAAAAGCTCATTTTAAAAAATACTAAAATTGAGCCAACCCCAGATGGCTTCTTCGTCAACCCCCCACCCCCCCCCCAATCGCCCGCGCCGCCGACCCCTCCACCGCCGACCCCTCCACCGGCCTCACCACCCAACGTTCCCTCTCTGCCTCCCCCACCCCACCCATCCACCACCACCGGACCTCCCTCCTTCCCTGGCCTGCTCCCACCCCCGCCGCCCCCGCTATTTAAAAACCCCACAGATCCGGATCCGGCCTCAGATCCACCCAGCGATTGCTCACAGGATTTCGTCCCGGAAACGCAGGTCTCGCAGCATTTACTCCATCGACCTGCTTTCTCCCCTGCTCCCAGTTTCATTCCTCTAGGCGCCCCAGGCCACACCCGTAATGTCTCGCAGATACAGTTACTACCCAGTGCTGCTCCCTCTGCAGCAGCAAGGTGCTCTGCTCATGGCAAATCTTCCTCCCAGATCCTGAGCCGCGAACAGATTGTACCTCTCGCTGCCCACTCCTTTGGACAGGCTGGACACCAGTCAGCAGATTGCATTGATGACCAGGAGCGCCCATGGACGACGGTCTCACGCAAGAAAAATAGGATTTCAAAGGAGTCGAAGCTTTACTCGCGCCCACCTACCGGCGCTCCTCCCTCCAGACTCGCGATCCTCCTTAAAGAGAGCATAGTTGGATGCTGCTTCCGATGCTTCAGTCCAAAACACTTCATCGCTTCCTGCCGGGACCCCCCGAAGTGCCTTCTTTGCCGTTCCTCTGGCCACAAAGCTCGCTGGTGCCCGGCAGCGAGGAAACCGGTAGGACCACTAAACAGGAAACAGGTGGTGCCGTGCAAGGCTGACTTTCCACCCCTCAGGAAGATGGACGCAGACAACAGCGCCTGGACGTCCAGACCGGAAAACGTCCGCTATTTCAACAGGCTAACTCCGCAAGCTGTTCGTGCAGAAAGAGAGCTGGCGGCGAGGGGTATCATCGTACTTCTCATCACCAAGCACCTACAGAGCTCCAACAGGCAAGTGCAACGCATCCTTGCAGACTTCTTCCAGCTCAAAAGGGATGATGTCCAGGTCTCTGTCCTCGGACCTAAGGAGTACCTGGCGGTCTTCAAGAACATAGGCACGCGTGACAGAGTCCTGCGTGAACCTTTTGTAGACATGGAGGATCTTCACCTCCACTTTCGCCCCTGGTCGCGTCTTGCCACTGGGAACGCCAACCAGCCAAGATTCCGAATGCGCCTCTGCATTGAAGGAGTTTCGAGATCAGAATGGGGACCAAGTGCAGTGGCCGCAATCCTGGGCCACGCCGGCCTGGCAGGAGAAGGCTTCGACGAACCGCTGGCGGAGAAGGAAACAGGATGTATGCGGGTTTGGATCTCAACCCCCGACCCCGAGGCTGTGCCGAAAGCAGGGGTTTACTACTCTGAAGATTTCATTCAGAGACCCCTGCCTTCTCCACAGGACGACAACACTTTTATTCATCAGTGCTCACAGGGCCGACCTCCTCGCGACCAGCCTCTGCATCTCATGGCCCATCCCATCCTGGTGCATGTCGATCAGATAATCGACTACGACCCACCGGAAACAGATCCGCCGTTCAGAGCTTCCAGCTCAGACAGCTTGATAAGCGATCGCTCATCGCCCCTCTCTACAGGTTCAGGATCCGGCCCAGAGACGCTTTCCCTTCACTGGGAGCTTGGCGTCAAGGACGGCTCCCTTCCTAGGCCCAGATGCCGCTCTGCCCTTGACAAGCTCTCCCGCCCCCCAAGACCAGGCGATGACAGAGACCGTAGCCGCAGCCCTCCGCCGCGTGAAGCAAGAAGACGCCTGTTGGGGAAGGGGTCCTCGCGCTACCCGATTTCGACGCTTTTCGTACTTAGAGGAGATCAGTGCTACACCAACCTCGTCGCGACGCCAAGACCGCGCGACGCTGACTCCACGACAACACCAACCTCGTCGCGACGCCAAGACCGTGACGACACCAACCTCGTCGCGACGCCAAGACTGCGTGATGCCGACTCCGCGGCAACATCAAGTCTGTAACCACGCCAGGACCGCGCAACGCCGAGTCCGTGACGGCAGCAAATCCGTGCATGACGGGTGGGACCCACGGGATATTCTCGGAATATTCCCGGAGGAAAAGACCTACACGCCCTTAAGGGCATCGGTACATCTAGGGGCATGATTGTAAAACGCCTGAGGGCATTCCTGTAATCTCCCCTACCTCTCCTTTTTCCCTATAAATAGAGGGACACCCCTTCCATTTGGGGGATCCCAGAAATTCTGAATACACGTTTGCTTGCTCCTCCTCTCCTCTGGTTTGCAACATTGCAGCGGGTTCGAGTGTCCTCGCGCCGTGCAACCCGCGTGCGCGACTGCGGTGTCTCCGCGACGTAGTTTCCCGGGCAACCCTCGTAGGTCCGCGTAGCCCTGCGGGGGTGCCACAAGTTCACTGTCTAGCCTCGTTGCTACGACAGTGGATCCTCAAGCTGGGATGTGGGCCCTCTCAGAGATTCCTCATCCAACCGAGAGAGCGAGGGTAGAGCCCCTCCTTCCTACCGCAACAGGAGAAACGACGGACATCACCGAGCCCCCTGCAATGAAGCAGAAGAGAAAGACAGCGACGACGACATGGCGAAGCATGTGAGGAAACGTTCTAGGTCTCCACGACGGCAAACGGCCGATCACCCGCACTTCGACAGTGACCCGCTTGCTGATGTCCTAACACAGATCCACCTCCTTTCTGTTGAAGACCCGGCGGGAACAGACCCGATGCTCGAAGAGATAAAAGCCACCAGATTCCTCTTGACCCATGAGCTCCATCTCACCGGAACTGTTACAGAGATAAACCGCCAGACATCTCAACAAGAAGAACAGGTTTTTGCTCAGAACGGCGAACCTCAGGCCCCTGTTGTTGATGCAGACTCCAGTGGATCTGAGGTGGATGACGAAATGACTTTCGCTACTTTCAGACAGCTGGCACTCGCCAGCCTCCACCACCGCTGATTGTCTCCGCACCATGCACCAGGAGCAAAGCAAAATTAGCTAAACTACCGGCGGCCAAACAAAAGGAACAAGGACACCCGAACTCTACAGGACTATCTATGATGGAGAAAGCAAGAATTCTTCTAATGAGGAAACTAGGAATCCTGGAAACGGAGAAAGACCCGGCAGCTGCCCACTTCGCCCGCTACAAAGACCTCTTCAAAGACCCTCTCACCGAAGATACAGTGATTGCTTTCGCCACACTCGCAGGTGCGCTCGGCAAAATTGACGTCAACACGATCCTTAGCGCTTCGGCCTAAGCTCGCTACAGGGAGATAATGATAGCGAAGTCTTCTCCGATCCGATGTCTTCTTCATCGGCTTTTGTCTCATGCGTGACTCCCGCAGAGATGTTACTCCTGTCCCTTGATGTAGTTCAGGTCGTCATGTGGAGTTTGTATCACCCTTTTCTATTAGATCTCAGTCCCTCGTTCGCCAACGTGTTGGCACGAGGCCCCCAGAACTTGCGCACTGCGCCTCTGTTGCTCCCGGTTGTGTTAATCTGTTATCTGCCCCTTCCAGTGCGTCTCCTTTCTTCGATCACAGGCTCGCGTCGCTACTTCATAGAATCAAACCACCGCGTAAACCACACAAACAGGTTCATAAACAGGAGAGCATCTGACCCCCAATGTCATTGTCTCTAGTGCGACTACTCTCCTGGAATGTGAGAGGACTCAACAATAATGCGCGAAAAGACGCAGTTAGAGAAGCAATTAGCCAAAACAGAGCAAACATAGTATGTCTACAGGAAACTAAATTGGACTACATCGACGATAGCCTAGTTGCGAGAGTGTTGGGAAGCGACTTCCTTAATAACTTCTGCTTCCTCCCGGCAGTTGGATCTAGAGGAGGAATCTTACTCGCTTGCTTGAATCGCTCTTTCAAGTTAACAGAGTCGGTACGAAAAACCTTTTCCCTCACAACGAACATCAGACACCTGGACTCTGACTTGCAGTGGACATATACAGGTGTTTACGGACCACAATCGCAGGCTGACAAACTCCTCTTCCTACGTGAACTCAGAGACCTCAAGCCGACAGTCCTACAAAAATGGCTGATCACAGGGGATTTCAATTTGATCCTGAAGGCATCCGACAAAAACAATGGATCAATTAACACCAGGATGATTAGTGCGTTCAGACGAACGGTGGATATCCTGCAGATGCGCGAGATAAATCTTCGTGGACGAGCCTTCACCTGGTCCAACAGACATGCCAATCCTACGCTAACTAACATCGACAAGTTTCTATGCTCAACTGAATGGGACCTCCGTTTCCAGGACTGCAATCTCCAAGCTCTATCCTCAATGATATCAGATCATTCCCCCCTTATGTTGACTGAAACACAACAGGACAGGAAACTTAGATCTTTCAAATTTGAAGATTGGTGGCTACAAATTCCAGGAATACATATTATAATTCATAACTGCTGGTCCAAACCAGTACAGGCGCTTGATGCAATGAGACGCTATCCCGCCTCTCCAAATCTCTTAAAAAATGGAGTCTCAATCTAATTGGCAACACAAAAATGCATTTCGCAGTCACCTCAGAGATCATCTTGCAACTCGACACGGCACAGAGATCTCTAACCGCCATTGAACTCGGCCTCCAATCTTGCCTCGCGAACAGACTACTGGGCCTGGCCGTAATTCAAAAAACATGCATACGCCAGAGCTCCCGCCTCAAATGGATCAAGGAGGGTGATGCCAATACTAAATTTTTCCAGCTTAAGATTAATGCTCGGAACAGAAGAAACGCAAACCCCTGCTTCGAGATGAACGGACAACAAATCTACAACCAGAGTGAAAAAGTACAAATTGCAGAAGACCATTTTGCTGCTTTTCTCGGATCTAAAGAAGATCGAACAACCACCATAAACTGGGAAGCAATTGGTATACAAAGGCAAGACCTAGCACATCTTGAATATGACTTCACTGAAGAGGAAGTGCTGAACACAGTAAAGAGCCTACCAGATGGGAAAGCTCCAGGTCCTGACGGTTTCACTATTACTTTCTACTCAAGGTGTTGGCAGATAATCAAGGAAGATCTACTATTGGCGATTCGACAATTTGCTGAACTTCGTTCACAGAGATTAAACCTCCTAAATGAAGCTCACATTGTCCTTATTCCCAAGAAGGCGCAGCCCAAAACGATAAAAGATTACAGGTCAATCAGCCTTGTCCACTCCTTTGCCAAGATCCTAACTAAGATGTTGGCGACCAGACTCGCTCCTCAGCTTGATAGCTTGGTATCCATGACACAAAGTGCATATATCAAAGGAAGAAGTATCCAGGATAATTTCCTTTTTACTCAAAACATCATCCAGAGGCTCCACAGAAACAAGATCCCAGCCCTCTTCCTCAAATTGGATATCCAAAAGGCATTTGACTCTGTTAGCTAGGAATTCATGTTGGAATTATTTGCAGCGATGGGATTCGGGCACAAATGGCGAGACTGGCTGACTAACCTACTAGCCTCGTCCTCCTCCAAAATTATCATCAATGGCAACAGGACGAACCGTATCTGGCACCGAAGAGGAGTTAGGCAGGGGGACCCGTTATCACCTCTTCTTTTCATACTAGCCACGAACCGTTGCAGAAGCCCTTGCGCAAAGCCATACAGTGTAACCTCATTAAACCGATCCGGGGGGTTCCAAATGACCTCAGAGTGTCACTATATGCTGATGATGCGGCCATCATAGCAAACCCGGATACGAGTGAGCTAAGCTCCATCCTCCTCTGCCTACAGGTGTTCGGCAATACAACAGGACTCCACACCAATGTCCAGAAGAGTAACGACTTTGCCATCAGCTGCCCAAACATTGATTGGGGCCAAATCTCCTCTCACTTCCTGATAGAGCTAAAGAGTTTTTCGTGGGCTTATCTAGGGCTGCCCCTCCATACCACTCGACTCAAGAAACCAGATTGGCAGCCCCTTCTAGACAAACTCTCTGCCAAGCTCGCAGGATGGACGGGCAAACTAATGAACCGGGCTAGCCGGCTCACTCTAATCAAGTCGGTTCTATCCCCCTGCTTGGTCTACTGGCTTTCAACATTCACACCCCCCCAAATGGCTAATCAAGAAGATCGACAAAACTACGAGGGCTTTCCTCTGGACAGGCGACGAGGAATGCTCAGGAGGACACTGCTTGGTAAACTAGAAACAGGTCTGCAGACCGAAAAGTAAAGGAGGGCTTGGGATCAAGAACATTGGAATGTTCGGCACTGCTCTGCGACTTCGATGGCTATGGACAGAATGGAGCGTTCCACCTAGACCTTGGCACGGACAGCTAACCCCATGCAACGGCAATGACAGATCGCTCTTTGACACCTCGACAACAATCACAATTGGAAAAGGAGACAAGGTAAAGTTTTGGACTTCTAGATGGCTTGGAGGACTAGCGCCAAAAGACGTGGCACCATCACTCTACAGGGTCACCAAAAGAAAGAACAAAACGGTGGAATTCGAGCTACAGGACAATCGATGGCTCAACCAGATCAGGTGCATCAACTCACAGGAACAAATTCACCAATTCATCAGCCTGTGGAATCTAATTGCCCAAACACCGACAAACCCTGATCACCCGGACACCATAACCTGGAAATGGACGAGCTCATCGCAATATTCAGCAAGTTCAGCCTATAACATTCAACTTGAAGGATCTCTACCCAGAATTCAGGCTGATGACATATGGTCTGCACAAGCGGAGAATAAATGCAAACTCCATGTCTGGCTGCTACTTCAGAACAAAATTATGACTGCCGATAGACTACAAAAGAGAGGATGGCCCAATGGGGTAATATGCGCCCTCTGTGGCGCTCAAGAAGAAACAGCAGAACACCTATCTTTACATTGCCCATTCGCACGACAAACCTGGCGCAGAATAGCGACGATGAACAACTTCGAAGCTCTTGAATTCATCCCAGACACAAACCTCCACCTCCAGACTTGGTGGAACACTCGATGCCCAAACCTCCAACGACAGGAAAGAAAGAAGCTTCACGGCATTCTAATATACGGTCTCTGGAATCTCTGGAAAGAACGAAATGCCCGTGTCTTCAAGCAACAGTATGGATCGGTGGACGAAGTCGTGTCTAGAGTTTTAGACGACATCAGATCAAGGCGATTAGCTTTTCAAAGCTATGAGGGCACAATGAGTGGTGTTTATATGATTGAGTAGCCTGTACTTTTCATCTTCTTCTTTGAGGCACCTGAGGTGATTTACACCGGTTGTTTTCTTTTTGTCCTTCCCTAGTTCTATGGAACTTCTACAACCCTCTCTCGGGCCCTCTCTTGATTTGTATAACTCTCAATCTTCTATAAGAAAAGCAGCGCTCCTGCTACTTCTTTCAATAAATATGCAAATTGCTGAGAGTTCCAATACTGTTGTTGAAACTAGAGCTATGATCCTAATGCTTTGAATGTTGGTTTTACTCATGCTATTAATGTTGTTTTGGATACTGCTACCGTGAAATCCATGGACAAAACTTTAAATGAACAAGCAACTGTAGGTAGTGGAGACTTTGCCACCTCTCTTATTTATTATGTTGATGATATTGATGCTTGCTATGATATTGATTCTAATATAATTACTTTTGCTGGGAAATTGAATTTTACTAGTCATGAAAATTAGGATATCTTTGCACTTTGAGTAGGAAGAAAGACCTACCTAAAGAGGTTATGTTGCGGAAAATGTTTCCTTTTCACTAAATGGAGATGCTTATAAGTGGTTTTGTTATTTTGAACCTAGTAGTATTAAGAATTTGAATCAATCATTTACTACTTTATTAGAAAATATTATCCTCCTTGTAAGATTGTTAAATTAAGACAGGAAATCTTGCACTTCAAGCAAAGAGACGGTGAGTCTTTGCCTAAAGCTTGGGGAATTTAATAAAATGCTTATAGGTTGTCCCGTTCATAATATCGAAACACGTGTGCCAATTGAAACCTTTTATTGTTTGCATTCTTAATCTACGTATGCTTTAGATGCTAGTGCCAGTGGATTATGTGCCAATTGAAACCTTTTATGGTTTGCATTCTTAATCTACGTATACTTTAGATGCTAGTGCCAGTGGATTATTAAGGAATAAAACCCTTAGTGAGATAAGAGATATTTTGGATGGTATGTATAATAATCATGGAGGTTGGAATATCAAGGAGGAAGAACCTGAAAAAACCACCAAAAGATAACCCTCCAAAAGTTGATCCTTCAAAGAAAGCTAGATATATGAAGTTGGGCCCTATGATAACAAAGAAATTTGATGAGGTAATGAAAAAAAAGGGTAAACCCACACACAATCAATCACCTATGGTAGATGTTCACATGATTAATCATGTTAAAGAAGAACCACCTGTTAATATGATTAATCTTGTTAAAGAGACACCACCTGATATTGATGTTAACTTGCTTCAGTATATTTTATTCAAATGAACATGATCCTAGTATCAAGCCTTTTGATGCTAGAGCTTCACTAGAAGAATCTATTAGACAACAAGTGAGAATTAATATGGAGCTAGGTAACAAAATTGCTAGTCACGAAGCTAGGATTGCTAGGTTGACTCATACAATAGACAATTCTCACATGTTGTTTGTAATCTTGTTAAATACTTTAAATGATAGAGAATCAAGTAGACCAAGTTGGTAGGACACAACAATTAATTATGGACACTGTCAATTCTAGGAAGAATATGAAAAAGGTTTACGAACATGCTATCATGAACCTAATGATGCTTCTAGAAGGAAATAAAAGAAACATCCACCTTTAGAAAGTCTAGCATGTTGGATCCTAATGCCAAAAGAAGCTTCAGATTGATAAACCTATCCCAATCACCACTATTGAACACTCAAGAAACTCAAGCTCAATGAGAGGTGCCATCTGATGCTGAAATTTAAGATCAAAAAAAAATGAAGCTGTCCATGCAGAAATAGAAGAAGAACCTCATGAAGAAATAAAGGTTGAACATGGTAAAGGACAAGATCAAGACATGAATAATGAAGAAGAGGAAGAAAAGGTAGAAAGGAAGACAATGATGATCAAGGTAATGAAAAAAAGTTTTGAAAAAGCATGGCAAGGAACGAGAACCCTGGATTCAAAAACCTCTATCCTATCCTAGTAAGAAAGCTAAAACTAAAAATGATGAGCATTTTGAAAGATTTATTGACATGCTTAGGGTATATATTTGAAAATTCTCGTTACTAATGCTTTGAAGACTCCTGCTTATAGTAAGTATATTAAGGATATCATAAACACGAAAAGACATGTTTCTGATGAGAGTATTAGAACTTTGTTGACTGATTATTCTTTTGATGGAGAAATACCTATTAAATTAGGAGGCCTTCGAACTCCTACTATATCTTGTAGCATTAATGATGGACATATTAAATATGCTCTTTGTGATTTAGGTGCATAAGTTAGTGTTTAGCCAATAAAACTATTGCTAAACCTGTGGGGATCAATGAAGATGTTCATATTAGCCTGGCAAATATTTTTATACTTACAAATTTTGTTGTGTTTGATATGTCTAAAGATGTCACTTTATCTGTTATTCTTGGTAGATTTTTCTGAATACTGCAGGAGCTATAACTGATTGCCCAAATGGCAAGGTTACTTTTAGGGTAAATATAGAAGAACACATGGAGTATTTTCCAAAGAAGAGAGAATATACAAAATATGTTTCTCCACATAAAAGAGCTAATGCTATTATGATTGGCATCATGTTAATTGAAATCCTTTCGCTGAAGAGATGTTCTTTTTGGTGGAGAAATTGAAGTCGGAATTGACGATAATTATATTTCTTCGAGAAAGGTTAGACTTCAAAAAATTTAATTATTTTATTTTTTATTTTAGTTTTTAGTTGTTAGGCTTTAGATTTTAAGTTTCCCGTTCTAGCTAGGAAATAGCATAATAGTCCTAATGACCAAAATTAAAATTTTATTTCGTACAAAGAGCCATATTTTTTAATCAATTGGATAATTTGGAGCACATGGCTGAAAGAGGGCAAAGGGAGGCCACACCGCAGGCTGCCGCGGCGACCTACCGTGTGGGCACCCTGTGCCTCCTCTTGAGGAGTGCTTTAGGCAGGGGGTCTCATCAAACTCGAGGCCTCTCTCTAACCAGCAAGACCACCATTCTTCACCCCTTAGATCCTCCAAATTTTTTGGTTAATCATCTTATTTGTTGCCAGAATCTTCATCCAAAATATGTTTCCCCTCCGATTCTCGGTTTGAAAATTTTATCTTATATACAGAATATTATGGTCATTTCACTTTCTAGGGTCCATGCCATTTGTTCCCATTTATTCATGATTTAGTGATTTAAACTTGTAGTATGTTTTGTGATATGTTATTTTATACTTGTACGAAGGATCACCCCTATTTTGATTGGACAAAATTTACATTTTAGAAACATGTTAAGGAAGGCAACCAAGTTCTTTGGTGCTAGCTCCTCAAGTTCCTCAAGAAAGACAACTCGTTCAAGTGCAGGGAAGTCACCGATAGAAGTTGAATTCTTCGATCAATGAGCAAGCAAAGTAATGGTAAGCTTAGAAGGTTAAATCCACTAGTCGGAGGAGGTACGTGAATACTCTCATTGCTTACTATCTGAAAGTTGATTTTGTTATGCTTCGCAGTAACGCTGGGTTAGGATCATTTAGTGAATTCATTGTACCGACATATGATGAATTGTCTTAGTTCTTAACCACGTTTGCAAATCATTTGGATGATAGGAACAACACTGAGATCGCACCGTCTTTGAGGGAAGAATTTATAATTGATGAAGAGTGTAACACCTGGTCTAAATTCATTTATATGTCCTGCTCACTTGTTGAGCGTGCCCCCATATACATAGCACATCGTCTACATTTTTATTCCCGTTTCGTGTAAAAAGGTAAGCTGGGGGATGCTCTATTTAGAACAATGTGTATATATATTGAACCAACTCTACTAAACTATCAATGTGCACTATTACATAATAGGCTATCTTAGACACTTCATCTCAGACGGTTTATAAAAACCGTCTATATTGAAACACATCACATACGAGTATTTTCAAAATACACATAATAGATGGTTTTTCTTCAAACTATTTATGATTACTAGTTCATCACAGACAGTTTTTGTAATTAAAAAAAAACCGTCTGTAATAATTGGGCTGAGATTACAGATGATTCTTTTTACCAACCCGTCTGTGATCCACCCTAGCCCATTAGGCCCCGCAAGAGTTTCATATATAAACCCTACCTCCCTAGCTAACCTAAGTCCCCCAGCCAAAATTCCCTTAAGTCCCGCAGCCCCTAGCTCTCTCCTCCACTCTCATCTAACTCCCAGATCCATCCCGCAGCACTTCCTCCCATTCTCGTCTCGTTCACGTCTCCTCCGGCACCAAGACAGTGGCGGCTCCACCACCACCACACCCTTCTTCCTCCTGGCAGCGGCTCATCCCCACACTTGGATCCCAATGGCTGGGGGCAGCCTCATCACGGTCGTGCCAGTGTCCATCAGCACGTTGTCGTCGCCGTCCTTAGTGATCTGGAGCAAGCTGTCCTAGAGAGGGAGCCTCGCGCCCCAGACGCTGAGCCCCGTGAGGCCAATGTAGTAAAACTGCGACCGGCGGCTCTGGGACCGACCCAATGGTAACCTCGTCATCGCTGCTGATGACCCCCCTCTCCTTCACATCATTAAGTCCTTGGTCCGTGCCTCGGACGCTACCGCCCGGGCGCTCGACGGCCACCACGTCGTCCTTGAGCTTGGGATGGCTAGATCCAACACCATCGCATCGCCACCGAGCTCAGGGCGGTCAGATCCAGTGCAACACATTGTTCCCGAGCTTGAGGCTTTGGATCCGGCGAGTGCAACCTGTAGGTCCAATCGTGCGGGGTGGTCATCGTCAATGGCGACCTACAAGGTGATCAGCCGCGGTAGTAGCAATGGGCTTTTTTTAATACATATCACAAACGGGTGAAACCCAACTGTCGGTGGTAACAAACGATCATCATAGACCCTATGCTACAAGCGGCTCAAAAAAACCATCTATAATAACATTTTCGATCCATCTGTAATGTGGGTTTGTATAGTAGTGGTGGGACTAATCCCACTACACAACTACACCAAGACACATGGGTCTTCACACTAATGGCTTGAGGTAATACATTCACCCCCCCCTAAGGGGGACACCCTCGACAGCACATCACTACATGGCAGATGTCCAAATCACTCCTTGGTACACATCTCGTGTCGTGTGTCCACACGCACACGCCCCCATGCAACAAGAGTTCGCTCTCATACTACCTATAACATCTGACCCCAAATTCGCTTAATGTCCTACCCAACTATGGAACAGACGCACATATACATAGCATCTCTCTTACACTCGTCCTCCCTTTAGGTAAAAAAATTCAACCTAGAGGCGTTATATTTAAAATATAATAATATATACGCTGGACCAACTATATTTAAACTATCAGTGTAAGACTAACCCCATCATATAATTACACATAGGCCATATGGCCTTCATAAAACGGACCGGGATACAACAAAGAGCTAATAAGTAATTGACGACGGCGCGATGGCAGGATGAAATACCCGATAAGCATGATCCAGATACCTCCTGTTGCCAACAAGCAGGACACGGGAAGAATTTTGCATAGATTAGTTCTTACTCTGAACCTTAAGTCCAAATTTACAGAAGCCACCTCTTAGGGCCATATAATATATACATCTAGCCACATAGAACTATAATCACCATCAGTCTTTATTTACATCGTCTTGATTTACACCGTCCAAATGAGCTATGCTGTTAAGAAAAAATGGATCACAATTCCGCAAAGGAGAATGATAGGACGGAAATGAGAGCACGAGTTGAGAACCTTTTCACGCCCAGTTCTTCCGCTTCGACCTCAGCTTCATCAGTTTTTCCTTCCATGTTGCTGCAGAAAACAAATAGATAAATCACCAACATTTAGTAAGTAATCCTCTGGTCGGATTTCAGATAAAATCACTATGTTCCAAGATTAATACGTGGGATCAGTTTTTCAGTTGCTCTGCTACTTGTTCGAGTATATTAGGTAAGGTTTTTATTTCCTTTATTCCACTTCAGAGTACAAACTGATGTTTATTTAACATTTAAATTTTTTTTGATTCAAAAGAACATTTCTAAATATCTCGTGAAGACAACACTACATGAAATCCTTCTCAAATACTCAAACAGCATCCGTTGTTAGGAGTGCACTGCTGAATCGAAATAAGTCCATAAGTATGTAGTGCCCTTACCGGCATCTTTGTATCTCTCTTCAACAACGGCAATGAGCATGTTTCGCACCAAGCTAAACTCTTGAGCCTCGACGCAAGGCTGTCCATCAGGTCTGATAAAGAGCCAAATGTAAGAAAACTAATATCCAGGTCGATTGATGAGCTAAAAATGTAGAAACAAGTTCACAACTGCTGCACCATTATTAATTCCATGCATTCAATGGCAGACATAATAGATTCAAAAAATAGAATACCTGTCAAGTTCAGTAAACAACAAGCCGTCTGATAGGCCAGCTGCAACTGCCATTTTTGCTGGCTCGACTGATCTTATACCATCACTGTATGCAAGACTTCTATGGACTTGTATCCGAACCTGTTTTTGTCAAGTGCAATGGCATAAATATGGATGCATTCTTCCTATAGTTAGGATAACAAGATTGTTTGCTCAAATTTGGTATGTGAACTCTGGAGAGCATGACATGATTGCCCATGATTCACGATTATAAAACTGCAACAAACATTATTACTTCTATTGCTGCATTTTTCTTGACAGCAATAACATTATGAGCAACCATGTGATCAACTCATTACGAGAAATAAAAAGACATTCAAAAAAGCTAATTGATGAAATCTGAAAAATGAGAAGAATCATCTTAGAAATCAAGATAAATTGCAGCAACAGAACAAAAAATTCAGAGAAGTACTTGATGAATCATCTTCTGGTGTGGAAGACATAGTACATAGCAAAATGAACCTCCAACATTCATGATAATACCTTGCAGCGAACAGCAATGTTGATAGCATCTGAAGGTCGAAGATCAAAGGTGACACTCTCTGTATGATCTCCAGTCTGCAGTACAGGCAGTTCGGTAATATACCAATTGAACGCGAGTTCAGTTTCCGTTTTAAAAATTCACTCAACTACTCGAATACCTTCGTTAGATACAGTTCAGCACAGTATGCTTCTTGAATTCTTTTGTTTATCCGAACAAGTTTTACCTGGAATCACCCACCATCATGACAGAAGAAATAAATGAATGAGAATGATATTGTATGAACTTCTCTAGAACCAACTCGATGTAACTACAATTAAGGCTTTTAAATTAAGCTTACCTCGTAACCCATCTTATCGATCAGCTCCTTCACAACTTGATAAATTGTAGGTCTTGGCTGTAACAAATAAAACAGTTACCAACTGTATCAAGCAAAATAAATAGGACTGGTCAGTAATAATAAAATAGGGTATTACAATATGGACATTGCGAATAGCAGCCATCAGAAGTACACTCGGCATCTCCACTGAAAAGAAGTACATTGACATGTATTAAAATCAGTGAAAAGTTTTAATACCAAACTTCCAGATTGAACAAGTAGTACATACAAACAATGATTGGAAGTAAAGTTTCACTTCCGTCCTCGATCCTCAAAACAATAGCAGGCTGCGGTGCACTCTCTGGAATATGTCTCCCTTGAGAATTATTGTGAATACACCGCAAGTTTTTCCCATCTCGCATCTTTATTATATATCCCTCTGATCCACTTCTCACCTCAACTGGGATAGTAAACACAAAAGACTAGGTTACCTTCACAATTACTAAGGAAAAGACACAGACAGAATAATGCTGTTAACAAATTAGTTAATGCGCAAGCACTTATTTGTTTATTATGTTATAAGTGGAACTCAATTTGAGTAAAATAATTATTTTTACAAAAGAGTAAAATTTGATAGTGATTTCATTTCGTAGATAGCTTTAACCCAGAAAACCGTATGTTCTATCCACACAAATATGCGATACTAGTCATGACATATGGCATGACTAGTATAATAATACCAACGTAGCAAGGAAAAAAGCAACCAACAAATAAGATTGACACTATTTTATTGCTCCTTGGATAATTGCATGAAATTCTACAATGCTACTGATTGAAACGAAAAAGAAGAAAATTAGCACTGCATGAAAATCATGATTTACTTGATGAACCCGTCCAGAATCATTCTCTCAAGTTATTAGATGCTGCCTCCGTTCATAAATATATGGCGCTTAGAAAATGTGCAGTCAAACTTCTTTCACCTTGACTACTAATAAATAGAAAACTATTTAGATTGGCCAAGTGAAATGTATATTAGATTTTCTAAGAAAAATGATTTCATTCTAAGATAATTTTATATCTTTTTACTAACATATTCGTATAAAAAGCAACAGCCAAAGTTGCAAGATGGTGACGTGGTGATATTCAAAACTTCATCTATTCTTGAACAGAGAAAGTAAAAGATAGCCCAAGACTACCACATATATACATCATATATGTGTGTGTGTGTGTATATCAGTTATGTTGTTGCATGTACAACACTGCAAGACATAAGTTCACAAATCACAGCCCATAGGTCACAGACATTTTCATTTGTTAGGCAGTCACAAATATTACAGGCCAACAGCGTTGATGATGGAGCCAAATGGAGATAGCGTACAATCCTCTGCTTCAGATCATCACTGGTGAATCCGCCCCTGAAACCAGCCTACCGCCCAGCTCAAATGGAGAACTCTCCAATCTATGTCCTGTTCTTTACCTTACGTTCCAGCTGAACACATTTTTACCACTTACATCTACATATATGTGTGTGTACAAATAGTGTCTTCTACTCGTAATAAAAGATTAGATATGACGGTCAGAATGAAAATTCTGCGTAAAAGCAAAATACTCAGATATTTTCTTTTGCTAGTAGTGCTCTAACGATGTAACAGAGAACTTTAATCTTACATGATTCATCTCATCAGTAAAAAAAGAAGTTCAAACTGACAACTGATTAAAGCTTAACTAAAAACTGAATGTATATGATATAAAATAAGAACCACCATGGCATGAAGAGCTCACCTGCTTCTAGCACACTAGAATTAACATAATCTTCATCATTTTCATTGAAGTTTCCAGCCATGTATCCATTACCATCAGATGATGAGCTGAAGCTACAGCAAATAGGACCGAAGTTCTTGGGAGACGACTGAGAGATTGGAGAGACAAGCCTCGTAATGTTCCGGTATTTAGATACCGCACCCAAGAATGCAGTTCCAAGCTGCCCAGATTTGATCAATGAGTTGCTGATCAGGGCAGCAGGAAGCTTTGCTTGCATTACAGGCCGACACAGAATTGGTCCCTCCATCGCCATAAATCTGCCTACATAATAAACATCGAAACAATGAAGATGGAAGTTTCATCACAATGTCTGGAGGAAACCTACTCTAAGTTAAAAATCCAATGCCTAGTTATTTCTGCATCTTCTTAGCCTCTACTGCCAACAAACTAATTGACTACAACTAAGACAGGATAGCATCATAGCAGTGAAAGGCCAATAAGAAAATTAATCTAGTTTTTTTTTGATCTGGCAATCAGTTTCCGTTTGCTGATACTAACATATCAACATGCGATTTGGTCTCACAAATAAGGGATGATGAATGATTCATCGCTGAACCTAGCACACCTGCTCCTACAACAGCTACAACAGATCTTACTTTCTTCTCATGCCAATGGAATTCGATGCAATACATACCTGTCAACTGTTTTTCCTCCACAATGTTTCTAATTACCACAACTTCACATGTCAGTAAATATTGCTCATTACCGCAACTACCCATGTTAATTACAGCACGCCACAATCCTACACCTCTATTTAGTTAATTATCCTTTAAATCGCACGATCAACCAGAACGACAACCATCTAGAAAGATAATCTTTGAAGATATTATTGCAGTCTCGGTTCCTATGTAAGAAATGGAATAAAAATATGATGTTGACCGATCGATTGTACTAGCCACCCAGGATTATTTTTCCTTAAATGTATACGTGTCCAGTTTGCGCCACAATCGACTCACATAAGAATCGCATTAACCCGAAAAATAAGTATCGCATGAAACATCATTTCAGTTACACGCGAGCAACGACCAAGAAACCAAGCCAGAACCCGACAAAATCGAAAGCTCGAACCAAATACAACCAGTCACGGGAAGAAATCGGAATCCCCCAAAGATGTACGAACCAACATGAAGAGGAGCAACAATAATCAGACGCCCAAGAAAACGTACAAACTAATCCACGAAATCCGAAATAACCCGCAGAAGGCAAAAAAGGTTTAAAAAGAATCACAGCGATCCGAGTATAAATCACAATCACAACAGAGCTTGAATCGGGAAGAGACCGGAGATCGCCTTACCACCAGCAATGGCCGCTCCTTGGAATCAAGCACGAGCGCAACTTTGGGGGGGGAGAGAGAGAGAGAGAGGTGACCAAAGTATATTATTTGTTTGGGTGGAAAATGGAAGAGAAAGAGGCGGGGCTTAGCTTTCGCTTTATCCAGAAGAGAACAGAACATGAAGCGGTGGGCGAGGGCCCAAATTACCTTTTTGCCCCTTAGGCCTTTCCACGACTTATCAGCTTTTGGCTTTAGCTCGTCATCATCGCCCACGGCTGGAGTAAACAGAAATAATTTCATGAAATAATATGCATATACGCTCAATTCAAAAAAGAATTCAAAACTTCAAATTTGACTATTTTGACCCGGTGCATATTTCCATTTGGAAACCGGATTTTAGGCGCCCAATCAAAAGTGAACACCCATCAAATAGTTTTAATTTCAGAGTATTCCAATTGTTATATCATACATGGTACTGAGCTCCCAAATTCCTATTTCATGCATCATGTGGCTCTAATTTTATAGGCAAACCAATATAAACTCAAACCTTATTTTAATTTTTACTTTGATAAGTCCGATGCATTATCTCTCTATCTCTCTTGAAATTTCTATGTTATTTTTCTATTTTCATGTGAGCCATCTAAAGGCATCACTTCTAAAATTCATTTGTTTTGAGATTTTAAAGAAAACCATAGTATATGACATCTTATTTTGTGTTTTTCCTCTCATATGTTTTCTAATTTCTGCAATCCAAAAAGGCTCGTATTGAGTTTCATTTGAAATTAAGTAAATTTGAGTTAATTTAATTTTACTCGTAGTTTGGAATTTTGAACCAAGTTGATTAAGTCAAGCTAACAACTGTGCCAAGTCAAACGGCATAACATGTTTTGTTAAAATCTACTCATTTTGATTTATGCTGATTTTAGTAGAGTTGGAAGCAGTGCAACAACCTCGCTAAAACGAAGAGGAACAAACCAGAAACAAATTACAAGCACGCCCCTGATAACAACAAGGATATTGAGTGTTTGTCGAGAGACGATGCTAGGTGGTGGATAAATCTAGCACTGGCGCTCTTGGCCTCCCAAGCTACTTGGGAGGATGAAGACGAAACAAGTTGCAGTTGGACTCTTGACTAAGCGCAATCGGCTTGGAAATGTTTCGTTGGGGTTGAAGATACTAGAGATGCTCATTTGCTAATGAGTAGAAGCTAGGTCCTTGAATGGCTAGATGAAATTAAATCTTGACATGAGAATGTCGGCGAGCACAAATTCACATAAACTAGGGAGGGTTGGCAATAATGACGGAGCTTATTGGGCGCAACATAGAAAGGAGGGAG
Source organism: Stipa capillata (assembly GCA_019208055.1). Classification (NCBI taxonomy): domain Eukaryota; kingdom Viridiplantae; phylum Streptophyta; class Magnoliopsida; order Poales; family Poaceae; genus Stipa; species Stipa capillata. The sequence continues at coordinate 133,052 of JAGXJF010004235.1, forward strand.
GAGACAGAGTTAAAAGGACGAGAACCAAATGGATGCCATTAACTAGAACATTGTAGATTTGGGTTCGGCCAAACCACACCTAGCTCTGGTCACCCAGCCGCCACCGTAGAATATGGCCGAAGAGGAGAGCAAGAGGTCAGAGAAAGCTAGATCTAAACATTGTTTTCGTAGTCATTGGGGCCTCCTCCTCCCCCTCCCCCTTCCAAGTCTGATTGGTGATGTCAATGGAGGAGAAAAGGAGACGAGTTGGTGTTGGGAGTGGAAGAAGCAAGGAGAGAAAGACGAGGAATAAGATAAAAGGGAAATAAGCAAGATGAGTGGGGTTCAACTTGTATAAAATCTGCACTTTAGGTGGATAGGTGCAAGACTGGATGACACGCCCAAAAGGTCATGCAAAATATCTAAAAGTTGATAACACTGACACAAGATGCTACTATGTCATAAAATTTTAAATCCAAATTCGATTGCACATTTAGAACCAAAGAAGATAAATTCTGCTGATAATAGTAGCTAAAACAGTATATTTGAATTAACTACTACTCACGATAGAATTTTTTTTCCCGATGTGTGAGACGAATTGAAAATTTATGACATGATACATGTATCTCGTGTCAGTGTTGTCAAGTCCTTTCAAAAGAAATTATAACATTTAACCATTCATCTGGTCACATTGCACCTTTCCATGTACCGTCGGCTCTGAGACAAAACATGAAATATTACAAAACATGATCATCTCATACATCACATATATCACATCACATCTTTGGCTATACCACATCACATGCCCCCTGCAAAAACAAGTTAGACGCCTCTACTTATTGTTTGCAAGTTTTACGTGGCTTCTAGGGGCTGCATACAAGAACCGTTCTTTACCTACGCAAAGCCACAACGTGGATTCAAGTATTGCTATTAACTTCTTCAAGCCTCCCGTTGCAATTTAGATCTCACTATAGCAAGAGAGACAGACACCCGCCAGCTGCTTATGCAATACAAGTTGCATGTTGATCGCAGAACCGGTCTCATGTGCGAGGACATGTAAAGTTGGTCCGGGCCGCTTCATCTTACTATCCCGCAAGATCCAAAGTGCACGAAAAGAGGTAGCAACAAGAGAATCAACGCCCACAATCCAATTGTGTTCTACTCGTACAAAGCATCTACGCATAGATCTAGCTCTGATACCACTGATGGGATTCGTAGCATAGAAAACAAAAATTTTCCTACGAGATGCAAACGAAAACCTAGATCCAATCTAGAAAACCAAGATCCAATCTAGAAGAAGCTTGCAACGAGAGACAGATCATATTTACATACCCTCGACGAACACGTCAACGCAGCGGAGAATTTGACCGTTGTCGATGAAGCCCGCAGCCTCCCGCAGCTAGGTTATACCTCCCAGCCGCGAGAGGGATCTTCTCGTGTTCCAATCCGATCAAGCACCGCAACGAGCGGCACCTCCGAGATGTGCACACGTACGGCTCGATGACGTCTCCTCCTTCTTGATCCAGCAAGGTGAGGTGGAGAGGTAGATGAGATCTCCAGCAGCACGACGGCATGGTGGTGGAGGTGGTGGGGTTTCTCCGCGGACAGGGCTTCGCCAAGCGCTGCGCACGAGAGAGAGGAGATGGGAGAGAGGGAGGCGGCGGCTGGGATGGATCTATACGGAGGGCTGCCCCTCCCCTCCTTTATATAGAGGAGGAAACTTGGAGGAGGAGGAATAATACCCGTGAACAGTACACGTGTGAACAGTACGTGCGTGAACAGTACCCTCACCCAAGAAAAGCCTCCCCTTTCGATCTTATCTCCTATTTTTAAGGGATTTGATCTTATCCCTTGGGGAAGGGGGGTTACTGTTCACGCGACACTATTCACGTGTGTACTGTTCATGCAGTACCCTTGGTCCATGTAGACCCCTCCGGGATAAGTGGGCCCTACTCTAGAACCCTCCGGAACCTTCTAGAACTTCTCCGGAACTCTGCCGGAAAAATCCCGAACCTTTCCGAAACCCTAAAAATACTTTCCCATATATGAAATTGTATCTCCGGACCATTCCGGAGCTCCTCGTGACGTCCTGGATCCCATCCGAGACTCCGAACAAAATTTTGGTCTCACCATATTAATATCTCATTCTCTACCCTCGCATCAACGAACCTTAAGTGTGTGACCCTACGGGTTCGGGAATATGTGGACATGATCGAGACACCTCTCCGATCAATAATCAATAGAGGGACCTGGATGTCCATAATGACTCCCACGTATTCAACGAAGATCTTTATCGGTTTGAACCACGATGTCGAATATTCCATTCCCTTTGTCTCGCGATATTTTACTTGCCCGAGATTCGATCGTCGGTATCACCATACCTAGTTCAATCTCGTTACCGGCAAGTACTCTTTACTCGTTCCGTAATGCCACATCCTCTGTGACCAACTCTTTAGTCACGTGCTTGCAAGCGATACAGAATGTGCTTTACCGAGTGGGCCCAGAGTATATCTCTCTGTCACATGGATGGACAAATCCCACTCTCGATACATGCAACCCAACAAGTACTTTCCGAAATACCTGAAAGACACCTTTATGATCACCCTGTTACGGCGTGACGGTTGATGCCCCCAAAGCATTCTTCCGGTACCAGGGAGTGGCATTATCTCATGGTCTAAGGATCGGAACATTTAACAATGGAAAGCTATGCAATATGAACTTTGTGACGTGATCGAATTGCCTAACTTAATTTGGGTCTGTCCATCATGTCATTCTCCTAATGACATGACCCCGTTATTAACCGACATCACATGTCCATGATTAGGAAACCTTAACCATCATTTAATCAACGAGCTAGCCAGATAGAGGCATTGCTAGGGACACGGTGTTGTTTATAAAACCACACATGTATTATGTTTCCGGTTAATACAATTATAGCATGGAGTATAAACATTTATCATGAACAAGAAATATGATAATAACAATTTATTATTGCCTCTCGGGCATATTTCCAACAAGATGGCAAGTTCATGTTTATTTGGAGAGGATGACAAATGAGATGATGTATTTAGCTACTAGTGCTTAATGTTTGTTTGAACAATGTCTGGAACATGAAAAATTACAAAATTACAATGATTTGTCATTCAAATGATCATTTGCACCAAATCTAATCAAAACATCCAATTGCTAAATTGGGTCAAAAAGACGTATTTACACTAAAACATGTCATTTTTTGCTAAAGTCCAACAAAAGAAGGTAATTAGTTTTTAATTAGCACTTAAACAATATCTTTAGTAGTGATGGACATTTTAGATATTTACTCACCAGGTACAGGACGTTCTTACCAAATGGCTCTTCTTTTTTCCACCAGTTGACCAGTTTCAACTACTCCAGCCATTTATAAGTATTGCAAGTGAAATGTAAGAACGAGATTGAGACAGAATTTGGGCACACAAATGATTGTCTCTTGTATTGATTCGGTGATGTTTACACATATATATAGAGATCAAAGGGATGGCAGTTGCTAGTTGTAGAGACACAGCAACTGTTAATAGCGGTTAGAAAGTGATCAATCGTCGCGTCCTCTCCTGGAGAAGACGTCGGTTCGTAACACTCCCTCTTGATCAATTTCATCTTATATAGCATCTGAAAAACTCCTCTAAAACCCTGTAGGAAAAACTTGAGAGAAATGTATGTAGAGAATATGTCATGGAAAACTCCTTCAAAACCCAGTGGGAAAAATAAGGAGAAAACGATATGACATACTGTGCTTGTATTAATATTGCCTCATTAAAAACCTTTTATGAGAAACCATTTAGGAAAAACTCATAAAGGAAAAGAGTATAATATATGTTATGATCTGAGGATCGTTTATCAGGTTATATTTAGGAGTTCACTCCCCCTGAACCTTGCAAGTCTCGAATTCGTCTCATACCAATTCCATGAACACATTTCTGGAATAAAGACGTTGGTAGGGATTTTGTGAATAAATCTGCAAGATTCTCACAAGATTTAGTTTGCAAGATTTCGATTTCCCCATTTTTCTGCAATTCATGGGGATAAAATAATTTAGGAGCAATGTGCTTCGTGATATGCTCTTTATGTAACCTGACTGCATTTGCGTAATACAAGCAGAATTATCTTCATAGATAACAGTCGGTGATTCTAAGGAATCAATTCCACAAGATCGTTGAATGTGATTAACCATTCTGCGAAGCCATACACATTCACGTGAAGCTTCATATAATGCGATTATTTCAGAATGATTAGTGGAAGTAGCCACTAAAGTCTGTTTTGAGGACTTCCATGATATGGCTGTTCCACCATGTAGAAATACAAATCCAGTTTGAGATCTGGCATTATGGAGATCAGATAGATAGCCAGCATCTGCATATCCCACTATAGTCATGTCTTGATTTTTCTGATAGAATAAACCAAGGTCTTTTGTGCCTTGGAGATATCTGAGGATATTCCTGACACCTACCATATGCCTTTTAGTAGGGGATGCACTATGTCTAGCCAATAGATTAACTGCAAAGGTAATATCAGGCCTGGTGCAGTTTGCTAGGTACGTTAGTGCTCCGATGATACTGAGATAAGGAACTTCAGGTCCTAATATCTCTTTGCCATCGGCCCTAGCTCTAAATGGATCTTTGTCTCTATCAAGAGATCGAACGACCATAGGAGTCTTGGATGGATATGATTTATCCATATTGAATTTCTCCAAGATTTTCTGGATATAAGCGGACTGATGTACAAGGATTCCTGAGGGAAAATGCTCAAGTTGTAAACCTAAGCAGAATTTGGTTTTACCCAAATCTTTCATCTCGAATTTCGTCTTTAGATGATTACTTACCTCTTGTATGTCTTGTGTAGTTCCAATAATATTGAGATCATCGACATACACTGAGATGATGCAAAATCCTTTTGAGGATTTCTTTATGAATACACAAGGGCAATCATCATTGTTTGAATAACCCTTCTGAAGAAGGAATTCACTCAATCGGTTGTACCACATTCTTCCCGATTGTTTTAAGCCATAAAGTGACTTTTGTAACTTTACACAATACATGTTGCGATTTATATTTCGATTCGGGATTTTAAGCCCATCAGGGACTTTCATGTAAATATCCGAATCAAGTGACCCATATAAGTATGCGGTCACAACGTCTATTAACTGCATAGACAATTTCATCTGTACTGCCAAAGATATTAAATATCGGAACGTTATGCCATTCATAACAGGAGAGTAGGTTTCATCATAATCGATGCCGGGTCTCTGCGTGAACCCTTGTGCTACAAGCCTCGCCTTGTATCTCACCACCTCATTGTTTTCATTTCTCTTTCGAACGAAAACCCATTTTGCTCCCACAGGGAAGACATTTCGAGGAGTTGGCATTACTGAAGTAAATACCTCTCTTTTCTTGAGCGAGCGCAATTCTGCCTCAATTGCTTCCTTCCATTTGGGCCAGTCTGAGCGCTTGAGGCACTCTGCCATGGACTTAGGTTCTGGATCCCATTGAAGGTTCTTAGCAATTTTCGAGGAGAAGTAAATGTCGACAACTGTAGTATTTCTATTAAAAGATTCTCCTGAATCAATGTAATTGATGGACATTTCATTATCATCTTCTAACTCATTGTGATTTCCCTCAATATTTGAGTTAGGTTGTTCCGATGTCCTAGCACTTGAATTTATGTGCACATTTTTGCTGGGGTTGTGGATGTTGAGCATCCGACAAGTGTTTCTCCTTTTGAGATTGATTTGCATTTACTGTTTGAGGATTTAGAGTCCTCTGTTTCCGCGGGCGCTTTTGAGAAGCTGGATCCTTTGTGGCAGAAGTTCTCCCCCTTTTGCTCTCATTAGGGAGTTGAGTGGTTTTATTAGGTACCTCCACTCTTTCTGGCACATTAACCGCCGGAATATGAGATTTTGTTACACATTTATGATCAGTAAATGCATCTGGCAGGTTATTTGTAATGTGTTGCAAATTTATGATTCTCTGAACTTCAGATTCAGATTCTTTAGTACGTGGGTCTAATGATTGGATACCGGTGACATTCCAATCTATTTCTCGGCATTCTTTGTGGTACTTGTCTTTATCTCCCCCTAATGCCGGGAAATTATCTTCGTCGAAGATACAATCAGCGTACCGGGCTGTAAATAAATCCCCTGTTAGGGGCTCGAGGTACTTAATTATTGACGGAGAATTGTACCCCACATAGATCCCCAATTTTCTGTGAGAGCCCATTTGTGTACGCTGCGGTGGTGATATCGGCACGTATACAGCGCAACCGAATTGACACAGATGGGAAATGCTTGGTTGATTTCCACGTACTAACTGCAACGGGGAAGCCGTATGATAAGCAGTTGGACTTGAATTCTGTAAGAGTGGTCGAGCAATTAATTTGACTCTTTTAATAAGAGATTCAGCCAAACCATTTTGAGTGTGTACATAAGGTATAGAATGCTCTAGAGTTATGCCTAATGTTCGGCAATAATCATTAAATGCACGAGAAGTGAATTCTGCGGCATTATCCATTCGAATGGTTTTTATCCTGTTTTCATGATAATTTGCTCTCAATTGATAATTTGAGCAATTATTTTGGCAAATGCATGGTTCCTTGTGGACAATAGGCACACATGCGACCATCTTGTAGATGCATCGATTAGAACCATGAAATATCAGAATGGTCCAGATAATGGCTAAATTGGACCACATATATCTCCTTGAATGCGTTCAAGAAAGTTAAGTGGTTCATTTCGTATCTTAAGATAAGAGGGTCTTAAGATTAATTTCCTTGTAGCACATGCGGTGCATATAAAATCTGAGGATTTAGAGAATTTTGCAAGTCTTAAATCATGACCAATAGAATTTTTAATATTTTTCTCATCATCCCTATGCCAGGATGACCAAGGCGATCATGCCATACCTTGAACTTGTCAAGATTTTGAAAAATTATTTTATACGCAACATGATCAATTGGTTTAATGTATGTGTAGTACAATCCGGTTTTGAGGGAAGGAATTTTCTCGAGTATTTGTTTCTCATATCCGTCATTTTTAGTGATGAGGAGACTTTCGCCATTGCTCTCATCACAAGTTTCAACATGGAAACCATTTTTGCGGATATCTTTGAAACTGAGTAGGGTACGAGTTGAATCGGGATACAAGAGTGCATCCTCTATTGTAATTTTCGTACCCATAGGGAGAATGATGGTGGCTTGACCAGAGCCAATGATCATAGCATCGCGACCAGCGATAGTCATAATGTTTCCTTTGCTCTTCTTGAGAGTTTGAAAGTATTTCATTTCCCTTAAGATTGTGTTAGTGGTGCAACTATCCACTAAACACATTTCCTCTTCCATTGGATTGTCTTCAAAATTCTATATAAAATAAGAGAATTCATTAAGAATTTGAATTTATATAGAACACATACATTAACTATTATGTCTAAGGTACATAATAATACAAATACCATAATTGGACAATATAGTACGTCTTTTCCAACTAAGTACGTACAATATAGGCTAGAGACATATATTATGATAATTTGGAGATTAATTGAGATCTCCATACATGTCTTGGGAATTGAATTCCACAAGCATGTCATCAATGTCCATGGGGTCATCGTCTTTCTTGACTTGAGCTTGGTTCTCCTTCTGATGAAGAGTTTGAGAACTTTTCGCTTCCAGGGTGGTGTTTGGTTGTTCGTTGAAGTGAGCTTCGAATTTCTCCCTTGGACTTGTTTGCCTTTGCCTTTGGATTGGAGATACAACTCACCAAGTGCTTTGGAGTTCGGCATTTCTTTGTATGATGATTCATACATCCACATCTTTGACAAACTTGAGAGTTGTCTTTGGAGTCATTTTTCTTAAAATGACCTTTGCCCTTATCAAACTTGTTGGGTTTCTGCTTGTTGCCTTGTTTCCACTTTCCTTTGAACTCTTTGCGGTTCCTTTTACGACCATTGGATTTGTTTTGAGTGTTGGCATGAGCCTCTGGTAATGCCATAGTGCCCGTTGGGCGACTTTGATGATTCTTCATAAGAAGTTCATCATGCTTTTCAGCTTGAAGAAGCGTGTAAATCAACTCAGAATGCTTGGTGTATTTTTGTTGACGATATTGCTGTTGCAATATGCGCATAGAGGGATGGAAAGTACACAAGGTCTTCTCAATCAGATCGGCGTCTGAAACAGCCTTGTCGCAGAATCTCAACTTAGCGTTGATCTTATGAATAGCGGAGTTGTAATCCGCCACGGATTTAAAATCCTGAAAACGAATGTTGGACCATTCGCGTTGTGCTTCGGGTAGCATGACCGCTCTTTGTTGGTCATAACGCCCCCTGAGAGCGGTCCATAGGGCTTGTGGATCTTCCTCTAGGAGATACTCAATTTTGAGATCAGGATGGAGGTGATGCCGAATGAAGTGCAGTGCTGCATATCTTGTTCTTTCTGATATAGGCTCATCACCTTGTTGAGGAGAGTTTATGGTAGCACCAAGACCACGACCTAAAAGATTGATTTTAAGGTCCATGGCCCAAGTCAAATAGTTGCTTCCATCGAGGGCAAGCTCGGCAAAGTCCTTTTTGTTTATGTCTGCCATTGTCCTGCATGAAATAATCATGCTTGTATTAATTTACTTGAGAGTAAATTAAAGAAATTTTAATGATGCAAAGAGTTGCACAATATTTAGGTCAAGATGATTCTTTAACGACCCAAGTGTAGATCTTCATTATAGTATAGGCGATAGAGATCGTCGCTAATATTTCTGGACTCCATTTCTGAGGAAATGGGTGATACTACAATCACCGCCAAAATATAGCCTCTATACTTTGAATTTTGGTTATTTGCACTTTGAAGGTAGTCACCGCGAAACGGTGTAGACCTCGCAATAATGGGCGAAATTAATCGCTGCTAATATTGTGGACTCCGTTGCAAAGAACGGGCGATGCTACAATCGCAGCCACTAATATAGACTCCATTACCTTATGCAATTTACCAAAAGGATTTGGAAGATAATCACTTAATTATGCGCAATGTTGCATAATTTTCCGCAATTTTAAATCAAAATGATGCTTAAAATAGAATTATAAGCGGAAAAGATACAATTTGCAATAAAACATTAAAGAAATAAGTTGCAAATTAAAGTGCATAATATAAAACAATATTATATTACGGAGGTAATACACACTTAGGACATAGTTACATATTGATATATGCAATATGCCATGACCTGAGGGTCTGAAGTATACATTGCGTAAAGCCTGAGGGCTCAATTTGCAATAAATAGTAAAAGTCTAGGGACTAGAGTGCAATTACTAGTAAACCTGAGGGTCTAAATAGAAATATTATGCTACTAATGTAGAATAATATGCAAATATGCAATAACCTAGGGGCTAAACTGCAATATACTCCCCTAGGTTTTTTTTCAGCCCGGATGGGCCTTTTGGCCGGCCCCATGAGAGTTGCCACCGGCCCATGTCGGTTTGGCCTGTTTGGCCCGGTTAGCCGGCCCACCCGTGCCAAGTTGGCTTATTAAGCCGGGCGGTTAGGGGAGTTAGGGGTTCCCCTAACCGCCGCCGCCGGTTGCGTGGAGCGGTCGGGGCCGCCGGGTGGAGCGGGAGCGGGGCCGACGCGCGGGTCGTCGGAGGGAGCGGGAGCGGGGCCGACGCGCGGGTCGCCGGAGATGGTTTGTGCGGGCGCCGCCGCTTGCGCGAGGAGGTGGCCGGGCGCCGGAGCAACCGAAGGAGGGCCGCCGCCGTGCGGGATGGAGCGCCGATGGGGAGCCCGGCGCCGGTGTTGCTGCTGCCGGTCGACGAAGATGCCGCAAAGCCCGAACCTCCACCGCCGTTCATGCCGGAGTAGAAGGGGGGTGGCGGAGGGGCGGCGAGGACCGGATCCGAGATGGCATCGACGCCGGCGGTGGGCCAGGGGCGCCAGGGCGACTGAGCGCGCGGTGGGGAGAGAGGGAGGGGTCCCCACAGGCGCCGGCGCTGAGGGCGCGAGGGGCCGCCGGTCGCCGATGCGCCAAATGAAGCCGGCGGGGCAATGACGAGGAAGCGACTGGGTGCTGAGATCCACGCGGCCATCGTAGGAGGATGGAGAGCGCGCCGGGGACGGCGACGACGAGTGCGGCGACGGCGCCGGCGTGGAGGTGAAGCCAAGGGTTGAAGAATGTTGGAGATAGCGACCTCGACAGTGGCAAGAATGGTGAGAATCTCGTGAATAATTGCTTCAGCCATGCTTCTCACCTTCTTCTTCTTCGTGTTCTTGCTTTCTTCTTTGTTCGCCGGAGTTCTTCACTGTTGGCCGGTGTGCTCTTTGTGGTAGAAACTAAGTGCTGATGACGTATTGCAAGTGAAATGTAAGAACGAGATTGAGACAGAATTTGGGCACACAAAATGATTGTCTCTTGTATTGATTCGGTGATGTTTACACATATATGTAGAGATCAAAGGGATGGCAGTTGCTAGTTGTAGAGATACAGCAACTGTTAATAGCGGTTAGAAAGTGATCAATCGTCGCGTCCTCTCCTGGAGAAGACGTCGGTTCGTAACAATAAGGAAGCTTCAACACAAATAAACAGAACCCCTATTAATGCCATTGCCTGCTGGCGTACACAAGCAACAGGCCAGAAGACGTAACTGCCCCTGTATTGTCCGGGACGGGCCCCAACAAAACACGCGAAGGGTACTCCAGTCATTGGGCACCATGACGGGATCCGCCGTCAGTTTGAGGGCAGTGAGACCGGAGAGAGAGAGAGCGAGCGAGAGAGCGCTGGGTGCTACCATGTACCAGGCTACAAGACTGGATTCCGTAACGCGTGTGAGCCAGCAGTGGATCTGGATAAGGTCTGGTCCCTCTCTTTCTCGCTCTCTCTTCTCCCGTCCGTTTTTTCTCCATCTCTCTGGAGCCGGCCGTTCTCTTCCAGGCCAAAGAGAAATGTCAAACGTTGCAGCGGAAGAATATCCGATCGTTGGTCCAGGTGACGCAGCGCGAAGAAATTTTGGTGCGTGCCCATTGTGGTTGATGTACTTTGCTTTTCATTTTTGACACGCCCATATGAACAAGAGTACTTTGTTCAACATTTGTGTAGATCATCTAAAACAACTTTCATGTTGGTGCTTACTACGAGAAAACTATTTTTACGATGTGGCTCTCAGTAAAAAGATAGATAGTCCACCAAAAAAGATTAGAAAAATTAACTGTATTATCACGGTAAATTTTAAAGATCTACAAAGAATCCTTTCTGCGGTAAAAGTTGAATTCTATGTTGTTTTCAAATAGAACTTGGGGTAGAAAATAATTACAGAAAGTATTGATTTTGGGATCTAAATTAGAAAAAGAATATAATATATATGCGTGCCGGCTTAGGCGCAAGGTCCACGTACAGATTATGTGAGTAACAGGAGTTGGGATTAAGATAACCGTCTAGGGATGATCGTTTCGTGTTTATCACGTTATCACGCGACAACTATGCGCGCCGCCACCGCAATATTGTTATCAAGTTGAATATATAAGTCCAATTGATTTTTGTGATGACCAGTTTTCTTGGTTCATCATTAATTATAGCGTTGTGCTATAATCCGTCTATATTTAGATTACGACGTTGTCCGATCGGTACCGTTTGTTTTCCGAAAACAAAATTTGCATTATAAGGAGTGATGTACATGTGTGCGCAAGCGCGTGCTAGAACTGATGAAAATTGAGAATGAATTTGTAAATCTCAATAAACTTTTAATAGATGTTTTTGTATATGTAAGTGTGAACAACATGATTTAAATTTCAGTGGGTAAAATTATGGTTCTACAACTTCATCACTCCACCAAAAGATAGTGGTCTAATATATGTGAAAATATACAGGTTCGAAAACGAAAACATGTCATTTAGTTTGTAAGGCTTAATTATTTTAAATATGTTTATATTATCTTGATAAGCATGATAAAAATATTATCGTGAATTTTTTTAAAAATAATAGACATCTGTGGACTGCGGTAACTAATGACCTACCAATGGATAGTAAAATACAGTTATATATACATATATATAGAAACAAATAAGTTTAGATACCATTTATATCAATATAAAATGCACTGATACTTTCCGTCCAAAATTAGTAATGTAATTTTATGATTCTTCATTTAGTGGTTATAGATAAAGATTAGCCTCTTCTTAATCACTCACATACGTATTACCTCCTAATTATTCCCTGATTTCAATTTGAAAACTTGATAATTGTTGTTTTTCATGCGCTAATTTTTTAAGTGCCATTTCTTTATTTGTAACAATTTAGCGCTCACCTTTTAAACATTTTTAACAATGCTTAATGCACGATTATTTTCCAATTTATTTACCTAAATGTTAAATTAGTTTTAAAACAAAGTTTGCTGAGAGTTGTGTTTTTTCTAACGATTTTTATTTGGACGTGATTAGGAATTACACTTATAATATGCATACTTTTTTTTATTTTTTGGTGTGTATCAAATTTTGTCTCCCCTGTATATGTTTGTGCGTCCAATATGGTCCAATATTTCTTCCATGTGCCTGATATAGCTGAGAGACCACGCAAGCTATTTTTTACAAAATAATTCAGCACTACATAGAAAGCAATTTACGTGAAATTAAAAAGCAACTTGAACAAACCTCAAAAACAACTCGTGTGTGAAATAAAAATGCTAAATCACCATAATATGACCACACTTTAAAACAAAAAAAACAAAATAAGCAACTTACAATGCCTAGAAAAACAACTTACAAAGACTAGAAAAGCAACGTACACAAAAATTAAAGCAACCTCTGATAACAGGTGCTGTTAAAAACTACATGTGCTTCCATATGCCTGACATAGCTGAGATACTACGCAAGCTATTTTTGGAAAAGCAATTCAACATGACATTAAAAACAAAAAATATTTCATCGGACTATACTCAAATAGGGTCTAGTTTTGAACATCTCATCACGAGTAATGCAATGATGAAAACAGATTTTGAATTGGATGCTTAGATTGAAAGTTATGACTTTTAAATTTTTGAAAAAAAGGTTACAGGTAGGCATCTTGGTTCAGTTAGCTCTGCATATAGGCTGACTTATCCTCAGAATCTTTTCTTTTTTTCGGTTCAGATCTGATGTGTAAAGTGTTCGTGCCACCGCGCGTTTCTCCACACTCGTGGAAACTAGAATTTCTGTTTTTATTTCAGAGATACGCGCACGTACACACCACCACACACACATCTGCATGAGCCTACTAAAGACTGGGATCATAGAGCTTGAAAATTGATAAAATTATCGTTAATGCCTCGTCATTTGAATGAATTAATATTATAATTAAAGCGGTTTGCATAGTGATATATGTTGCATGTGGATAAGTTCCACACGTGTTTTCTTGTTTCTCTGTGAGAATATAATGTTGAAAAATCTTCGGACGTCATGTTGCCGATAATGATCAGTGATATAATGCAAAAGTAAAAGTAAATATAGAAGACATAATATAAGAATGTTGTTTTCTTTTATTGAGCTCAACTGTTTTTGATTTATATATATATATATATATATATATATAACTTTACTTCTCTGTACATACTAGTTCTACAAAAAGTTCGAATAAAAGTCCACGAATTATTTGTCAAGTCCGAGTCAGAACCTGACTCCTCTAGGAGGTGGCCTCGGCGTGCCCTTCTCTTTTTCGGGCGGCGGCCGCGTGTTCCTTAATATATAATTCATTCATGGCAGTAAATTGCCGGTCCAAAGGTTAGCTCGTCTCAGGCATTCTTTCGCTTGCGTGATCCTGCTATCCAGGAGGAGAAAGATTCCTGATTCCTGGTCCTGGCCATGTTAGGCGCTTTGAGAAAATATCTGGGAAGGGAGAAGATCAGGACCCATCGACCAATCTCATCTTGCAACAAACGAGGACAAAGAAGAAGGGGATGAGGAATCTGTGGCTCCCACTAGGCGTGGACCACCGCTGGTCAGTTGCGTATAGTCCAAAACTCATCGTTGCGTCGATCGGCTGGGCGAGCTTGTTTTGGTTCAGACGATGTGAATCTTGTGTCGTCCTTATCAACAAACGGGGATTGGTCACATGACGGCATGATATTTGCCAATCTCGCCGTGCGTTTGCGGATCAGATGTGATCTTTTATTTTTCGGTGTGCCTCCGGCCCTCCGCGGAGAAAACGGCCTTTCCGTTCCTTCCTAGCTAGCAAATGCTCACTAGACCGCATCTAGCCAGAAGACGGAAGAAGCCCCGTTCCTCTCGACTGTTTTCAGAACAGTTGATAGTCACTCGTATAGTCGTATCTTCTATTCTATTGGCAACCCACACCACAATTCACGTGAGACATGAAAGTTGAGTGGGTTCGAAATCGAGCTCACGTCCTTCCATTTCATTGGCACTTCTGCAGGCATATTATTCTAGGGTGTGGTCGCTGGGTCCCTTTCCCCGCTCAGCTTGTGCAAGTCTCTGTAGGGTCATGCCCAGTAGAAACTGATGATTGTAGCTTCCGTCCCGCAGACCCACTTAATTTAAAATGAAGGCATGGTTTTTTTTTGCGAGAAAAAATGAAAGCGTGGTTAGTGCATATATTATGATGCATTAGTGTGTATAACATAAAATAGTATTTTTGCTAATATTCTCTTTCAACACCCTTATCATTCGTTTTAGTCTCACATCTAACTAACCGAAGAACATCTTAATTTAAATAAAAAAGTCACACATCTAACCGAAGAACATCTTAATTTAAATAAAAAAGTTTAGGGCACTATCACCTATACTGGACGGATAAATAACTACTCATCACGACGACATACCTTCGCAAAGGAGACAATGTTTGTATGCCGCCATCATCGAATCCAACCGGTTAAGGATTTTAGACTGAGGATTTTCACTTGAAGCTCTAGTGTTCGTCTTCTACACCAGTGTCACCGATCACCGCATTTCTAGCTAAAATCCAAAAATCCGTAAATATAGATAGCCACGGCCGACACTTGTTTTAGAAACTTAAAGAGGCAAGGAGTCCAGACCACCAGAAGGCAAGTCGCACCACACAAATGTAACATGCCAACCTAGGAGGCTAAAATCTACAACGATCTCAATTGTCGGTCAAACCGTTGCATTCCACTATCATTTGCTGAGCTGAGAATGGTCCTAGAGAAGCCATGACGTCAACATACACCTTGCGGCGTCACGACCGTCTGACCCACCGCCAATTGAGCATGGCACCCATGCGCCACACCAACATCGGCCTTCTTTGGTCTCTCATGCAACGCACAACCCGCAGGCACCACGCCATCTTGACGCACCACTGTCCAACCATCCTAATCCGATTTAGAGGACTCCATGTTGCAGGCCCCTCTCGATTGACCGCCGCCTAATACGAATGTGGGGAGAGATGGCCTACCGCCACCACCTCCTAAAAAATCCTACCTCTGAGTGGAGCAGACCTGTGACGACAATGAAGAGGAGAGAGGAGATCGGAGTGACAGCATCTAGGGTTTAGTCACCCTTGGTGTAGCGCACAAACGGGGTCGACTCTATCTGTACCTAATCTAGCAATCTCTGATGTATAAAAGCTAAAAAGGTCCTAAAACGTGACTCTGTGGCCCACTTTTGTTCTATATGACAGGACAGATGCTGCATACTTTTTTTCCCCATAACTATTGGTGGATTTTGACTTTGTAAAATTCCTTTTCTTAGAAACTTTTGAACTTATATATATATATATATATTTTGCATAACATGAATCGTTCTCTAGAAAAATCATGTGTTCCAAACATCATCTTGGAGCAAAATTACCTTGGGACTGCATAGCTGTTTAGCCTGCAACTGCTGTCCCTTTGGCGTATGCCCTCATGGGCCATGGGCCAGAACCACCTGTTTCAATTAGGTGCTGTGTACGCAGGCACAGTTGGCCCAGTACTCTTCAGGCTTGGAAGGAATTATACATTTGTTTTATCATCCAAATCAATGAAAGCACGCAGATCATGTTCCTTTTCTTGAGGATCAGACCATGTGAAACAATTATACACCTTTAATTTTCCTTTTCCAGTGTTTTTAGGCTTCACAATATTTTTCAGTTGAATTTAAACACTATAAAACAATCTGTAAAACCCATCCGAACTCAAGCTCTAATTTCACTCTATTAGTCAGAACTAGAAACAAATAACATTGAAAATTCTTGGCCATATATATGGTGTAACTTCATTTCCGTACTTCCTTAGAAAAATCCTTCATTTGCCAAGCCTACTGGCGATGATCAAGTTCATGATTAAGTTCATGATTGGTGGCTACTGGCTTTGATACTTTGGTTATTCTTGTATGGTGGCACCTGCGGGGCAGCAAATACATGGAAGAGTTTTAAATGCAAGACGAACTCTCACTAGTAGAAAAAAGCTCATCCAAAACGGTTGAAATAGGTCATATGAGGTGGTTATAGTCTCCGCCTCCAAACAGTGGTTGCGGATCTAAGACCTATATTGGAGGCGGTTAACAAAGCATCTCAGCTAACAACTATCCGAGGCGATTGCAGAGAGACAACTGCCTCAGATAACATGATATCTCAGGCGGTGAATTTATAGAGCCACCTCCGATAATATGATATGCTAGGCTATGAATTTATCGAGCCACCTAGGATAACATGATATCGGAGGCAGTTATTTGTTCCAAACCGCCTCCAATAACAGTTCAGAAAACAAAAAAAAGACATTTCAAAAAATATATATATATATACACACACACACACACACATATATATATATATATATCAAAATATATATAGATGAGCGAATTAAAATAGTGCATAACTTCAAACACATAATTAAGATACATATAGACCATTGTTCTTACATACATAATTTATAAAATGAAAATACATAACTAAAAGTTCTCGAGCGAGAAATCTTTGTCAACGGGGTCCGGCAGCATAGCGAGCACTTTCCAGACCTTGAAGAAGCTCACTCGGTCGATGCCCTACTTGATATACTTCGCGTGGAGGCAGCAGATGATACTGCAGCTAGTGGTGTGCTTCGACCCACTTGATGTATAGATGACGAGGAATCGTCCCGGCTCGTGGTGTGCTTCCATGATGAAATTTGCTCGCGGGTATTTCTTGGTGAAAACACAACGGACGACAAAGCTGCTGGAGAAGCATACACCTTCAATGTACGCACAGATGAGGGTGCCCTCCATGTCCCCATAGCCACACTGGATGGCTTGTACCGTCTTGCAGGAGAGGCGTAGCAGCAAGTCATTGGAGGAGCTTGCATGCTTGATCGGCGACGGAGGAGGTGACGGAGAAGGCGATGTCCTCTTGCACTTGGCCATGCTGGAGGAGCTACCCACAAGCTCCATTGCAATGCTAAAGCTTTAAAGCTTTGGATGGATTTGGGGGCCGGAAGAAGAGAGGAAGATGGGGAAGAAGAGGAAGAAGACGAAGATCGAGTCCGTGCGCTTTGGACGACGAAGAAGAGGAAGACGGGTTATATAGGCACTAGCACGACTCCTCGTGTATCGGTGCAAACCCTCGTATTCCGCCGCCTCATGTACCGGCGCGACTTCTTGTATGCCACCACAAGGTATACTGAAGCGACTCCTCGTATACCGCCTCCTTGCGTACCACCACCCGCATGTTTTTGAGATAGTATTATTCATAGTGGTGCCACACAATTGACATCCTAATCATAACAATTTTGCAACAATTAACAGAGGGAGAGGGAGAGGGCTGGCCTTACAACGATAGTACTTGGATGTCGACATACGTTTGACTAGGTGGTGGCATGGAGATCCTCGAGGTAGTGGCGGCGCTCCTCCTAGCTCGCACATGCGGTACCGGTGGCAGTTAGGTGGTGGACGCAGCGGTGGTCGGGACCTCCTCCTCGCGGCGGTGGTTGGGGCCGATCCTCCTTGGGGCGGTGGTTGGGGACTACTCCTCGCGGCAGCCAGAGCGAATGAGTGGCGGTCGAGGTGAATGAAACAGTGGAAGGGGTGGGATGCGAAGTAAAAACCCTAGTGCCGACGCGCAGCCACATATATATGTTCCATTATCCGCGACGGTTGCTCAGATCTAGCCGCCTCGGATAACATGATATCTGAGGCGGTTGTTTTTCCCCAACAACCTCTAATAACAGTTTAGAATAAAATAGACATTACGAACATAGATTAAATAGATATGTCAAACACAAAAGAAAACATATAAAATATTAAATAACAAAAGGCCTCTTTCGGTTATTGCGAAGAGGAAACATTACATTACATAACAAAAATGCTAGTTCATATATACACATAATGCAAAGAGGGAAATAAAAACTATCTAGAAATTCTCTGGCGTGATCTTCGTCCAGAGGTTCCGATTGCATAGGGGAGATTGTAGCAACTCTGAAGAAGCTCACCATCTCGGCACCCCACCGGATGTACTTCGCGTGGAGGTACAACACGGCTTTTTGTTGGTGCAGCAGACAAGTATACACCTTGGCTTGTGATGAGCTTCGAGGACAAAATGGTGCCGCCGAAACGTTTTACATAGGATACACCAGACGATGTAGGCACCGGAGTATTGCATGGGGTCGGCGGTGTATGCACAGAGAAGAGTGTCCTTGGTGTCACCATAGCGGTCGAATTCCAGTGCATCCAATGTGGCGCGGTAGAGCGCCAGGTTGATGCACGCGTGTCGACGTACAAACGCTGGCGTCGGTGGTCCGGAAGGACCCCCTTTGGGATTCGGCCGGGGAGGCACAGGAACAGGAGCTACGTCGACTTGAGTGGCATGGGAGCTAGGAATGGGACAGTGATTTACCCAGGTTCGGGCCACCTTCCTGGTGTAAAACCCTACGTCCTGCTTTTTTGTGTATATATGAATATTTGGATGATTACAATCAACCTGGAAGCACAGGTATTCTTCCTCTTTTCTATCTCTTAGGTCTCTTTTTTCTTGTCCTCCTTCTCTTTTTTTGATCCCCCTTTCATGGCCTTAGTTCTCCCCTTATATACCCGGGGGTCACCACAACGGCCGAAAGGCAAATACACTGTAGTAGCACCGTTGCTGACGGATAGGGCATGGGCAACCCACGCCGACGTTTGAGGGTTGCTGTAGCGGAATAGTGCCTGTCACGCCGCGGTTGGAATCTGGGTCATCATGACGTGGTTGGGTCAGAAGGTGAAGACTTCCCGGATGCTCTCCGCCACGAACCATGCTGCAACTACCCCGGCCCTACTGACCAGGGACAGGAGGCATGCGCCTGGGCACATGGCGGTGTGTCCTAAAGTCAAAAAGGTGTCAGACCGCTCCATCCCCTGATAGGACCGACAGCTGATGGGGCCCATCATATGGGAGGACGGAATTCGACCAGGACGCCACCATCTTGTCCGCAAGGACTTGGAGTAGGTGGGCCCGCACAGATAGGCATTAAATGCGCCTGTCGGGCCACGTGTGCTGGGGAAAGACCTACGAGGGGTGCTCGGGGTTCCCGCATGCTCGGGGACCCCCGAGCACGCGACTTAGGACATTCCATCGCTCGTGGGAGGCAGTCGTCGTCCCGAGTGGGCCCCAAGTCGCCTTGGGTGCTCGGGGAGCATCCTTAAAGGACGACTCGGGGTTCCCCTTAATGGCTAAGGGGACACAGTGCTCGGGGTGTTCCCCCGGGTACCTCCTCTTGACTCCCACGCTCTTGGCGTCGTAGCGTCAAGTTGGGCCTCTGCCAGCGGTCTAGGGAACCCCGTTCCCCGTATCGCCGACAGTAGCCCCCGGGCCTGCGACCAGGCGACGGCCCAGAAAGAGGACGAGGCTGGGGGTGGAGCCTTCTCTTCATGGGCCAACGAAGACCCGGCCCGCTCTGAGCGCCGCGCGGGGGAAACGCTCTGATTTTCGTGCCTCATGGGGGAGCACGCTCTGCCAGGGAAACAGAAACGTCTCCCCACGTTCCGCTTTTCACGCCCCATGGACCCCCCACGTCTGCTCGCACGTGAAACGCTTTGAACTCTTGATTCTTTTCTTTAAATGCTCTGCTGTCGCTGCGCCTCCTCATCTTCCTTGTTTGTTCACGCCTTTTCGCCTCCTTGCACCCTTTTGCCTCCTGCTTCCTTTCGCCTTCAACTTCCACGTCGTACCGGCACCATGCCGAGACGCGAAAGACGTCGCGCCTCCTCGCCGTCCGCTGCCACCAACGCCATTCTTCCCAGATCCTGCCTCCTCAATGAGGAGAGCATGGCCAAGGTGCGAAAGATGTTGGTCCTGGAGGGCCAACGGGGGGCGTCAACGGTGAGGCCGGCCACGTGCCCGCCGGAGCCGAGGCCGGAGGAGATGGTGATTTTTGCAAGCTTCATCGTGGCGGGCCTGGTGCCGCCATTCTCCCCGTTCTTCCTGGAGGTGTTGGCAGAATACTAGATTCATCTCATCCACCTCTGCCCCAACTCCGTGGTAATGTTGGCGATTTTCGCCCATCTCTACGAGATGTTCGTGGAGGTGATGCCGTCGGTGGCGCTCTTCCACCATTTCTTCGACCGGGCACGGCGCGCGATGGCGGCTGCCAGACTTGGCCACATAACCGCGAGCAAGCAAGGCCTAGAGTCCCTGGGCCACTTTGTCCTTCCCTTCGGCACGATCGCCGGGGGGCTGGAGACGCTGCCGACGGCTGTGAAGGACGTGGCGGCTTGGGAGGGGCGCGAGGTGGCAGCCGCGGTGGCAGACGCATGCTACCGAAGCCGGGATCCGAACTTCTCCTTGGAGCCGGCCAGGCTCAAGGTCACCGAGGAGAAAAGAGACGCTGCTCGCGAAGACGTCCGCAAGGTAGCCGGGGAGATCGCCCAGCACTTTACGCGGGAGGAGGGCGAGAGCAACTCCGACGACGACGACGACAGCGGCGAGGACTAGCCCGCTTCCTTTGTATCTGTTTGCTTTTTGTTCAAGGCCAATGAGCCTTTTGTAAAGAACTTATAGCTGATGCAAAGCTAGGTGCGGACTTGGCTCCACACCTTTCTGGCTCCACACCTTTTTTTTTGCAGATGCATCCAACTCGTGCCCCAGCAGGCCGACCCTTGGGGGGCGGCCTCGAGGACACCAGCCCCCGAGAGATGGATGCGTCGAACTTGACCTTGAGCAGGCCGCGCCTCGGTGCCCCGAGGACCCCAGGCCCCCGAGAGGCGGGCACCGAGCGCGAACAGCCACACCGTGAGTCATCTCCGGTGCTCGGGGCTGCGCGCCTTTGGGTCTTGGTGCTCCTGTAGGTTCGCCCGAGCACTTGCTCGGGGACGGTTATGCAGATAGCTAGGCGTTAGCGGAAGTTTGATTGTGCCAATTTTTTCCACCTAGTTCCACTAACTTTTCCTCTTGCGCAGCAAGGATCCCCCGCACCGCTAGCCCTTCATCTGTGGGGGAGCCCCCGAGCATGTGTGCGAGCGCGTGGGATACTCAGGCGGCTTTTTGCCAGGCTGGTGCCCAGGGTTTAGAAACCATGCGAGGCGACCAGGGCTTTGAGCGACAACCTGGAACTTCCCCGTGACTCACACCGTTACCCTGAAACACCCCCACCCTATGATCAAACGGTGCATGAGATTGCTGACGCGAGAGACTACTCGTGGGGACGGTATAAAAGCTTTAAAGCCGAGAAAACGCGGCCGAAAAACTTAGCTTATGAGTAGGATCGAATGATGTCAGGGGAATCCATTGTGACTTTTTGCCCTGGGACTTCACCTTGATATTGTTAGCGGCACCCGGGAACTTCACCATGGTTAATCTGTAAACTCGTGAGCGATAATAACCTGCAGGCAAAAGATGCCTCTACCCCGAGTTTTTCCGAAACACCCCGCTGTCAGACCCATGGGCTTTCGAGTCAGCCGTCTGGTCATGAGTACGAGGGGTATAGTTATCTGAGTACTCTGAGACTTGGTAGTGCTCGGGGCGACTGACCAGTCCGAGCACGTATGGTCTGGGGCTTATCTGCCTAGACTCTGGAGTGCTCGGGGTACAGTCGTTAGCCCGAGTGTCGACAGCTCGCCACCAGAGGCTAGACTACCCCGACTCCTCGTACCACAGACCAGTAGGGACCTATTTGCGCAAGGGAGACATGGGAGCTCGATACTCGTGAGAGTGATCTCTTTTGCGAGCAAGTGAGGGGATAGAAAAACTTGACAAGTAATTGAGAAGGCGAATATTACTTATATTAACATTATCAAAACTATTGACATAGCCTATGGTATGAGGGAGCCCCCGAACATGTGTGAGAGCGCGTGGGATACTCGGGCGGCTTTTGGCCAGACTGGGGTTTAGAAACCAAGTGAGGCGACCAGGGCTTTGAGCGACGAACCCGGAACACTCCCGAGACTCGCTTTGCTACTCGGGGGTTTAACCCAAAGCATAAAGAGAAACTTACTCGAGCTTTTTATGGATAAAATTTGCACAGATGCTCGATGTTCCAAGCATTGGACAGCGGCAGACCGTCATCCGTGGCCAGTCTAACGGAGCCAGGTCGGGAGACGCCGGTCACCCGGTAGGGGCCCTCCCACATGGGGGAGAGTTTGTTCTTTCCTTCCGACTTTTGAACGCGGTGAAGTACTAGATCCCCGATCTCCAGCGACCGGGCCCGAACGTGGCGCTGATGATAGCGCCTTAGGCTCTGCTGATATCTAGTGGCACGGAGGACAGCTCTGCATCAGTGCTCTTCTAGGTAGTTGATGTCTTCGAGCCTTCTCTGCTCCTGATCACCCTCCGAGTAAGCTCTGACCTGAGGCAATCTGAGAGTGATTTCGGAGGGGAGGACCGCCTCTGCCCCGTATACGAGGAAGAAAGGTGTTTCTCCGGTCGCCCTACTGGGCGAAGTCCGGTTTGACCAAAGGACGGCAGGGAGCTCGTCGATCGAACCAGCGCCGCATTTCTTGAGCCGATTGAAGGTTCTGGTCTTGAGGCCTTTGAGGACTTGAGCATTGGTGCACTCAACCTACCCGTTGGCGCGAGGGTGAGTGACCGACGCGAAGCAGACCTTGACCCCGATGACGTCGCAGTACTCGAGGAACGCGTCGCTTGTGAACTGCGTGCTGTTGTCGGTGATGATCCAATTGGGCACACCAAAGTGGCTCACAATGCCTCGGATAAACTTGATCGCTGTGTGCTTGTTGACCTTGACGACCGGCTCGGCTTCCGTCCACTTGGTGAACTTGTCGATGGTGACATAGAGGTACTCGTAGCCCCCGACTGCTCGGGGAACGGACCTACAATATCCAGCCCCCAGACCGCGAAGGGCCATGATAAGAGGATGGTTTGGAGGGCCCGAGCAGGCTGATGGATCTGCTTTGCGTGGTATTGACACGCTTCGCAGCGTCGAACCAGCTCGATGGCATCCTGGAGGGCTGTTGGCCAGTAGAAGCCTTGCCGAAAGGCTTTCCCGACCAGCGTGCGGGACGATGCATGGCTACCACACTTGCCCTCGTGGACGTCCGCGAGCAAGTCGCAGCCTTCTTCCCGGGAAATGCACTTCAGGAGGACGCCGTTGGTGCCACGCCGGTAGAGATCCCCATCCACTAGGGCGTAGCATTTGGCTTGTCGCACAATCCTTTCTGCTGCGGCATCGTCTTCGGGAAGGATATCTTCTTTCAGGTATCCTCAGATCTTGGAGATCCAGGAAGCTTCCTGAGAATAGGTGGCGAGCATGGCGTGCTTGCTGGGTGGCAACCTGACGGGAATTCCCACTGAAGGTGCTGCCTGGGTAGCCTCACCTTGGCGCGAGGTTCCCCCTTCATCTTGGTCAGCGGCCTCGACGGACGGCCGGGAGAGCCTTTCTTCAAAGGTCCCAGCCGGGACCGGCTCCTGAGAGGAGGCCAGTCGCAATAGGCTGTCGCGCGAGTTCATTGTAGCGGCACGGAACGTGTTGGAGCTCCAACTTGTCGAAACGCCGCTTCAACTTCCTGACTTCGCTCAGGTACGCCGCCATTTGTGGATCCGAGCATTGGTACTCCTTGGACACCTGGTTGACGACCAGCTGAGAGTCGCCTTTGACGAGCAGGCGTCGGATCCCGAGGGACGCGGCTGCGTGAAGTCCCGCGAGAAGGCCTTCGTACTCGGCCATGTTGTTGGTGGCGCGGAAAAGGAGCTGCACGATGTACTGGAGTACTTCATCCATTGGGGAGGTGAGAACCACTCCAGCCCCCGCGCATTTGAGCGTGAGGGATCCGTCGAAGTGCATCGTCTAGTGCTCGGTTCCTTCATGTCCCGGATTCGCGGATAGTTCTTCCCCTTCGTCTTCAGGCACCGGCGTCCACTCGACCACGAAGTCAGCTAGAGCTCTGCTCTTGATCGCTCGGTTGCTGACGAAGCGCAGGTTGAACTCCCTGAGTTCGATTGCCCACTCGACGATGCGTCCAGTGGCCTCCCGATTGTGCAGGATGCGGTCGAGGGGGTAGGCAGTAACCACTGAAATCTCGTGCGCTTGGAAGTAGTGCCGCAGCTTTCTCAACGCAACAAGAATTGCGTAGAGCATCTTCTGGGTTTGCGGGTAGCGCGTCTTGGCATCGCGCAGCACCTCGCTGACGAAGTAGATGGGCCACTGCAGGACACGCCCCTTGTTCGGAACTTCCCCGAGCACGGCACCCGAGGAGTCGATCTTGGTCCCGAGCGCGCTTGGAGGCTCGAGGTCGCCCGGGAGCTCGGACCCTGGCTTTTCCTTGAACACGTCGCCTGTCGGGAGCTCAGACCCGACAGCTTCCACCCTCGCGGGAGATGTCGGGAGCTCGGACCCGACCTCTCGCTCGACCGCGAGGACTGCGCTCACCACCTGGGGAGTAACCGAGATGTAGAGCAGCAAGGGCTCCTCGGTTCTCGGTGCCACCAAGATTGGGGTGAGGTGAGATACCTCTTGAGGCCCTGAAGGGCCTCCTCGGCCTCCGGAGTCCACTCGAAGCGGTCCAATTTCTTTAGGAGCTTGAACAGGGGGAGGTCTCGCTCCTCGAGCTTGGAGATGAATCGCCCCAAGGCCGCCATGCAGCCCGTTAGGTGCTGCACGTCCTTGAGACGAGCTGGCGGGCGCATCTGGTCGATGGCCCGGATCTTCTTGGGGTTGGCCTTTATGCCCCGGTTCGAGATCAAAAAACCGAGGAGCTTGCCCGAGGGAACCTCGAAGACGTACTTCTCGGGGTTGAGTTTCATGTGCGTGCTGCGGAGACTGTCAAAAGTCTCCGCTAGATCTTCGAGGAGCATTGCTTGATCTCTCGTCTTGACGACAAGATCATCGATACAGGCCTCGACGTTGCGACCTATCTGAGATTGCAGAGTAATACGCATGGCATGCTGGTACGTGGGCCCATCATTTTTCAAACCAAAAGGCATGCGAACATAGCAATAAGTCCCCGCAGGGGTTGTAAACGAGGTTTTTTCCACATCCTTTACCGACATATTGATCTAGTGATAACCAGAATATGCATCTAGAAAGCATAAAAGGTCGCATCCAGCAGTGGAATTGACTATTTGATCAATGCGAGGTAAAGGGAAAGGATCTTTTGGACGTGGCTTGTTGAGGTCGGTGTAATCCACCCACATCCTCAGCTTGCCATTGGCCTTTGGCACGACGACAGGATTGGCGAGCTAGTCCGGGTGGAGAACTTCCCGGATGAAACTGGCAGCAAGGAGCTTGTCGACCTCCGCCTGGACGAACTCCTGGCGCTCTGGTGCTTGCCCGCGCACCTTCTGCCGAACGGGTCGTGCGTCAGGGCGCACGGCGAGACGGTGCTCGATCACCTCCCTAGGGACCCCCGGCATATCCAACGGTTGCTAAGCAAACACGTCGGCATTCGCCCGGAGGAAAGCGATGAGCGTGCTTTCCTATTTGGCGGCCAAATGGCCGCCGATCTTAACGGTCCTGGACGCGTCTTCACCAAGGACCACCTCCTTGACGGGGACGGAGTCGTCTGTGGCGACCCTGACCTTAGTTGGGGGTGGACCCGAGGACTTAGGGTGCTCGCCGATGTCGTCGGTCACGGCGGCGATGGCTGAGAACAGCTGCTCGGCGCAGAGGACGGAGCTCTTGAGGTCGGCCGGCACGTGATCGTGCTGTTGGGCCCGGGCATCTTGATGGTGAGGTAGGCGTAGTGGGACACGACCATGAACTTGGCGAGCGCTGGGCGCCCAAGGATGCCGTTGTATGGGAGGTCGAACTCGGCGATGTCGAAGACGACGCTCTCCGTCCGGAAGTTGTCCCTGGTCCCAAACGTGGCCATCAGGGAGACCTGCCCTAGGGGCACGGTGAGGCCCGGGGTGACGCCATGAAAAGGCATCATTGGCCTCAGCTGCCCGGGTGGCATCTGCATTTTGCTAAAAACCTCGGGGGACAGGAGGTTAAGGCCTGCGCCCCCATCGATTAGCATGCGGGTTATCTTTATGTTGCACACCGTTGCGGAGACCACCAACGGAAGGCGGCCTATGCCCGACGAGTTCTCGGGGTGGTCCAAGCGATTGAAGGTGATCGGGGTACCCGACCACTTGAGTGGTTGGGTCGAACCCATGCTCGGGGTCGTCGAGCATACTTCACGCGCCATCAGTTTGAACTGGCGACGCGAAGAGGTCGTGGAGGCGTCCCCGTTGATGCACGCCACGGCTTCGGGTTCCTGGAACCCGAAACCACCTTCCTCGCTGCCGCGCTCGTCGTCGCCACCCTCGCGGTGATCCTCACGCTGTTTCTTGTTCCTCTCAGCGAGGAAATTCACCGCCCGACACTCAGTAAGGTCGTGTCGGTCGGTTTGGTGTATCTCACACCACTTGCCAGCGCCCCGACCGGGGGGCCCTGGGTGGCTTCTTGCTGCCGCCTGATCCGTCACGCGGCGGCTTTCGCGCTTTGGCCTCCGCGGCCGCGACGGGCCCAGACTTGCGCTTCTTGTTCTTGTTCTCCCACCTCTCGGAAAGGCGAGAGGAACCTGCATCATCGACCGTCGACTGGTCGGGACGCGAACTGTGCCACGCACGGGCCTCAGCCGTCTTGGCACACCTGTCCGCGACCGCGAACAGCTCCGTCGTGGACTGGATGTTGCGCGTGCCCAGCTTCTCAAGCATCTTCTCGTTGCGCACACCTTGCCTGAAGGCGACGATAACTGCTTGAGGGGAAATCTTGGGGATGGTGTTGCAAACCTGGCTGAAGCGCTGGATGAAGTGCCGCAACGTCTCCCCTTTACGCTACTTGACAGCGTGGAGATCGCTCTCCATGCCAGGGCGCTCGGAGGTGCCCTGGAAGTTGGCCACGAACTGGTGGCAAAGGTGTTCCCACGAGCAAATCGAGCTCGCAGGAAGGTTCATGAGCCATGAACGGGTAGAGCCCTTCCAGGCCATGGGAAACCGGTTGGCCATTACCTTTTCGGCTCCTCCAGCCGCTTGCACAGTGGTGGTGTAGATCTGGAGGAACTCTTCCGGGTGGAAAGAGCCATCATACTTCTGCGGCAGCTCCGGCCGGAACTTCTTGGGCCAGCTGACGCGGCGAAGGTCAGGAGTAAAGGCTTGGCAACCCGCTCCGTAAAGCGGGGTGCCGACCCTCCCGACCAGCTGCGCGCGGGTGCGCACCGGAGAGCAGGCACGACCAGCAGCGGGGCTGGAGGATGATTGGCCCTCGTCTGCCCTTGCCTCGCGCCGCCTCTCCTGGTGGCGCTCGATGGTGACGCGCGCATCTTCGCCTTGCCTCCGCTGGTTGATGCGATGGCAAGGATCTGGACCGTCTCCGAAAACAGGAGAAGCAACCAAATGGGGGGACCCGCTGCGGAGCTCCCTTTCTTCACCACGTGAAAGACGCGGCGGTAGTGGCGGCGATGCCGCTAAGGGGCCGGGTCGAGGGTCGCCATGCCTTGAGGAGGTGTGGGAATTTCTGGCCACTGCCTGACGGCGAGCGGTGTCCACCAGGTTGGCTACCTCCTGGAGCCAAGGGCCCACCAGAGTATACCTTCTACCTGGACAGGAAGGTGCTGGAGGAGAAGCTGCGCAGCGTGCAGCGCGCTTGCCTCACCCGGTTGGTCGAAATCTAGCCGGCGCCGCACCGGTTGGGGAAACTCGGCGACGGTTGGGTCGGCATGCACCTCACCTTCGCGTGCTAGGTGCCGGAACTGTGACAGCGCAGCGTCCGCCATTGTGGTGCCGCCAGACACGGCGTGGTGCCCCTGCACACGAGAGGGCGCCGAGCGTGTTGGAGCGGATGGCTGGGGACGTCCCCCACTGCTGGGGACGTGTCTGTCGGCCTGCCATGAACGACGTAGGTTTGGAAACTTGGCCTCCCCTACCTGGCGCGCCAGATGTCAACGTACAAATGCGAGCGTCGGTGGTCCGGAAGGACCCCCTTTGGGATTTGGCCGGGGAGGCACAGGAACAGGAGCTACATCGATCTTGAGTGCCTAGGAGCTAGGAATGAGACAGTGATTTATCCAGGTTGGGCCACCTTCCTGGTGTAAAACCCTACGTCCTACTTTTTTGTGTATATATGAATATTTGGATGATTACAATCAACTTGAAAGCGCAGGTGTTCTTCCTCTTTTCTATCTCTTAGGTCTCTTTTTTCTCGTCCTCCTTCTCTTTTTTCGATCCCCTTTCATGGCCTTGGTTCTCCCCTTATATACCGGGGGTCACCACAACGGCCAAAAGGCAAATACACTGTAATAGCACCGTTGCTGACGGATAGGGCATGGGCAACCCACGCCGACGGTTGAGGGTTGCTGTAGCGGAATAGTGCCTGTCACGCCGCGGTTGGAATCTGGGTCATCATGATGTGGTTGGGTCAGAAGGTGAAGACTTCCTGGACGTTCTCTGCCACGGACCATGCTGCAACTACCCCGGCCCTACTGACCAGGGACAGGAGGCATGCGCCTGGGCACGCGGCGGCGTGTCCTAAAGTCAAAAAGGTGTCAGACCGCTCCATCCCCTGACAGGACCAACAGCTGACGGGGCTCATCATATGGGAGGACAGAATTCGACCAGGACGCCGCCATCTTGTTCGCAAGGACTTGGAGTAGGTGGGTCCGCACAGACAGGCATTAAATGTGCCCGTCGGGCCACATGTGCTGGGGAAAGACCTACGAGGGGTGCTCGGGGTTCCCGCACGCTCGGGGACCCCCGAGCACGCGACTTAGGACATTCCATCGCTCGTGGGAGGCAGTTGCCGTCCCGAATGGGCCCCAAGTCACCTTGGGTGCTCGGGGAGCATCCTTAAGGGACGACTCGGGGTTCCCCTTGATGGCCAAGGGGACACAGTGCTTGGGGTGTTCCCCCGGGCACCTCCTCTTGACTCCCACGCCCTTGGCGTCGTGGCGTCAAGTTGGGCCTCTGCTAGCGGTCTAGGGGACCCCGTTCCCCGTATCGCCGACAGCGTGCGATCCTCGCAGATGGGAGAAGGAGGTGACGCATCACGCTTTTGCTTCCCCGAAGAGCTCCCTACGACGGCCGCTGCAAAAGAGCAGCTGGCTGGAGGAGGAAGGAAGAAAAGGATCGAGAGAATGCTCGGTTGCCTGGCTTTTGGAAGAAGGAAGAGGTCCAGAGAACGCTCGGTTGGTTGGCTTTTGGTGGAAGGAAGTGATCGAGGTGGTTTATAAGGGACTCTTCGTGTTGCTCGACGCATGCGACTCCTCGTATACCTTATCCAAGATGGTCGTACATATAAAACCGCCTCAGATACGAGTCTTATCTAAGACGGTTGGTTTTATTCATCTACTTCCAATATGTTTGAGGCGGTTGCATTCTAAAAACCGCCTCCATATCCGAGGCGGTTGCTCGAAATTTTTATCTGAGGCGGTAGAACTATGTCAATCACCTCAGATATCGATTATTCGAAGCGCTTGAAGTCCAACTGTCTCGGATAAAACACCTCGAATAGGCTTTTTTATATTATTGTCTACTGCACATATCTTGGATGGAATTTGATATATAGGTCGACTCTGGACCTCGGTGGGAGTTGCTAGCCTGCAAAGCTTTACTTAAGTTGTGTACTATTCTTACTAGTAGGGTGCCCGTGCGTTGCAACGGAATCTCAAATAGTAGAACAACATCTCATGTTCTGACCAAAACCATAAGTCCATAACAAAATATACTACTTTGCCTTACAACGATCTAATAGTAGAGTGCTCGTACAACACACATGTACACATATAATAAAATTTACGCACATGTGTGAGGAAAGGAACAACACCATTAAACTAGCTAACTCAGAACGTAGAGATTGGATTATGTTGTTTAGTAAGATAATAAATTTCAGCAGAGTAAAAAACTAACTTAGAACGTAAAGATTGGTGTATGTTTAGCAGAGTTTGTTGAGAGTTACGTAAAGATTGGAGTCTGTTTAACAAAATTTGTTGAGAGTTAGAGAGTTGGTTAGGATAGGGCGTGACACCACCATCACTACGGCCACCAATTCAAATTTTATAGATAGTAAAGACTATGAGTTGGGCTGCAAGATTGGTTACTGAAAAAACCTACATGCCGTTACAGAAAAAATTAGAACCTCATATGTAGTGGCTTGCATGTCATTGACGTAGAGTATTTCTTTTTCCAATTTTATAAGGACACGTAAGGATTTAACCCTATTTGTTTTTCTAGTTTTGCCGTTTCGTGCTTTCTCCTTTCTTTCATTCGGCAGGTTCTACTTCGCGTGTTTGAAATTTGATTTTCTTCTCTTAATGCCATGATGTCAAGCCTTTTATGTATTCTCGAAGACATAGGGCCCATTTAAAAGAAGGAAAAACAGATAACTTTTTAAGGATTAGGATCCCATGTAAAATATTCATACCAAGGTACTAGCTGGTAATAGAAAGGAATAGCTCCCAAAAATGTTTTTCGAAATTAGTTAAAATAGCTAGGTTAGTCCATTAAATTTTCCGAGGAATGTTAACGTCTGGTTTTACTCTATGTTTTCTTTTTGTCTATTTAAGGAACGAGATCGTCTGCCATCATCACAAGTATAAAGGCACCGATGTGCAGTTGTCCAATCGTGACCCTTCACGTGATTGAACTGTCCCCAGAAGGTCTATTCGAGGAGAAGGCCCATGTGAGGCCCAGCTAACCCGTTCGCTCGGCTGACGAGTCTCTCTCTCTGATGAGTGGAAGCAAATCATCGGCGTAGCGACGTAGCAGCGGCCGATTCATCGCCGGTGGCCGCAATTTTTAAGGATTTCATGTAATTTTTAGCTCCCGTAAGATTCTAACGGCGTGACATTCATTTATGCGTTCCAAACAGAGCTTACGGCCATTTGACTAGCATCTTACCTGTTTATTCTATGGAATATGAGCTCATCAAGTTCTAGAAGTTGGAACTACAAAAAACTTTACCGGGTTGGAAGTTGGAAATGGATGAGCCTCATCTGGTTCACAAGTGCGTTACACCAATTCGGTCATCACTCACGTAACTAAGCATTAATTACAACGCACGATGAGCACCATAACAAAAGAACTTTCGTCACTAGAAAAGCCCATGGAGAGTGACCGAGTAATTTATGAACGTCTCTCACTGAAAATGGGACCTCCCAAATCATGCTCTTCTCATCCTCTCCCATGATAAAAACTACGCAGTGACCTGTGACAAAAGCAGGACGATCTTCCTCGGACACTTGTCGAGCTGGTCTTCCCTGAAGAAAGCTACGAGTCCCCAAAGATATCTCTTCAAATGACACAAGAAGAAAATGGCAACTAGCCAATGAAAATGCAAATTTATGGTTTGGCATTGGCAAGCAGTATACATCAACCAGTGTTGGACAGCACATCGAGTGCAAAAAAGTGGCACGTCTCACCACTCGCAGTGTGCTCTTTGTTTTTAGGAGCCAGAAAAAATAAATCTAACACCTGTTAACCGATTGTATCTTTGCGATGCAGATTTGCTTCAGGGTTGTTCCAAGGGACACAACACCTTCAGGACTTCCTCAAAAAAAGCTGTAAGATACACTCAGAAATGTGCAACCGAATCAAAGAAAAGGGTTGCAGCTGTCTCTGTTGATCCTGATAATCTGCTCAATCTGGAGACTCTGAAAGAGTGAGAGGCTAAATCTTCAGAAAATTGTAAAGATGATGCAACGGCAGGGAGAACTGTAGAAACTATCAGGCGGCAAGCAAATTCTCATTCCACAGCTGAACGATGTGGCTGTAACTAGTTCTACATTTAACACAAAATACGCAAATTCTCTCGCGTATCCGAGAAAAATTCAATTAGATAGTTGTCTAGCAAATTAACCAGTTCGCGGATTTTATACATTTTCTCCAAAATAATACGATGCATGTTTGCACATTTAACCCCCAAAAAGGTGTACACAGAACGTGCCCTACACAACAGCGCCATCTCTTTTCCTCGGCGTATGGCTTTACTGGTGCAAGATAGCATGTGTTGCACCAACATGATTCCTTACTTAACCGGCAAGTATTCCCTCTTCTCGGATATATTAACCCTAGGCCCATCTAGGTGCTGCTGTCCTCTGCTTTAGTTTTCCCCCTCTGCTTTTTTGCTTTGGAAAAACTGCAGAAAGATACGTACG
Source organism: Stipa capillata (assembly GCA_019208055.1). Lineage (NCBI taxonomy): Eukaryota > Viridiplantae > Streptophyta > Magnoliopsida > Poales > Poaceae > Stipa > Stipa capillata. The sequence continues at coordinate 165,479 of JAGXJF010004235.1, forward strand.
TGATCGAGCAAATCAGCGGCACGAGTCGTGTACGTGCATTGCCTGCTTCTTTTGACCTAAGTTTAGTTTTATGCTTTGATTGGAGGAAAGTTGACCGGAACGGAAAAGGACTGGCCCTTGATTATGTCTGCTTAATTAATACATGTGCTTGCCTTGTTCCTCCGGAGACCCTTATTCAAAAGCAAGAAGCAACTATGTATTCTCAGGTAGCAAGTAAAACAGAGGCCCCTGTCAAACTTTTGATGGATTAGCAGCTTCTTTATTATGGGAAAATTAAGGGTAAAAAAATGTGGGAAATAATATGTGAGTAGGAAAATTATGTCCATTAGTAGACAACTAGCTTGGTGTCTGCGGAAAATATTTTTAATCATAATTAATTTTTTGGACTCACACATGTATATATTATCATGCTATTTGTAGGAACAGCAAATTATGGCCAGGTGTGTCGATTGTATGTGATATCAGATTAATATGCATAATTAAAGTTCGGATTGCAAGCCAGCCGGTCAGTAGTTTGTACGTTAGTTGGCAGGTCGTTTCTATGTGATATCAGTACACAGAACAAAATCTTGGATCGCTGGCTGGTCGTTGTTTCTACGTGATATTATACTAATATGCAGAATTAATTGAGCCCACTATATCTAGAAGTGCGAGAGTATGTTGAGAGGACGCTCGGTCGTTCATACTGAGCCAACCGGTTGGTTATACATGATATCATATCAGCAAACAGAATTAAAGTTCGGATCGCAAACTGGTTGACTATTTTTATGTGATATTGGATCCGTACACAGAATTAAGTTCGGATCACCGAATCAATTGGTTTGTACATTGATTTAGGTTCTGTCGGCGTACAAACGCCGGCGTCGGTGGTCCGGATGGACCCCCTTTGGGATTTGGCCGAGGAGGCGCAAGAACAGAAGATACGATGGTCTTGAGTGGCAGAGATGCTAGAATGGAGACCGTGATTTACCCAGATTCGGGCCACCTTTTTTGGTGTAAAACCCTACGTCCTGCTTTTTGTGTATTTGAGAATATGTGGAGGGATTACAATGAACTAGCAGCACAAGTGCTCCTGTTCTTCTTCTTCTAGGGTTCGGATGTCTAGAGTTTTGTTGTCTAATGGAGCGGCTCCTCTTGCATGGCCTCGGTTCTCCCCTTATATATCCGGGGGTCACCATAATGGCCGAAAGGTAAATACGTTATAATAATGCTTGTTGCTGACGAATAGGGCGTGGGCAAGCCACGCCGGTGGTTGAAGATTGCTGTAGTGGAATAGCGTCGGTCACGCCTTAGTTGGAAACTAGATCATCATGATGTGGTTATGTCAGGAGGTGAAGACTTCCTGGGACGTCCCCTAACACGGGCTATGCTGCAACTACCCGGGCCCCACGGACCAGGTGCAGAAGGCATGCGTATGGGCGCGCGGTGGCGCGCCCTTAAAGTCGAAAAGGTGTCAGACCGCCCCATCCTCTGCCAAGACCGATAGCCGATGGGGCTTATCTCTTGGGATGATGGGAACCTGTCAGGACACCACCATCTTGCCCACATCAGCGGACATGGAGCAGGTGCGCTCGTCAGACAGGCATTAAATGCGTCTGTCGGGCCATGTGGACTGAGGAGGGGCCCACAAGGGGTGCTCGGAGCTCCCGGGATCGGAGACTCCCCGAGCACGCCTCCTGGGCCACTCCATCATCCGGGGGAGGCTCTTGGCATCCCGTGCGGAGGCCAGGTCGCCTTAGGTGCTCGGGGTGAGCCCCCGAGTACCTCTTCCTGACTCGCCCTGGACGGGGGCCAAATCGCCCTTGGTGCTCAGGAAGCACCCTTAAGGGACGACTCGGGGTCCCCCTTGATAAGCTGAGTGGGTCCGGTGCTCGGGGGCTTCTTGACTCATCTCGAGTGGGGGCCAAATCACCTTGGGTGCTCGAGAAGCGCCCTTAGAGGACGACTTGGGGCCACCCTTGATAGGCCGAGAAGGATTAGTGCTCGGGGTGAGCCCCCGAGCATCTCTTCTTGATTCCTATGCCCTTGGCGACGCGGTGTCAAGTTGGGCCTTTGCTAGAGGTTTAGGGGACCCTGGGTCCCGTATCGCTGACAGTAGCCCCCGGCCCAGCTACCAGACGACGGCCCAGAAAAGGACGAGGCTGGGGGCGGGGCCTTCTCTCCATGGGCCAACAAAGACGCCGGCCCATTCAGAGTGCCAAATGGGAGAACTGTTCCGATTTTTACACGACGTGGGGCGACGCGCACCTCTGCCGAATGAGGAAAAAATGCCTCGGTTCCCGCGCGTCGTGGGGGGCGCGCCCTATCAGGGAAACAGAACTGACACTGCCGCCCACAACACGCAACAGTTCAAATTCTTGATTGCTTCTTTTAAAAGCTTCGCCTATTCTTACGCCTCCTCAACTCCTTCGCCTCCTTGCTTAAACGCCTCCTTTCTTTTGATCGCGCCCTTTCGCCTCCTTGTCTTCTTCGCTTCACCGCCATCATGCCGAGACGCGAAAGGCGCCGTGCTCCCCCGCCGTCCGCCGCCGCCGACGCCATCCTCCCCAAGTCCCGTCTCCTTAACGAGGAGAGCATGGATAGGCTGCGGAAGATGTTGGTCCCGCAGGGCCAGAGGGGGGCGACGGTGAGGGCGACCACGTATCCACCGAATCCAAGGCCGGAGGAGACGGTGATCTTCACCAGCTTCATTGCGGCGGACCTGGTGCCGCCATTCTCTCCCTTCTTCCTCAAAGTGCTATCAGAGTACGAGGTCCACCTTATTCATCTCTCTCCCAACTCCGTGGTGATGCTGGCGGTCTTTGCCCATCTCTGCGAGATGTTCATGGAGGTGATGCCTTCGGTGGACCTGTTCCGCCACTACTTCGTGCTCCGGTCGGTGGGGAAAGAGCAGGGGCTCCGATCGGGTGGAGACCGCGGGGAGCTGCAACTTCCGCCTCCGGGAGAAGATAGGGGAGAGATACATTCCGCAAGAGACGCGGAACAAGTGGGATGACTGGCGCAACCAATGGTGCTACATCTCTACTGATCCGCATGCCTGGCTTCTGCTTCCCGACGGGCCGGCGCCTGCGCACAAGAGGAAATGGGAGTTCCTCTCGGAAGACGATGACCAGCTACGGCCGGTCGTGGAGCGGATCGCACAGCTGCGGGCCGCAGGTTTGACGGCGACAATGGTCGTCGGTGATTTCCTCCGGCGGCGGCTGGCGCTGCTGCGGGAGCGGGGCCGCCCGGCCTGGATGTATACCGGCTCGCGGGACATCGGCCGGATGGTGATTGGCGAGGCGGGAGACCTTTCTCCCGACGCGATGAAGGCGATGCTGCAGATTCTGCTGAGCACCGGAGATGCTGCTTCTGCCGAACTGCCGCGGCCGGATCTTGTGCTCTGCGTGAACCCGCAGTGCAACGCAATCCGCGCGGCCCTCCCTGAGTTCAACCCAGTGGGATCAAGCCGGCGGACGCGCCTAGGGCGGCTGGCTCATTGAGGATTCCGGGAGGCGACGACGCTGGCGAGGAGCCTGCCGCGAGGACTCCGGGAACCCGCGCCGCCGGCGAGTATCCTGCGGACCCGAAAAGCAAGAAGGCACGGGCGCCTTCCCCCCGCATCTTCCCCTTCACCGCCGCCACCCCCCTCCTCTGCCTTTCAGCCAGTGGGCGGCGGGCATCGGGGGCAGCGGCTCGGGGCGAGGCAGCGGGGCCAGCGGCTCGGGTTGCGGCGGCGACCAATCGGCGCCGGTCGGGGGCGGTGGCTCAGGGCGAGGCGGCACCCAACCGAAACCGGCTGGGGGCCCGGCGCAGCCGAGCCCAGGGGCTGCCAAGCCCGATGCGCCTAGCAAGAAGAGGAAGGAGCCGCTGGTGCCGATGGGGCCGGGATTCGAGATCCTGACCGCACGCTGACGGTACAAAGGGCCCTCGTCAGGGTAAGACAACTCCCAACTCCCCTTTGCTTTGTAGGGTTAATGTAATGCTCAGGGATTGACCCGAGCTTCATTGTTTTGTTCGCAGGTCATCCAAGAAGGCTCGGACAGCCCCGAGTGCGGAGTCCGCCCCGAGCACCGAGGACGCCCCGGGATCTGAGGACGTCCCGGGGGCCGGGGCGCGGCGGCATCGGAGACACCGGCGATTGGCACTCCGTCGCCTACTGTGGCAGCCGGGACTGCGGGGGCTGAGACCGAGGAGACGCACCCCGAGGAAGAGCTCAGGGACCCAATCACTCCAGAGCTACCCGAGAGCCTGCCGGAGGCTCTCGGGGGAATCTCGGTGCCCGGAAGCGGGGAGCCCATCCTTGCTCTCACGGAGGCCCGTGGCCGTCCCGGCGCCGGAGCGAGCTCGGGCTCAACTGCCCCGCCGCGGGGCTCCATGCGCCAAGCCGGAGCGCCTCTGGGGCTCTTTCCCGAGCTGTTTGAGACGGTGCACGCCATGGTGGACAAGATTCGTGCCACCGTCGCGTCGGAGAAAGCGGCACTGGAGGAACGGGAGGCCGCTCTCGTGGAAGCCGAGAGAAGCCTTCCTCGCGCGGGTGTGGATCACCAAGCGCGAACACGAAAGAGCCACCGCGGAGATCCTCAGGGAAAAAGAGTCCCTAGAGGAGATGCGCGCGGAGGTTATTGATGAAGGCGAGCAACTGATCCTGCGGGAGGAGCAGGTTGCCCTCTGCGAAGCCGAGGCCGCTACGCGGGAGATCGTCCTTGATCAGCACGAGAAGGCGCTCGATGAAGGGGAGGTCTCACTACTACAGATTGACCCTCTGCTGAAACCCCTCGACTGACGGGCATAAAAAGGTCCGTCGTTAGAGGGGATCTCCGCTGACGGACGCCTAACAGACCGTTAGCGGAGAAGGCAGCAAAGCTGAACGTGAGGACCACCACTGACTGGCCTAAAACCACCCATCAACGGAGATGAAGCAAGGGTGCCACAGATGACGCGGCACTTCCACTGACGGGCGCTCGTTAAGAGCCCGTCAGAGGAGAGGAGGTCTCCCCTGACGGGCAGCTGAGTCACCCATCAGTGGAAAGGAACACGGGTACAACAGATGACGCGGCTTCTCACTGACGGGCTATTTTTGAGTGCCCGTCAGTGGAGTTGTAGTCTCCACTGACGGGCGCCTTTCTTATCTGGCAGCGGTATAGCATCGAGGGCTGATCAGAGATCACTGACGGGCTCTCTATATGCGTCCGTCAGTGGTAGTGGCGCTGTATAAAACCAGATGCGCCTGTTGCTGCTGGCCAGTGCTCGCGCGCCCACTGGCCAGCAGCGAGCGCCGGCGCCGGCGCCGCCCCATATGCTGCTGCCGCCGGCGCCGCCACACCCCGAACCCACAAATAGTCCCCTCTCCCGAACCCTTCTCCTCTCCCTCCTTTCTTCCTCCCCAAGCTTCTTCCTCCCCAAGCTCAAGATCTCTCTAGATCTAAATTTCTTTTCCTTCCCAAACCTTCCCCTTTCTTCAACCATTTCTTCCTCGACAAGCTCAAAATTTCTCTAGATCTAGATTTCTTTTCCTTCCCAAACCTTCCCCTTTCTTCAACCATTTCTAGATCTCTCTCTCTAACCCAACAAGATCTCTCATCTCTCTCTCCTCCTCTCACTCTCTCCATAGATCTCTCTTGCCTCGCCGAAAAGATCGCTAGCACTCAGTAATAATGCTCGCTAGTTTTCTTTTGTATATGTATTTGATGTGATTTTCGGTCATTGAGCCGAGGCGTAGTGTTTTGTTCTTTTTGTCGAACTGATTAGTTTCGTATCGTAGGATCGATCGATGGATCGCAGTTGGATGTACGACAACCGGGCGACAGAGAGTTGGGCTATGGCTTTGAATGAGTTTCTTGATGTTGCCGAGCGTGATATGAGGAGAAAAGGTGGCACAAAGATTTGTTGTCCGTGTCGCGATTGCAAAAATTTGGTAATGTTCGATATGAGAGAGAGGGTGACGGTACACCTGACGCTTAAGGGTTTCATGTCAGGTTATACACGTTGGATATGTCACGGTGAGGAGGAAGAAGATCAAGTGTTACAGTAAGATGCCGAACATGAAAGGGACGAAGAAGACGAGGGGAGTTTCCAATCTGACGCCGAAGAAGAAACGGGGAACAATTTGGCCGATATAGTGCAGGACGTTCACATGGTAGAGCAGGTAGTGATAGATCCCGAGGGTGAAAGAGAGGCTGCTAAGTTCACGAGACTTGTTGAAGACTCGCAAACCCCGTTGTATACCGGTTCCGATCCAGAGCACACGCGTCTGTCGGTCACGCTGGAATTTCTAAGAATCAAGGCAGCCCATAATTGTCTGGACGAAGGCTTCGATGAGACATTGGCTTATCTCGCAAAAGTTTTTCCAAAAAACAACTTGTTGCCTACGAGCACCGATGAAGCCAAGAAGGTTGTCTGTCCTCTTGGATTGGACGTGCAGAGGTTCCATGCGTGTCCGAATGACTGCTTTATTTACCGCAAGGAGCACGAGAAGCTGTACAATTGTCCTACGTGCAACACATCCAGATTCAAGCGGGGTAGAAACCAAGCCGATGATGAGGACCCAGTGATGAGCGGCGCTCCGGCAAAGATTGTATGGTATCTTCTAGTCCTTCCCCGTTTGAAGTGTTTATTCGCTAACAAGAAGGAGGCAAAGCTGTTACGTTGGCACGCCGAGGGGCGAAAAACTGATGATGGCGTGATGAGACACCCTGCCGATGCTTCGCAGTGGCGGGCAATCGACGCCCAATATGATGATTTCGGAAAAGATCCGAGGAGTATCAGGTTCGGTATGAGTACGGACGGAATCAATCCGTTCGGCAACATGAGCAGCAGACATAGCACTTGGCCCGTGGTTCTATGGATGTACAACCTTCCTCCATGGCTGTGCATGACGCAAAAGTATATACACCTCTCTATTCGCATTCAAGGGCCGAAGCAACCTGGGAACGATCTGAAACAATTGTTGTTCGAAGAACTAGCTACACTACGGGAACCAGGAGCACAGGTCTGGGATGCTTACCAGGAAGAATATTTCAATCTGAAAGCATTGTTGTTCACGACGGTCCAAGACTATCCCGCATACGGATATCAATCATGTCAGTGTGTTCATGGATACAAAGTATGTGTTAAGTGTTTGTAGTCTACAACAAGTTTACACTTAAAGGGCTCTAAAAAATCGTGTTCATGGGCCACCGAAGGTGGCTGAAACAGAATGATCCATGGAGGCAAGAGAAGAAATTGTTTGATAATACTGTTGAGATCCGTTCGGCGCCCCGGGAGAAGACCGGGGTAGAAAGCTATGACATCGTGAACACAATGCCCCTTGTTACGCCAGGTAAGACACAACCGCCTGTTCCCATGCAGGACGGCGTCTGGAAAAGGAAATCCGTATTTTGGGATTTGCCTTACTGGAGATTCCTAAGCACACGTCACAGCATAGATGTCATGCATGTTGAAAAAAATATGTGCGACAGTTTGCTTGGTATCCTGCTCAACATGTTAGACAAGACAAAAGATGGACCGAAGGCACGAACTGACATGGAATTCTCGGGTATAAGAAAGAAGCTGTGGGCAACCAAGCAAACGACCAAGTTGGGCACAGGTGCAGTCAGAATCAAGATGGACTGTCCCGCTGCTTGTTACACTCTGAGCAAAAAAGAGATCGTTAGCTTTTTGGAGTGCCTCCAAGGTGTCAAAGTTTCTTCCGGTTACTTGGCAAACATCGGGAGAATAGTTTGACATGAAGACTCATCGAGTAATTGCTATGAAGTCTCATGATTGTCATGTGATGATCACGTAGATACTTCCTGTTGCAATTAGAGGTCTCATGGAGCCAGAGGTCCGCAAGACAATCTTGAACCTTTGTAACTTTTTCAACACGATATCTCAGAAGTCGATCTCGGTTACGCGTTGTCATAAACTGCAGGACGAGATCATTGTCATACTGCATGAACTTGAGATGTACTTCCCTCCAGCATTCTTCGATATCATGGTACATCTCATGATCCATATCGTCCCGGAGATACTGGACCTAGGTCCCATGTTCCTACACAACATGTATCCCTTGGAAAGGTACATGGGGTTGTGAAGTGCTACGTTCGTAACAGGTCACAACCGGAAGGTAGCATCATCCAAGGCTATGTTGCCGAAGAGTGTGTCGAGTTCTGCACGGATTACTTGGCTAATCAAAAATCTATCGGTGTTCCTGTTTCGCGCCACACGGGTAGGCTCGATGGTGAAGGTCATGCACGCGGACAAAAACCTTTACATGTCCATAATTCAGTACTGAATAGATTAGGTGACTACGACAGAGCACATCTCGTCGTGTTGCAACACCTGACTGTGGTGCATCCCTACCTTTGGATTCACATGTTAAAGATAAAAAAAAGAAAACCCGAAAAGGGAGAAGCGTGGCTCTCGAAAGAGCACAACGTAAAGTTTGCAAACTGGCTAAAGAACTACTGGTATGAAAGGCCTCCGACAAATGATGAAGAAGAGACGGTCAAAATGTTGTCACAAGAACCTGCGAGCAAGGTCCTGACATTTCAAGCATATGATATCAACGGATACACATTCTATACGGAGGCTCAAGACAGAAAAAGTACGTATCAGAACAGTGGGGTGACGATAGAGGCTAAAACCGGTAACCGTAAGGACATATACTACGGTGTTATCGAAGAGATTTGGGAACTGGACTACACCGTCACAAAGATCCCCATGTTTCATGTCAGATGGGCAAAAAATGTCCATATCGACAATGACAAATTCACTACCGTGACTTTACCTCCCCCGACATCTATTGATCCAACACAAATCAAGGCAATCAGTGCCAAAGATGAGCCATGAGTATTAGCTAAACAGATCTCGCAAGTCTTCTACATAAAAGACCCGAAGGAAAAGAAGTGCATGTCGTCAGAAAAGGGAAAAGGAGTATTATCGGAGTCGATGGTGTAGTTGACGAAGAGGACTATGACCAATTCGACGACCCGGACTCCGAGCCAAAAGCTATTGATAAACGCCCTACCAAAAGGAGAGACAGTCAGGAGTACATGGAAAATTTACGGGATCAAATGCGGGAGATTGCCGAGCAGACGTGGGTACGTATGCAAGTGCTCGCAGCGCAAGGCGGTCCGACCATCCCTCCCGATAACCAGCCGTCTGGATGGAGTAGCTGCGCTTCCACCTCGGACGGCCGCCCCAACTCGCTGAATCCCGTCGACAGCATCACCGTAAGTTTCGTCCGCTAAACGAGTAATTATAGTAAATCATGATTTCATTGTCCTGACTCCAATGAGGACGGCACATCTATCCTTTGTTTCGCAGGAAGCCACTAGATGCACACTCACGGTGCAAATTCCTGGCAGGAAGGTCAAGGTTGCGCACGGCCATGTTTTCCCAACACCAGAGGGGGCAATCTTGCACTGTGTTCCTATGCAGGAGCACCATGCGAAGGTGTAGGTGGACGTTGTCCTCAACGACTACAATGATGTGTTAGTCCTAGTCCCCCTGAAGCGAAACTGACCAAGCTAGGGCAGTGCAAGAACTACTTCATCCAGTGGCCGAAGAGCCAGATTATTTTATCTGCGGCGGCCTCTCCTCGCACGGCCCCCTCGTCCGGCAACCCCTCTCCATCAGTCGGACGATCTCCGTTGGGCCTCAGCCAAACACCTCTGTTGTTTAAAGACCTGGAGGACCATCTTCTCGGGGATCAGTACAGGGAGCCGGTTTTGCAGTCCCCGAAGGTGCCGGAGGAACCCAGCAATGATCCACTGGAAAGGCGCTCCGAGGCTCAATGCGATCTGCTGGATGAACCCAGAGGGAAGATTTTCTCTCCCACCACACTAGCCAGAACACTGGAAGCAGCGACGGCGGTAGGCAAGAGTCCTGAGCCGCTACACAGGAGGAAGAAAAGCAAAAAGGGACGGGCCGGCACCGGCAAGAAGGAAAGGAAGGAGCAAAAGCAGATGAAGAAATCCTTATCCTTCTCGGCATCGGCATCATCATCCAAATTATCTACACGGAGCATGGGTCTCTGGCGAGATGTTTTCTATCCAGGTCAGGACTTGCTCCTGCAGGATGAGTTGAACAATCTTTCAGAGGACATGAAGGCGCTGCATAAAGATTACCTAAAGATGTCAAGAGATCCGCAAACATTCTGCCAATATTGGACAGTCAAGGTGCCAAGAGAATACAATTTCTTCATGGAGAACGACTAGGACACCTTCGACATCAACTTTGAAGATCTCTTCAACATGTACAACCTCTATAGGCTTGACACCACGATGGTCAGGCTATGGGCTCTCTACCAAGCCCAAGAGTGCAGACGTCTACGTGACTCCAATATTGGAATAATCGATCCAATATGCATGAACGAAGGCTATGCTGCGACCCCGGACGGTCGAGTCTTTCTAGAATAATACCTTTCGCATGCATTCGTCATTCATAAGGACAAGGAGTACATACTAGCCCCCTAAAAACCCTCTGTAAGTCCTTTCTGGAAGAATTTTTTTGTTTTTTACGTACGTATCTCCGCCTGCTTATGTTCATTTGTTCACATTGACGTAGCGACCACTGGGTCCTCATAGTGATTATTCCAAGCTGGGCCAAGGCATTTTACTTTGACTCTGACGAGAAAAAGAGATCAGACTTTAGGAATATCACTAATATTTTGGATGCAGCTTTTTTCAAAGCCAAGTTCTCGGGACATAGTAAAATACCTTCAAAAACGACAAAAATAGTACACCATTACAAGTTTCCTTGCAGAGTTCAGCCAGAAAATAGCGTGACATGTGGGTACTACACCTGTGCCCATATGGACTGCTTTGTCCAGTACAAGAATAAGCATTGGAAAGATATGAAAGAACTGAAGGCTTGGAGTGAGCTGGGAAATCACTTGTATGACTAGCGTCAGTACTTTGCCCGCATGCAAAGAGTCTTCACCAAAGTCATCAACTTTGAAGTCATCAATCCGATGGGTGATGTCACGGACCCGGAATCCATAGGTGATTAGGGGAACGCGAAGTCGCCAAGGACCGAAAGACTCGCCGACTTGGTGGCACGGTACCTGCGCCGTATGCACCAAGACAGAACGATCCGACACCCGCCACCTGCGAGCCGGCCGGAAGCAACCAATTTTCCCAGAACCACCTGTAGATTCCAGATGCCAGTGAAGAGGTAATACCGCGTGATAGGCCTGCGCCCCGCGATAGTCATAGGAGGACTAGAGCCCGGGATATGCATCCCCTCAACCTAACCTAGCCACGAAGTGCGACTCTGGGGGTTCCAGCTCTGCTCTGCCGTCAGCGCGAGGCGTGACAGTCGTAGGAGACTTAGCGAGTACGGGACGAATCCCCTGGATTGACTCAACCAAAGCTACACAGGACTAGTGGTTCACTCACCTCTGCCATCACGAAACGCAATCCTGACACGCAATAATACCGCTGCACCGTTGCCCACATATTTCATCACATACACGCATGGTACATGGGCAACACGGATAACAGCTCAGATATCACAACAAAGCTCTACAAATACGATATTAATAGTAACTGTCCACGATGGGACAACAGATTACATCATTCGGCCATAACCGAAAACATATCCGAGTACGGAGAAGTTAAACGACAGCGGAAACAAGGTAAATGAGTCCCACAGCGGCATAGTGACCGCTGAACAAAAGCTACAAACTGTCCCACGAATCGAACACAACCGAGGAAACGCAATATCAGGCATCACCGCAATAATCCTCGACCACCGGCTCACCTGCAAGCTCTAGGAATAACCTAGGTGAGTACGAACGTACTCGCAAGACTTATTCGTGCTTGATTAAATGTCCTATCCATACTAGTACAACCGCAATTAAACATGAATGCTTCTCAGAGTAACAATATACAAATTAAGAACATAACATTAACAATGTAAAATAAAGACAAGATAAGTAACAATTCAATTCAAGGTACAACATATGGTCACAAGCCACTACGAGATCAAATCAACAATTCCAAATCCATCGAATCCAAATTGATCCAATCCATATATGAGTCAAATCCAAATTGATCCAATCCACACATGAGTCAAATCCAAATTGATCCAATCCACACATGAGTCAAATCCAATTGATCCAATCCACACATGTTCATTTTAATCTCTCGAACCGCTACCGACAACTCAACCACTGCAGGCATAGTGAGTGCATAACAGTTTGGAGGTCATGAGTCTCCAAAGTGCATGGAGGCTTACCCTAGCTATCCTCAGTGTTGGTTCTCGCTAACGTTCCCGTGTGATAAGGGATGGTGACACGCTGAAGATAGGGTTGGTGTGACGATAAAACTCTACTTACTCCTGTGTCGCCGTCCCCCGGCTATTAACACCAACCGTACCCATTGTGCACGCCCTCGGCTCTCCCAACTCACTTAACAATTTAATTGAAGAGCCACAAGATGTTCTCGACTTAAGACACATCCTACACATGCTAGTGTACGCAACTTTGCGACGGTTCACAGATAAACATTCATACACATAGCACATATAAAAAGGGCATACACAAGAGTACGGAAGGTAGGAAAAATGCAACAAGCTCTGCTTGCCTTATTCGGGTTGTTCCTGATCTTGCGGGGAGTTGTAAGCCTGGTGGTCTTCTTCTTCGGATTCTTTTATACGTAATACGAAGAACCGAAAAAGAAACGATAAAGAAAATATTAAGATTCGGCATGTATGCGTGAATAGGGGTGGTATATTTATGTGCATGACTAAACAAGACGACCTAAAATACTAGGGTTTTGGCGTGATGACGATGTATTAGATGATATATGTAAGGGCTAGACTGTTGCCCTAAAGGTGTACGTGGACATGCGACGCGATGAAGCGCTAGGAAAGAACTCCTAAAGTGTTGTAGGGGGGGTGCCATGAGTTCACTACAGCGAGTATGGTTTCTACGAATCCGATAGAGGTGAACTCATAACCCTAACCTTACCCATATCAAGTTTTATCAGATGTTGAGTTCTATTAAATGTCGTACTAGGGTTAGGATGTTATTGCTCACCAAGGATGGTCATGACCTACACATTTACCATATGGAAGTGCACTGGAATACGAGGCTAACGCAGGTGGTATTGTTCAATTTGGGACTACAACCATCAAGTTAGGGTTTAACGACATATGACGATAAAATGGACTAACAACTTGCACCCTACTAGGTCACCCTAACATGTACGTGTTTCTACTGGAAATTTTGATTGCTCTAAGTCGTAGGGATTCTCGCAAGGTTTCCAAACATATAACTTTATCAAAATCCGGCGTAGGGTTTGAAAATTGTGCACATTTAAAGTTTAACGGATTTGTAAAACTAAACCCTAATTAACCTACTGTGCATGTGCTTAAAATGAACTTTTGATTCAGCCAATTTGTAGAGAATCTTCTAAGCTTTCCAAATATATAAAATTTTTCAAATTTGGCCTTACGATTTAGAAGTTATGGATGTTTGAAGTTTGTCGTATTTTTAATCGAAACCCTAACCCTAACAGTACGAAAACCTAATTGCTAAGCCCACCCAAACTCTACCCAGCGCCCAGATCTAACCCCTACGTGTACCCGAGACTCCACCCGAGAACCTCAACCCATAAACGCGCCCTACTTACAAGGGGGTCCCACCCGTCGGTTGCAGTGGGCTGGGGAACCAATCAACAGCGGCCACCTCACTCCTTCTCTCTCCCTCTCTTTTGCTCTCTCTCTCCCTCGCTGATGTCTCGCTCGGGTCCGGTAAGAGGAAGGGCTAGGCGGCGGAGCTCTCACCGGAGAGCTCGCCGGAGATGGCTCCTGAGCTCGGGGAGAACGGCTAGAGGGTCAGAAGCTTACCCCGGCGACGATGGTTAGCTCAGGGGCGACGGGGGAGGCCGGAGGGAGGCTGGCGACAGCGGGGATCGACGGGGAAGTTCGGTCGCCGGCGCAGAGGTGCTTCGGAGCTCGGATCTGCAGTGAGGAGGAGACGGGGTGATTAGGGGAAGGGAGAAGAAGCTCGGGGAAGAGGAGATTGAGCTCGGGAGGCACCGGGGTAGCCGAGCGATCTCGCCGGAGTAGTGGCCGACGTCGGAGAGGACCACCGTGGCGAGGAGCTAGGGCAACCGAGCAGAAAGGGGAGGTTAGATCTAGGGTTTTGGGGACTAGGGGAGGAGGAGAAGAGCGAGGCACGGTCGGGACGGGGAGGGTTTTTATGGGCGGCGGCGGCTCGGACCAGTGCCGTCGGAGCGGGGCACCGCCCTCGTCGGCGTACGGTCGGGCACGACGTGGAAGACGCGGCCTGACCGGCGGGCCCGGGCGACAGGGGAAGGGGGGGAAAGGCGCCAGCGCTAGGGGCGTTTCCCCAAGGGGAAGGCGGAGAGTGGGGCTGGGGAAGCGGCTTTTGGTTGCGGGGCCGGGCGGGTTGCTCCAGTGGGCCGACCGAGCGGGTTTCGGCCCAGAACCCTTTAGGGTTTTAGAACCCTTTTTAATTATTTGAATTCCAGAACAGTTCCTCACGTCATTTTATGTTTCAAAGTAGCTCTAAAATTTCTGAAATTTTTACAGGGCACTCAAAAGATTATTTGGGATCTACTGAAAGGATTTGAATTGGTTTGGGCACTGTTTGGTCTAGGTTTACATTCAAATCCAACTTAGGGCTTGATTCGGGGTTATGTTTGCGGTATTTTATGTGTCAAAATTACTACAAAATTTATGAAATTTTGGCAGGCAATTCAAAATGGGTTATGGGACCTACTGGAAGGGTTTGAATTGATTTGGGGCTAGCTTGCCCTAGGTTCCAGTTCAACTCGACCTTTGACCTAAATTTAATTTCGAATTGCGATTAGGTCCATTGGGCTTCTAAGAATTCTTAAGTCTCTCCAGGGTGTGTCGAGAGGGCATGTGGGCCCACTGTGCAACTTTGAATTAGCCTGGGTTTTCGTTTGACCTAATGTTTAACTCAACTTCGCTTCTTGACCTAATTCGGGGTTTGCGTTGCAATTAGGTCTTGCGGTTCTTTGAAACTTTCGAATATCCATGTGGGACTAGGATTTGCACGATCGAGGCTAAGCAATATGGTTTTGCAACTTTTCATCCACAGGGACTTTGACCTAGTCGACGTATTACGATCTAGCCCTCCTTCTCTCAATTGCTTTCTAACCCTAGTTTTAAGGGCTTGGGAAAGAAATCCGGGAAGAAGAGAGGAGAGGAGGTTAATAGAGGGATTCATCAACGAGGTTCACTGGCTCCACCAGTTGCTAGTGTTATTGTTGAAGTTCGATACTTCAAATAAGTTGATTGGTGTTGTTAGCCTATCCACCGAGGATGAGATATGCACGTATTCTATAAAGTAAAATTGATATACAACTAAGTTTGAGTAAGGTGTGGGTGTGAACATGCATGGATATGATGACATGTATGCATGAATGCGGGTAAAACCCTAATTGTCGAATCTGGGTATCACAGGTGAATTCTACGCCGGCCCCCAATTTCCGAAGACAAACTTAAGCGAGAATCGATAGATTAGTTATTTTTAAAATTGAAGAATAGTTGCCACTATTTTCTTTCTACACTTAACAACTTTATTATGTCGCTTGTCAAATATACTTGTGTTCTTTCATACCTGTGATTAATGGTTATGTGAAGTGTTATGTCATTACGAATGTGTTATATCAACTTTTATATTTTGTGAAATTTGTGAATATTTGTGAAATTTATGAATATTTGTGAAATTTGTGAATATATTTATGAAAATTGTGAATATTTGTGAAATTTGTGAATATATTTGTGAAAATTGTGAAGATATTTGTGAAATTGGTGCTGATTAAAAATGCACAGTGGCCACACTACTGACGGGCACTCGTAAAACGCCCGTCAGTGAAGTCGAGATATCACTGACGGGCACTTAACAGTGGCCCGTCAGTGGTGATACTTCTCCGGCCAACCCTGGAGGGCTTTCCACTGACGGGCGTGTTTGGCCTGTCAGTAGTCATGAGCACTACTGACGGTCCCCATGCCGTCAGTGGAGGTCCCTCCTCCACTGACATTCCCAGGGTGACGGGCCCCCTGTCCGTTAGTAGAGGGGGTGAAATGCCCGTTAGTAGAAGCCTATTCTGCTGTAGTGTCTATCTGGCGTGGCGAACCCGAGAGCTGGAGAGGGAGGTGGAGCGGCGTGTCGAGGCTACTCGCAAAGAGGTCTCCGACCAGCTCGAGGCGGCCAAGGCGGAGGCCCGAGAGCGAGTCCGCCGACTCAAAGAAGATAAAGACCGCCGCATCCGAGAGGTGGAACAGCGCCTCGAGGATAGCAACGTCTCCAAGCGGAGGCTGTCAGAGCGGGTGGCGGAGCTGCAGAAGGATCTGCAGCAACTGGAGTTGTCGGCGGCCGAGGGGAGGTCTCACCTCTTGGAGATGCGCTCCGAAAGGAGCAGCACCACCGGGATGATGCGCGACATCTTCAGACAGGCGCAACGCGTGATGGCAGCTGCCGGGCTTGGCCGCATAGAAGCGGGCGAGCAGGGCCTGGACTCCCTGGGCCACTTTGTCCTTCCCTTTGGCACAATTGCCGAGCGGCTGGAGATGCTGCCGGCGGCCGTGAAGGACGTTGCGACTCAAGAGGGGCGAGAGCTGGCTGCCGCGGTGGCAGAGCATGTGCTCGCATGCTACCACAGCCGGGACCCAAACTTCTCCTTGGAGCTAGCTAGGCTCGGGGTCGCCGAGGAGGAGGAATACGCCACTTGCGCAGCCGTCCGCGAAGTAGCCGGGGAGATCGCCCAGCACTTCACGCGGGAGGAGGGAGAAAGCGGCTCCGAAGGTGACGACGGCGACGACAGCGGCGAGGACTAGCTTTCTTCCTTTGCATCTTTTTGTGTTCTTTGTAAGGAACTTTCTGCTGAAGCATTGCAAGGTGCAGACTTTACTCCACACGCTTTTGCCTTTCTTCAACTTTTTCTTTTCTTGTTGATGCAATGCAAGGTGCAGACTTGGCTCCACACACTTTTGCATTTCTTCGACTTGATGCGATGCAAGGTGCAGACTTGGCTCCGCACACTTTTGCATTTCTTTTTTTTAGGCGTGTCCAGCTCGTGATTGAATGGCCCAAAGACCCCCAGCCCCCGAGAGCTGGATGTGTCGAACTTGTCCCCGAGGACCCCATGTCCCCGAGAAGCAGACGCCGAGCGCAGACTGCCGTGCTGAAGCAATCTCTTATGCTCGGGGCTGCGCGGCTCTAAGCCTTTACGCTCCTCGGGGCCCCGAGGACCCCGGGTCCCCGAGAGGTGGACGATGAGCGCAGACCACCGCATTGAGAGTGATCTCCAGTGCTCGGGGCTGTGCACCTTCAGGCCTTGACGCCCCTGCAGGTTCGTTCGAGCACTCGTGCTTGGGATGGTTTTACAAGTAGCTTAGACATCAGCGGACGTTTTATCGTGCTGATTTTTTCCACTTAGTTTCAGCAAGTTTCCCTCTCACGCAGCGAGGATCTCACACAGCAAGGATCCCTTGCGCCGCTAGCTCATCTTTAAGGGAGCCCCAGAGCACGTGTGCGAGCGCGTAGGATACTCGGGCGGCTTTTGGCCAGGCTGGTGCCCAGGGTTCGGAAACCAAGTGAGGTGACCAGGACTTTGAGCGACGACCCGGAACACTCCCCGTGACTCACATCATTACTCCAGAACATCCCCGCTTTATGAACGAGTGGCACATGGGATCGCTGGCGCGAGGAACTATTCGCGGAGATGGTAAAGAAGCTTTAAAGCCGAGAAAGCATGGCAGAAAAACTTAGCTCATGAGTAGTGTCGAATCCATGGAGGCTTTTCGTCCTGGGTTTTTGACTTGATATTGTCAACGTCACCCGGGAACTCCACCATGGTCAGCCTGTAAACTCGTAGGTGATTATAGCAAGCTACCGGCAAAAGATGCCACTGCTCTGAGTTTTTTCAAAACTCTCCGCTGTCAGGACCCGAAGGCTTTCGAGTCAGCCGACTGGTCGCGGGTACGAGAGGTAGAGTCATCCGAGTAATCTGAGGCTCGGTAGCACTTGGGGCCATTTGACCAGTCCGAACACGGATGGTCAGGGGCTTATTTGCCCTGACTTGGGGATGGTCAGGGGCTATTTTGCCCTGACTCGCTCGAGGTACAAATGGTCGACCGAGTGCTGACAGCTCGCTAACAGAGACTAGATTACCCCGACTCCTCGTACTGCATACCAGTAGGGATCTACTCACACAAAGGGGACATGGGAGCCCGATACTCGTGAGAGTGATCTCTTTTGCAAGCAAGCGAGGGAATAGAAAAAATTGACAAGTAATTGCAAATGTGAACATTGCTTATATTAACATTGTTGCTGCTATTAACATAGCTTATGATACAAGGGAGCCCCCGAGGATGCGTGCGAGCGCGTGGGATACTCGGGCGGCTTTTTACCGGACTGGTGCCCAGGGTTCGAAAACCAAGCGAGGTGACCAGGGCTTAGAGCTGACAAACTCGAAATGTCCCGAGACTCGCTTTGCTACTCGGGGACCTGACCCAATGCAAAAAGAAAAACTTACCCGAGCTATTTACGGATAAAATTTACGTAGATGCTCGATGTTCCAAGCATTGGGCAGCAACATTCCTTCGTCCGTGGCCAATCTGACAGAGCCCGGTCGGGAGACGCTGGTCACTTGGTAGGGGCCCTCCCACATGGGCGAGAGTTTATTCTTTCCTTCCCGCGTTTGGACGTGGCGAAGTACTAGATCCCCGACCTTAGGCTCTGCTGATACCTGACGGCACGGAGGGCAGCTCTACATCGGTGCTCTTCTAGGTAGTTGACATCTTTGAGTCTTCTCTGCTCCTGATCGCCCTCAGAATAGGTTCCGACCCGAGGGGAGTCGAGGGAGATCTCGGAGGGGAGAACTGCCTCTGCCCCGTATACGAGGAAGAAAGGCGTCTCTCCGGTCGCCCTGTTGGAAGACGTCCGGATTGACCAGAGGATGGCAGGGAGCTCGTCGATCCAACTAGCACCGTACTTCTTGAGCCGATCGAAGGTTCTTGTCTTGAGTCCTCTGAGGACTTGAGCATTGGCGCGCTCAACTTGGCTGTTGGCGCGAGGATGAGCAACTGACGTGAAACAGATCTTGACCCTGATGGCTTCGGAGTACTCGAGGAATGCATCACTTGTGAACTGCGTGCCGTTGTCGGTGATGATCTTATTGGGCACTCTGAAGCGGCTCACAATGCCACAGATGAACTTGATTGCCGTGTGCCGGTTGATCTTGACGACCGGCTCGGCTTCTGTCCACTTGGTGAACTTGTTGATAGCGACGTAGAGGTGCTCGTAGCCCCCGACTGCTCGGGGGAACGGACCTATAATATCCAGTCCCTAGACCGCGAAGGGCCATGACAGGGGGATGGTTTGGAGGGCCTGAGTCGGTTGATGGGACTGTTTTGCGTGGTATTGACACACTTCGCAGTGCCGAACCAGCTCGATGGCATCCTGGAGGGCTGTTGGCCAGTAGAAGCCTTGCTGAAAGGCCTTCCCGACCAGCGTGCGGGACGATGCATGGCTACCACACTCGTCCTCGTGGACATCCACGAGCAAGTTGTGGCCTTCTTCTAGGGAAATGTACTTCAGAAAGACGCCGTTGGTGCCACGCCAGTAGAGATCCCCATCTACCAGGGCGTAGCGCTTGGCTTGGCGCGCAATCCTTTCCGCTGCGGCATCGTCTTCGGGAGGGATATTTTCTTTCAGGTATCCCTGGATCTTGGAGATCCAGGAAGGCTCCTAAGAACAGGTGGCGAGCACGGGGTGCTCGCCGGGCGGCAGCAACCTGACGGGATTTCCCACTGAAAGTGCTGTCTGGGTAGCCTCGCCTAGGCATGAGGTTCCCCCTTCGTCTTGGTCGGCGGCCTCGACGGACGGCCGGGAGAGCCTTTCTTCAAAGGTCCCAGCCGGAACCGGTTCCCGAGAGGACGCCAGTCGCGATAAGTAGTCGGCGGGTTCATTGTAGTGGCACGGGACATGTTGGAGTTCCAACCCGTCGAAACACCGCTCCAACTTCCTGACTTCATTCAGGTACGCCGCCATTTGTGGGTCGGAGCATTGGTACTCCTTGGACACCTGATTGACGACTAGCTGAGAGTCACCTTTGACAAGTAGACAGTGGATTCCGAGGGACGTGGCGACACGGAGCCCCGCGAGAAGTCCCTCGTATTCGGTCATGTTGTTGGTGGCGCGAAAGTGGAGCTGCACGACGTACTGGAGTACTTCACCTGTCGGGGAGGTGAGAACTACTCCAGCCCCCGCGCCCTTGAGCGTGAGGGATCCGTCAAAATGCATCATGCAGTGTCCGGCTCCTTCATGTCCTGGATTCGCGGACAATTCTTCCCCTTCGTCTTCAGGCACCGGCATCTACTCAGCCGCGAAGTCGGCTAGAGCTCTGCTTTTGATTGCCCGGTTGCTGACGAATCAGAGGTTGAACTCGGTGAGTTCAATTGCCCACTCGACCACGTGGCCAGTGGTTTCTCGATTGTGCAAGATGCGCTCGAGGGGATAGGCAGTAACCACCAAGACGTCGTGCACTTGGAAGTAGCTAGTGGCGTAGCTTTCTTGATGCGACCAGAATTGCATAGAGCATCTTCTAGGCTTGCGAGTAGCGCGTCTTGGCGTCGCGTAATACTTCACTGACGAAGTATATGGGACGCTGTTGGACGTGGCCCTTGCTTGGGACCTCCCCGAGTACGGGACCTGGGGGATCAAAACTGTTCCCGAGCACTACTGGCTACTCGGGTTCACCTGGGAGCTTGGACCCGGACTTGCCCCCGAGCACTCCTGACTGCTCGGGGCAGCCCAGGAACTCGGACCCGGGCTTTGCCTTGGACACATCGTTTGTTGGGAGCTTGGCCCCGAGCACACCTGACTGCTTGAGGTCGCTCAGGAGCTCGGACCCGAGCACTCCCGACTGTTGGGTTTCGCCCGGGAGCTGGGACCCGGGCTTTTCCTTGGATTTGTTGCTTATCGGGAGCTTGGACCCGAAAGCTTTCATCCTAGATCCGACCTCTCGCTCGACCACGAGGACCGCGCTCACCACTCGGGGAGTAGCCGAGATGTAGAGCAGCAAAGGCTCCTCGGGTCTCGGCGCCACCAAGACCGGAGGCAAGGTGAGATATCTCTTGAGGTCCCGAAGGGCTTGCTCGGCCTCCGGGGTCCACTCGAAGCAGCCTGACTTCTTGAGGAGCTTGAACAACGGGAGGCCTCGCTCTCTGAGCTTGGAGATGAACCGTCCCAAGGCAGCCATGCAGCCCGTTAGGCGCTACACGTCCTTGAGACGAGACAGCGGGCGCATCTGGTCGATGGCCCAGATCTTCTTGGGGTTGGCCTCTATGCCTCGGTTCGAGATCAAGGAACCGAGGAGCTTGCCTGTGGGAACCCCGAAGATGCACTTCTCGGGGTTCAGCTTTATGTGAGTGGTGCGGAGACTGCTGAAAGTCTCCGCAAGATCTTCGAGAAGCGTCGCTTGATCCCTTGTCTTGACAATGAGATCGTCGACGTAGGCCTCGATGTTGTGACCTATTTGAGATTGCAGAGTAATGCGCATGGCACGCTGGTACGTAGGCCCAACGTTTTTCAAACCAAAAGGCATGCGAACATTGTAATAAGTCCCCACAGGGGTTGTAAATGAAGTTTTTTCCACATCCTTTACTGACATACTAATCTGGTGATAGCCCGAATATGCGTCTAGAAAGCACAAAAGGTCGCATCCCACCGTGGAATCGACTATCTGATCGATGCGAGGTAAAGGGAAAGGATCTTTTGGACATGCCTTGTTGAGGTCGGTGTAATCCACACACATCCTCAGCTTGCTGTTGGCCTTTGGCACGATGACGGGGTTGGCGAGCCAATCCAGGTGGAGGACTGCACGGATGAAGCCGGCGGCAAGGAGCTTGCCGACTTCCGACCGGATGAACTCCTGGCGTTCTGGTGTTTAACGGTGCACCTTCTGCTGAACGGGCCATGTGTCGGGACGCACAGCGAGGCGGTGCTCGATCACCTCCCTAGGGACCCCGGGCATGTCTGACGGTTGCCAAGCAAACACGTCGGCGTTCACCCGGAGGAAGGCGATGAGTGTGCTTTCCTATTTGGTGGCCAAGCGGCCGCCGATTTTGACGGTCCTGGACGCGTCTTCACCCAGGATCACCTCCTTGATGGGGACGGAGTTGTCTGCGGCGATCTTGAGCTTGGTCGGGGGGCGGACCCGAGGACTCGGGGTGCTCACCGATGTCTTCGGCCACGGCTCCATGATCGGCGCAGAGGACGGAGCCCTGGAGGTCGGCCAGCACCGTGATCATGCCGTTGGGCCCGGGCATCTTGATGGTGAGGTAGGCGTAGTGTGATGCTACTATGAACTTGGCGAGGGCCGGGCGGCCGAGGATGCCGTTGTACGGGAGGTCAAATTCGGCGACGTCGAAGACGATGCTCTCTGTCTGGAAGTTGTCCTTAGTCCCGAACGTGACCATCAGGGACACCTGCTTGAGGGGCATGGTGAGGCCTGGGGTGACGCCGAGGAACGGCATCGTGGGCCTCAGCTGCCCGGGTGGCACCTGCATTTGGCTAAACACCTTGGGGGACAGGAGGTTAAGTCCTACGCCCCCGTCGATCAGCATGCAGGTTACCTTGATGTTGCACACTGTCGGGGAGACCACCAAAGGGAGGCAGCCTACACCCGATGTGTTCTCGGGGTGGTCGGAGTGGTCGAAGGTGATCGGGGTACCCGACCACTTAAGTGGTCGGGTCGAGTCGGTGCTCAGGGTCGCCGAGCACACTTCACGCGCCATCAGCTTGAACTGACGCCGTGAAGAGGGTGTGGAGGCGCCCCCGTTGATGCACGCCATGGCTTCGGGCTCCTGGAACCCGAGATCACCCTCCTCGCTACCGCGCTTGTCGTCGCTGCTTTCACGGCGCTGCTCGCGCTCCTTCTTGTTCCTCTCGGCGAGGAACTTCACCGTCCGGCACTCAGCAAGGTTGTGCCGGTTGGTCTCGTGTATCTCACACCACCTGCCAGAGCCCTGCTCGGGGCCGCGACGGGCTCGGACTTACGCTTCTTGTTCTTGTTCTCCCGCCACCTAGAGGGACGGGAGGACTTCGCACCGTCGGCCGACGATTGGTCAGGTTGCGGATTGTGCCATGCACGAGCCTCAGCCGCCTTGGCGCACTTGTCTGCGACTGCGAACAACTCCGCCGTGGATTGGACGTCGCGCGTGCCCAGCTTCTCAAGCATGTTCTCGTCACGGACAACTTGCCTGAAGGCGACGATAACTGCTTGAGGGATTATCTTGGGGATGGTGTTGCGAACCTGACTGAAGCGCTAGATGAAGTGCCGCAACGTCTCCCTTTTACGCTGTTTGACAGCGTGGAGATCGCTCTCCGTGCCAGGACGCTCGAAAGTGCCCTGAAAGTTGGCCATGAACTGGTGGCAAAGGTCCTCCCACGAGCAGATCGAGCTCGGAGGGAGTTCATGAGCCATGAACGGACAGAGCCCTTCAAGGCCATGGGGAACCAGTTGGCCATCACCTTCTCGGCTCCTCCAGCCGCTTGTACAGCGGTGGAGTAGATCTGGAGGAACTCCTCCGGCTGGAAGGAGCCGTCGTATTTCTGCGGCAGCTTAGGCCGAAACTTTCTGGGCCAGCTGACGCGGCGAAGGCTGGGAGTAAAAGCCTGACAGCTCGCTCTGTAAAGCGAGGTGTTGACCCTCCCGACCGGCGGCACGCGGACGTGCTCCGGAGAGCATGTACGACTGGCAGCGGGGCCGGAGGATGATTGGCCCTCGACAGCTCCTGCCTCACGTCGTTTCTCCTGATGGCGCTCGATGGTGACGCGTGCATCTTCGTCTTGCCTCAGTTGGTTGAGGCGCTGGCGAAGATCCAGGCCGTCTTCTGCAACAGGAGAGGCAACTGAACGGTGGGACCCGCAGCGGGGCTCGCTTGCCTTACCACGTGAACGACGTGGAGGTAGCGGCGGAGGGGCCGCTGAGGGGCTGGAACGGGCGTCGCCAGGCCTCGAGGAGGTCTGAGAACTCCTGACCGCCGCCTGGCGGTGAGCGGTGTCGACAAGGTTGGCTACCTCCTGGAGCCAAGGGCCTACAGGAGATATGCCTTCCACCTGGACGGGAGGATGCTGGAGAAGAAGCTGCGTTGCATGCAGCGTGCCTACCTCTCCCGTCTCAACGAAGTCCAGCCGGCGCCGGACTGGCTGGGGAAGCTCGGCGAGGGTTGGATCGGCATGCGCCTCACCCTCGCGTGCTAGGTGTTGGGGCTGTGATGGGGCAACGTCCACTGCTGAGGTGCCACCGGACATGGCGTGGTGCCCCTGCACACGAGGGGGCGCAGAGCGTGCCGGAGCGAACGGCTGTCGGCGTCCCTGCTGCTGGGGATGTGAATGTCGGCCTGCCATGACCGTCGTAGGTTCGGAAACTTGGCCTCCCCTACCTGGCGCGCCAGATGTCGACGTACAAACGCCGGCGTCGGTGGTCCGGATGGACCCCCTTTGGGATTCGGCCGGGGAGGCGCAAGAACAGAAGATACGATGGTCTTGAGTGGCAGGGATGCTAGAATGGAGCTCGTGATTTACCCAGGTTCGGGCCACCTTTTTTGGTGTAAAACCCTACGTCCTGCTTTTTGTGTATTTGAGAATATGTGGAGGGATTACAATGAACTAGCAGCACAAGTGCTCCTGTTCTTCTTCTTCTAGGGTTCGAATGTCTAGGGTTGTGTTGCCTAATGGAGCGGCTCCTCTTGCATGGCCTCGGTTCTCCCCTTACATATCCGGGGGTCACCACAATGGCCGAAAGATAAATACATTATAATAATGCTTGTTGCTAACGAATAGGGCGTGGGCAAGCCACGCCGGTGGTTGAAGATTGCTGTAGCGGAATAGCGCCGGTCACGCCTTGGTTGGAAACCAGATCATCATGATGTGGTTATGTCAGGAGGTGAAGACTTCCTGGGATGTCCCCTGACATGGGCTATGCTGCAACTACCCAGGCCCCACGAACCAGGTGCAGAAGGCATGCGTATGGGCGCGCGGCGGCGCGCTCTCAAAGTCAAAAAGGTGTCAGGCCGCCCCATCCCCTGCCAAGACCGATAGCCGATGGGGCTTATCTCTTGGGATGATGGGAACCTGTCAGGACACCACCATCTTGCCCACATCAGCGGACGTGGAGCAGGTGCGCCCGTCAGACAGGCATTAAATGTGCCTGTCAGGCCATGTGGACTGAGGAGGGGCCCACAAGGGGTGCTCGGAGCTCCCGGGATCGGAGACTCCCCGAGCACGCCCCCTGGGCCACTCCATCATCCGGGGGAGGCTCTTGGCATCCCGTGCGGGGGCCAGGTCGCCTTAGGTGCTCGGGGTGAGCCCCTGAGTACCTCTTCCTGGCTCGCCCTGGACGGGGGCTAAATCGCCCTGGGTGCTCGGGAAGCACCCTTAAGGGACGACTCGGGGTCCCCCTTGATAAGCTGAGTGGGTCCAGTGCTCGGGGTGAGCCCCCGAACACCTCTTCTTGACTCGTCCCGAGTGGGGGCCAAATCGCCTTGGGTTCTCGAGAAGCACCCTTAGGGGACGACTTGGGGCCACCCTTGATAGGCCGAGAGGGATCAATGCTCGGGGTGAGCCCCCAAGCATCTCTTCTTGATTCCCACGCCCTTGGCAACGTGGTGTCAAGTTGGGCCTTTGCCAGCGGTTTAGGGGACCCTGGGTCCCGTATCGCCGACAGGTTCATTGGACCAAATTCACATGACCAATGCTGGATAATGTTTAGGTATCGTTATGAAGAACTATGGTTGTGGTCCATTAATAATAAATTTCCATCATATCAATGGCCAGATGATGTTTAGGCACAATTACGAAAATTTATCGGTTGCAGTTTGGTAAATATATGAAGATTTATTGGATGTGATATGTTTAGGCATAATGATCTGTTTAGGTATATTTATATGATCTATTTAGTACAGTTACGAAGAACTAATGGTATACTACTTTGCTAAACATTGCGTCATGTGCCAATTGCAAGGTGGAATGCAAAGGTCACTATGGATAATGTATATGACATATGCAAGTCCATCAAACTAAAGTTTACCCTAGACGATGAGGTCACGACACTAAGGCAACTAGAAGGGACATTCATCCACTGGCCCAAGAGGGACGTAGTCTTGGAGGACGGACGCCCTCCATGTATCGCCCCGATTGACCTACCCGTGCTCCCAGAGCCTAATGGCACCAAACGAGGCCACACGATGTTGACCGTGCTAGTGGGAATGACATTGTTAGTGCCCCAGCTACCAACTAAGGCTCCTGTGAAGGCCTCAAAAGTCGGCCACTAAACGAAAGCGAGGCACCAATTCGAAGCCCAAGGCATCACACCTTTATATTGAAGAATAGTTTCGCTTGGCACTGTTGGCTGATAAATATGTTTAAGTAGAGCCATGGATAAATTGCCAGAGAGGCTCGAAACACTAGGCAGGTATAGCTGTGAGTTGCACGAATACTACCTGAAAGAGGCGATGAAGCAACTGAGACAACATACCACGACTATCAACGTGGAGTTCAGTAGGGACCATTTCCACCACGAATTCAAGAAGTGCCAATTCTTTGTGAACTTCGTCGACTTGTGGGAACTCTACAACCTCTAGGCCCTAGAACTATCACTCATCAGATGCTATACACTATAAGTGTCTAATCAGTCTACATTCATGTTATAGAGACTAATTCTACATATATGTAACTCCTAACTTCTATATGTGTATATTGATGATTGAACAATGCACAAGAAAACAAGTAACACTATGGTTCCTTGACCCACACGTGGTCTCCACATGGCAGATCAAGAAGAATGAAGACTTTGTCGCCGAGTATGTGATAAACACATTGCTTGCTCATCAAGGTAAAGATTATATACTTCTTCTATGCAAAGTGTTTCACTAGTTACCTTTGTTTGAATTTTATCCCTCAAAATAAATTTGGTTCACTAAACATGGCGACATAACTATATATAGGGAACACTAGATTCTCGTAGTCGTTATATTCCAAGGATCATGTACTTGGATTCTTCGAGTGCACTTTGACGTCCAATTACTTGAAAAATTCCTCAACGAGTAAGCATATTTCCAACATATATAACTTTACTGATAACTCCCATTGCATTACAGTGCTTAAGGAAAACTATTTGGGTTCATGTAGGGTGTGGAAGAGGCACAATGAGAAAGGAGAAAGATATGGCACTAACCCACTAATACACGATAAGGACATTAAAGTATCTTTTAATACACAATAATACTATATCATAAATTGTACTAATGACGATCTCGAACTAGAAACCAAAATCAATATATTTTCAGTGCCACCAATAAAAAGAAGGAACAAGTGTTTGTGGCTTCTACGTTTGCTACAACATGAAAATCATAGTCACTAATTTCAAAAGACATGATTGGAAGGTTTGACAATCTTGCTATAATTATTTTATTATTTCATTTTTCTTGATTTTATAAATGCATGACTTAAATATATATTCTTATGGACAACAAAAGCCCATCCCGGAGACAACATTGAAAATTTCCCATCTTGACAGAATACGAGAACTCCTCGCTGTCTTCATTGTTAGGGAGGTCATGACAGATATGGCTAATTCCATGCTTATGATTTGGAAGAAGGCGAGTTAGCCTTAGTTAAGAAATAAATCTTTTGAATTCGTGTGATATATATGCATGTGCTATGTCGTATGAATTTTTTTATGTACTTTGAAGTAGATGTGGACTTTACTTTCTAAATTCATATGGCATGAGGTTGATGAAATGGACACAAGTTCAATTAATGAATCATTATGTGATATGCATCATTTTTCCATGAATGAAAGTGATGTATCAATTTGTGGTGAATGATCTGATATATATGTATGTATGCTTCTATCTTGGAATTTGTTTCAAAAGGTATTGCTAGCATATCTCAAGGCTAACAAATAAATAGAAAAAATATTGTTCCTAAGAAACCTCATCACAGACGGTTCTTCATACATAGCCGCTTGTGATAATAGGGATATCATAAACGGTTCTTATGAAGAACCACTGTGATAAAGACTCATCACAGACGATTCTATAGCCGCTTATGATGATATTAGGTCATTACAAACTCTTAATTACAGGCGGTTCAGAAAATCTTCCATGAATAGATTTTTTTTGTAGCAATGTCGCTTTCCATCTCAACCTTGCTTGACTAGGGAAAATCTGTTGGTAACTCTGACAGTTTGAAAAGTGCTTCCTCACCCTTTTGTGTTGTCATTTGAGTCCCATTCCGTCTCTCTAGTTTCTCAATCAGAAGACGTTTCTCTTTCTACGATGAGTTCTTTCTTTCTGATCTCCTTTGGGAGAAAAAGCCATGTTGCTGAGGTTCCTATGTGTTGCCGTGCGCACCGAGTTTCAGACAAAATTTAATACGAAGCTTCCTATGGAGAATGAGGAGGGAAGTCCAAGGCGCGCAACTCGATCTTTCCCTTCCAAAGTTACTCCCTCAAAAAATAGATTACGTTTTAGAAAATTATACAGTTAAATTTTTTAATTTTAACTAGTAATATATACAAAATTATTTAGATTGGTTGGGTGAAAATAGCGTACTTTGATTTGCTATAAAAATATTTTTATAATATCATAATATTATTATCATTAATATATCCGTATGCACAATAATAGTCAAAATTATATATTGGAGACTGTGTGTGTCTAAAATGATGTGTAATTATGAAAGGAGGGAGTATACGCTGTAGTATCCAAAATTAATCTGACCTATGCGTGCACATATGTTTTCTTGTAACTCAAAACGAAGCTTCGTGTTGATTTTATTCGGCAACTTTTCCTCTAATATTCAGGTGTCATGACAAGAAGTCGCTGCCAGCACGCTTAACTGGCCGATGTACATATGACAACGGATGCAAAATTTCCTTTGGTGCATGAATCTGTTGATACACAGTTAGAGAATTCTGAAATGCCTTTTTTCTCCATCGGCAATACCTCCTTTTTCTTAGTGCTCGACTCTGTTCGTTCCAATAAGCCTTTTATTCTGTCGTATTTTGAATGGAACAAGACCTACCTAAACTTTGAACAGATGCACATGTGCTCAAAATATTGAACTGAAATATTGGTAGTAAACCACCCTCTATTTTGGCATTTTATTGTGGATTTCATAGCATTTTTTCTAAAATTTCAGTGTTCCATAAATTTATGACAAAATTAGTTGTGGACCACCGTTATTTGTGTCAATAGCTCAGACACACTACAACAACATCAAAGCCCAGTACCAATGAGCGAGAGTAGTATCAGAGCCTCAGTTTATGTGGTACAGTTCTAGTTTAGATTATAGATATGTAGGTAAGTCGAGACTAGACCAAACAACCTTTACATAATCTGTTTTGCTGGTACAATCGAATGAGCTCATCAAGAAAATCAATCCCACACTTTACACTGTATTGACACATGAAAAGATGCCCCATTTCTGACGGCTGGAACAGGGAGTCATAGTCTAGATGCAATGCTACCTTGCGTTTTCAGCCATCCAAAGTGATCTGAAGTTTCCCTAACCTAGTTAGCTAGCCAAACCTTTTTAGCCCTGTTATTTTTTCTTTTGTCTCAATATCCACTGAGTTTGGCTAGTTAAAAGGAAAATGAATAACAAGAACGACAAAAACGTTCTGTTGTCTAACCTCTTGGACATCAAAAGTGACCTGAAAATTTCCGACCCTAACCTTTGGTTCTCCAAATGGGCAAATGTACAAACTGGGACACCAATTTATCCTTCTACAGGAAGCATGAGCCAGTGCCCAGTGGTCTTACTCCCTGCACAAAACATAAACATCTTTATTAATAATTTAGCGATCAAATTACAAAATGAACTAGTTTCACCTAATCGATTTTCTTTTTATGCATGTGATAATGGAATTTGTAGTAGTTAATGTGATGTTTGAACTGTTCAGAAAGCTTTGGAAGGTGTTTGTATTAATGTCGTCGTAATTACTAAGCATGTAACTTTCGACCCAAAAAACAATGGAGGTGCCACTCATTTTCATATGGTGAGATGTCTATTAGTATACTTAAAACCCTAGAAATGACAAATTAGAGCTAATCTTCTCAGTCCTGAAGAGGATGCAAAGATCTATTGCTTCCACCTAAAGACGAAAGTTATGAATAATACTCGCTAAATTTTTTATTTTGCGATGGACAATGATGAGAAGGTAGCCAACCACCAGCCATGAAGAGATTGCGAATAATATGTTGGCTGTGTGCATCGACGATGTAGAGACTAGAGACCGGGGGCTGAAACTCTTTTGTATTCACATCTTCTTGTTGCAATATAAGGAATCAATAAAGCTTCCTTTTTTTTTAAAAAAAAGAAGAGATTGCGAATCATGCAATGCAATTTGCAAGTAGGTTGCACTGGGGACATGAAAAAAATCTTCACCTAAACTCGTACACATCAATCATAATTTTTTTATCATTTAACAAGAAAGTGTTTTCCAACCTTTTTTGGTGGTCCTGCAGCTTCGATCATCTGGTGCCTCTATTTTCCCCTTCCTAGCCCTTTTTGCTAAGTGCACTCCAATCATATACATTTTGCTCCATATGAATTAAGCAGAGAAGTTGTATCAGTGTAGTCCCCAAATCTCATCTTATTTCCCATACTTCTCTCTTTACCTTTTATACTTTTAATTAAATTTTTTTTATGGAAAACTGAATTGTAAACTGATATACATGTTTGGCAGTTTTAGTTATATGGTAGCATTCTCTAGACCCGTTTTTAGGGCAAGCGTTTTGTGAATGCAGAGGTGAGAAGTGAAAATGGTAGCGAACAGACATCACAATTACCCACAACCTGGTAAATGTTTCCAAATAGTTGAATTGGAGGAGGAAATGTGGTATACTTTACATATCGGACCACACTATCATCCCACAATCGGCAAATATCTTCAGGCCTTTTCAGCAAAAAATTGATCTACCCTTAGTAAACTAACAATGGTGAATATTCTCCCCGTACTAGCATCTGGAAACAAATAACTGAAAAATGGCATTACAGAAGCCAGGTGCAAGAATGATAGTTACTATATGAACATGGATTGGATTATCTTTTACACTATCCAGAGATGCCACAGAAGATTCTAATCCCACGTCACCCTCTGCTTTTATTCCCCATGTTGTTGCCCACTTGCTCAGCAGCCAGCAACACACTCCATTACACCAATATTATTTCTCTTCTTCTTTTTTTTCCTCACATAAACTCACCAGATTTTCAGCTATAAATGAGCCCCTCTTCCAAAGCCTCAATTCCCTTTTCCCCTTCTCCCCTCCTTCCTCACTAAGGTTGCCTTGCACCTGCAGCATAGCATCTCTTGCTCTGCAGGCCTTCTTTGTGTCTAGCCTTGCTCATCTGATCTTCCAATCTTTGTGCACCAAGGCAGAGACTCTGCAAATTTTCCATTGAGAACCAAGGTTTCCTAGGGAGACTCTGCAAAAATTCCCTGTTGAGAACCAAGGTTTTCTGGTGAGACTCTGCCGAATTTTTTTTTCGACCATCTAGTTGAGACCATATATACTTACTACTGTTTCTTCAGGTATAGAACAGTAGGTTTGTTTCTTGGGTCAAAACACATAGTATTTTGGCCAATCTACCGATGATTGATTAAGTAGGGGAGGCTGTGACTTGGTAGATGTTACCAATCCTCTCCGAGGTGATCCTCTCCGGATTTATGATCAGCTCGACGCTCCGGCAAGGCTCCCATCTTGTCCTTTCCTTCTCCGTTGTCTTCCTCTACTGGTTCTATGTTTTCTCAGTAAGATCCTAGCTACTGCCAACAGTTCATATCTTCCATTAGACCCTTCAAAAATCACCATATATTCTACATATACTTCTCCGTTCAAAAATTCTACACATACTTCTTGTTGGAACTATAGCTTCTAGACATAACCGGGGGTAACAATAGTGTAAAGGTATTTTTCTGGGAAAAGCAGCAAGTTCACTTCAAAGAATTTGTTGAGGATGAGCCTGTTAGGTGGGAACCAATCAAGTGGGACCTTGTCCTGGTCGAGCCATGGGACCCGGAGCTTCGTGTCAGAGGGTAACATGGAGCTCCAGGCCCGAATGGATCTGAAGCGGAAGAGAAGGAAGGAGTCGAACCGAGAGTCCGCAAAGCGATCAAGGCTGCGGAAGCAACAACACCTCGACGAGCTTACCTCACAGGTTCGTGTCTCTTGTGACTATGTATAATTGGAAATTTAGCCCTATTTATAGTCGGTAGATGTTAAAGTCTTTAATTGCTAGCTTTACTTTTGCTATATGTATTGAAGCTTGCACTCATGTGCAGGTCAAATTGACACAAAAATGCAAAATCAGATGAAAAAGGACACTTGAGCTGCAGGACCTGCTCAAGCAAACTCCAATAATGCACGGTGCCCTTTTCTCAAGGGACCCAACTAATTGCTTCGTACATCACTCTTTCAACAATATTAAAATTTGTCACCATCGCTTGCAATAATTAAAAAAAGTTGATAGCGAACTAGTTAATTATCGGCAATGTACGAAAATCGACAGTCAAATCCCCAAATAAGGGCGAGTTCATCCAATTTTCTCAAAGTTGTGATTGGAGCAAGCTTTACTTCTGTTTCGGACAATCTGCTAGGCATAAACCAGACGATTAATTATCCAGAAAACCATCCTCCACCACTTGGTTGGTTTTTGGAATTACTGACGATGATCAATGGCAGCACAGTGTTTCAGAAACGTAGCTTGAATTTATTGACAAACATCGCCAATTTCAGTCCATTGAAGTCCAAACAATTCTTTTATCAATCATAGCTTCCTTCGATAAAAGAAAATTGTTGTTAAAAGAAAACGAATGCTATGTTGATACACAAAACAGGTGAACCAGCTGAGGATGAAGAAGCAGCAGCTTGTCACAACGCTGAACCTGACCGTGCAAAGCTACACGGTAGCGGAGGCTCAGAACTCGGTGCTACGCACCCAGGCGATGGAGCTGGAGAGCAGGTTGCGCGGGCTGCGCGAGATCATCTGCTACATGAACAACGCAAACACCCAGTTTGCTACCCCTGCAGCAGCGCCGGCTACTTACTACCCGACCTCTATGATGACCGCAACAACAGCTACTGCTGCTGGTTATGATATTTTCGGTGCAAATGCATGGGGCTCAGGGATGCAGATGATGCAGCAGCAGCCGCCCATAGACTTGCTGTACCAGTGCTAGCCTTGTTTAGGTAGGAAGTAGTGGCCAAAAGGAACAGGGCAACAAGATGTTGTAAGGGGTGTGTCTTTTGCTTTGTTTTGTAAGTTGTGGGGGCTGAAGTGGTAAATTGGTGCTCTGGCTTTGGTATGTCGGTGGTAGAAGGCGGTTGCAGATTGGCAAGCACCAGCAGCAACTTGTCTTTTGGCATGTCTGAAGTGGTTGCTGTTTTTGGTAGGTGAGGGTAGGGGAGCGGGATGGGGTAGCGGCAGAAAAAAATGGTGTCTGGCTCTTCACCCTTGGTATATGCAATGATGATAAATTTATTATGTACTGTGACATGCATTTCATTTTCATGGTCCATGTGTGTTGAATTTAACAAAATCTGACAAAACTAGTCATCAGCCCGTGCATGGACTGGGCTGGCAATTATTAAAAACACATTATAGTCTTCCTTGGTTACCCATATGTGGAAATGAATTATATTCTTTGAATTAGTATCTGATTACGCGGTTTACATGTACATTCGTATGGTTCCGAATTGTGTTACAACCCGATTACTTTAGATTTGGAAGAAGTGGTTGTGATCTGAAAAATAGAACGGAAGAACATTAGTAAAGATTAGCTTAATTTGGAAGAACATAAATTCTAGTCCTTTTCCTGAAGTTTTCCTACCAAAGTGGCAGCGCATGAAGAATCTGTCACAACTATATCATCAGCAAGGTGACCAGAGCTTCGCTCAAATGGGATACATCAGTAAGAAGCCAGAGGGGAGAACCATTAGTGTTAGAAAAGCGACTGGAGCAAACAGTATAGATAGCAGACACCAAGCATGATCCTTTCTTGAGCATACTCCAGAACAAGGAACAAAAACTAAGATGAGCAATAGATCTTACATTGGTGTTAGTGCTGATCACATTATTTGGCTAAAAAGTAACATAAACCCTGGTATGTAGTATCTGAGTGCTTTGATGATGTAATTGTGTTTGCATAAGGGGGGAAATTTGCTTGTCGAAAGTTCTGGACTGTCCCCTAAAGGATTGAAGTTGACATTCATAAAGCAAAATAAGGGACTGATTTGCAATGTCCAAAGTAGTACCTAGCACACACCACTCTTGCACACTACTTGAGCCTGTGTGATTTTCTTTGATAAAGGAGCATTAAAAATTCCAAAATGTTCAATTTCCAGAGTGTTTATCAGATTACTAAAAATTCAATGGCGGGATTTTAAACCACTATCCAGTTTCTAGGTGACAACTATTCGTGTGAAATGATAACATTTTGGTGAATGTTCAATGGTAAATCATAACATTATTGAGCAAGGAAGAATTTGTTTCCAGCTAAGGGTAACAATGTAACAAACTTGACGAAGCCAAAGGAGACGCCCATTTTGTAACTATTGAGAGAAGATATAGGTCTGCAGCGAATCATGTCAATCTATACATAGACCAGCAAAATGCTAATGGTTCATGTTCTGCATTACGTTATATATGAAGGAAACCTTGCGGGAACAAATGTGCTTTCAATGAGCTCCTAATATATATTCCACATCAATTTTGACTTCTGATCTTGGGAAACAGGAAAGGAGTAAAGGTCGTTCCACTATCTAAAAGATATCTTGTATAGTTCAACCTAGACGGAACGTTCTTATACCCATTCATGTGATCAATATTATAAATAAACTATCTATGGTCATTGACCATCGCCTCAAGAAAATTGGTCATTGACCAACTTGTACCATGCTGAAAGATAGACAGGATGGAAGCCTATAAATGCATGACAACGTCAATGGCAGTTCTTAGTTAACTTATTTCTATTACATCATGACAGGAATAACAAAGCCTGAAGAAAAGAAATGCATTCATTTGTAGCAGTAGATCTATTTTGTATTTTCCATGCGTGGTTTGGGTCTGGTAATGTTATTGTGAACTACAATCTGCTAAACAGAAAACTAAATAAAGTTTCAACCAATTATCTTTATTTTACCACTTTTATTTACTATGATCCACCTAAAAGGTGAGAGCTACTTTCATACTTGATGATGCTTCGTTTGGACCAGAAAAGATAGGACGGAAGTCTAACTACGCCATACATTGTATTCCCTAACACCTAAGTAGTAGCAGGGTAAGAAACTATAAAATTGATATATGAAAATATTACTCAATACAATGTACTACCAGCACAGTATTGTAAATGAAAGGAAATAGCACAGTATTGTAAATGAAAGGAAATAAGGTAAGTGCCTTGCTTGTAGCTAACTTGAAACGATTTCTCTGGTGAGTTTATCAACATTCATGAGCTCAAGTATCATTTTTGGCTCAGCTTCTTCATCAACAGAAAACATTATGGTGTAACATGACTCACTGTAAAGAACTTAATAACAGCACAAAACAGAATAGAGCTACTGGTGAGTACTTGCTGTCAATTCCAAGCTAAATTTCGGTGCAGTTCAACGGAACAAACAACCCTTGGCTTCCTTGGAGGCGATGGGTCATCGGTCATTATCTTCAGCCTCAATATGGTATCCTTTCCTCTTCTTAATTCCAATTTTCACTGCAAAATAGAACCTGGAATACTACAGGCATGACAAAGTTGAAGTTGAAATGGTGAGGCAGAAATTTGACAACATTGATGTAAGTGTATAGATGCATCATGAT
Source organism: Stipa capillata (assembly GCA_019208055.1). Lineage (NCBI taxonomy): Eukaryota > Viridiplantae > Streptophyta > Magnoliopsida > Poales > Poaceae > Stipa > Stipa capillata. The sequence continues at coordinate 201,333 of JAGXJF010004235.1, forward strand.
GCTCACTGCGTAGTGGATCTGGAAGCAGAGGAACGCTTATGGTTTCCGCGGGGAGACTCCGGTAGTGCTCAATCTACTGATCACTATCAAGACTGAGGCTCCCTCTGGGTCAAGGCTGGGGCTAAGAAGCTGCAATTGCTTCTACCCCCTGACTTAGCTTAGGTTCCTTGTTTTTTTCGGCTGCTGCCTGCTCTCAGGCTTATACATAACTTTTTCCTCACTATCAATGCGACAAGGCGCAATGCTTGTTGCTTTTTCTCAAAAGAAAAGAGAAATGTATAGATGCGTCAGCAAGCAAGCAAAGAAACCTACTTCAGACCAGTTTAAAACGAACTGGCACAAATTTCTTTATAACAGAGAAAGTCGAAGTGAACAAACTTTTGGTGCGGTCAGTTAGTTCTCAAACATGGCTAGAATTGGAATTTCTTTGGGCTCCAATAATTTAAAATATAGATCTCCTTAAAACGAATGAGTTTAATAGATTACAGATCTCCCTATGAGCTAAGACTAAGGCCTCATACAACGTGGCTCATCTTTCAGCGGGAGATGACGAGAAGGAGCTTTTAGATCTCTCTTCCATCGGTCACCTTTTTTCAGATCTGGTGGAAGAAAGCCTTCATAATAATAACGATGTGCAATTCCATTCTTTACTGCCATCTCATAAAAAGGTGGTAGTTTTGGCCAAGAAAAAACCTTGTACTTCCAAACCCAAGTGTTCCAAATGAAAGGTTTATTCTAGAATAGCGGAGGGCTAGCGGACTTGGCTAAGCATCACAGGGTTTCAGAATTGGTAAAAGATCATCATCTCGATTTCATAGCTATCCTTGAAACATGCAAAAATGATTTTTCTAACTCGCTGCTCAAAAGACTGTAGAGGCCATGACTTTTTGTGGAGCTGAACCCCTCCACAGGTCAATCGGGGGAATTCTTCTAGGTGTCAATCTAGCGGTCTTATGCATTTTTTGATTGACCCCGGAAAATACTACATTAGGTTCCATCTGAAAAATAAGATTGATGGCTTTTGGTGCTTGTTGAGGTTTATAGGGCTGCTCAACCCGAACATAAGGAAACATTTCTCACTGAGTTAGTCAATGCGTGTGGACGGGATTCCGTCCCCCTTTTAGTCGGCGGGGATTTTAATATCATTCGCCGCCAGAAGGAAAAGAATAATAATAATTTCGATGCTTGTTGGTCTTTTCTGTTCAATGGAGTCATTGCCAGTTCGGATTTACGGGAGATCACGTTGTCCGGCAAAAAATTCACATGAGCCAACTCTCTTACGAGTCCCACCTTTGAAAAGCTGGATATGGTCCTTATGAGCACCAACTGGGAGCAAAACTTTTCCTAGTCATGGTTCAAGCTCTAGAGTGCTTGCTGTCAGACATACTCCACTTCTTTTGCACACGAGAGCCACATCACACACAAGTCATTAGCCAATGTTTCAAGTTTGAGCTTGGTTGGCTTATATGTGATGGCTTCGTGGATATGGTTTTCTGGGTCTGGTAGAGTGAATGCCAAGGGATATCATCCATGCAACGGTGGCAACATAAGCCCGTACTCTTCGATAGTTTCTCCGAGGGTAGGCAAAACACACAATCAGGCCATATAAGAATGAGAAAAAAAGAATTCTTCAAATTATTAATGAACTGGATACGATTGCCGAGCAAGATAGGCTGTCGGACGAAGATTTTACACTCTGACAACAGTCTAATGAAATGTGGGCCAAACTCCTACGAGAGGAGGAGTTAAAGTGGTACTAATGGGCTAAAGTGAAACACCTATTAGAGGGTGATAAAAATACCAAATACTTCCACTTATAGCTAGTGGGAAACACCAAAAAAAATGAATCTTTCAGTTAGAAAAAGGTGAAGGTATTATTCACGAGGAGCACAATATTCATGCTTACATTACAAAATGCTATAAGGGGCTCATCGGACCGCACATACCCAATCACCTTTCTTTGATTGAGTCCATGACGGAGGATATCCCCCAAGCGTCGGCTCAGGAGAATGCCCTTCTTACTAAACTTTTTATAGAAAAGGAGGTCCACGATGTGGTGTTCTTTATGGAGCACAACAAAGCACCGGGTCCCGATGGCTTCCCTGCCGAGTTTTATCAAGTTTTTTGGGAGGTCATTAAAAAAGATCTCATGACACTCTTTGCTGATTTTTACAACGAAGTATTACCTTTGTTTAGCCTCAATTTTGGTATCATTACCCTGCTCCCAAGAAAGGAAGATGCCCGTCGCCAGATTTCGTAATATAGACCTATTTGTTTGTTGAATGTCAGCTTTAAATTTTTTACCAAAGTTGGCACAAACCAAGTTTCTTTAATTGCTAAATAAATTATCTGACCAACTCAACTGGCCTTTATGCCAGGTCAATATATCATGGAGGGCGTAGTGGTGTTGCATAAAATAATTCACGAAATGCATACAAAGAAGCTAGACATAGTCATCTTTAAAATATTCGAAGCGTACAAAAAAGTTAATTGGTCATTCCTCTAGCAAACATTACACATTAAAGGTTTCTCGCCTAAGTGGTGGGCACAGGTTGAGAAATTCACTAAATGATGGAGTGTAGTGATAAATGTTAATGATGACATTGGGAAATTCTTCCAATCTCATGAGGGGCTTCGATAGGGCGACCCTATGTCAGCTATTCTCTTTAACATTGTGGTGGATATGCTCGCGATGTTTCTAGTGTGTGCTAAGAACGATGGACAAATAAGCGGTGTTGTCCCCCATTTAGTGGATGATGGATTGTCCATTCTGCAATATGTCGATGATACCATCATTTTTATGGATCACAACATACAAAAAGCCACAAATATGAAGCTGTTGCTCAGTGTCTTTGAATACCTTTCTGGTTTGAAGATAAATTTCCATAAGAGTGAGCTCTATTGCTTTGGCAGGGCCAAGGAACACGGGGCTCAGTACACCCAACAATTTAGTTGTGAACTAGGTTCCTTCCCGTTCCGGTACCTTGGCATACCAATTCATTATAGGAAATTGTTGAACAAACACTGGAAAGGCGTCGAGGATCGCTTTGAGAAAAAAAACTCAGCAATTGGAAGGGTCGTTGCCTTTCTAGTGGTGGTTGACTAGTCATGATAAATTAGGTTCTCAGTAGCCTACCTATGTTTATGATGTCCTTCTCCGAGATATCTGTCGGATGCAAAAGACTTGATTTCTAAAGATCTAGATTTTTTGGTAAAGTGACAACCATAAACGTAAATATAGACTTACGCGATGGGGGATTCTTTGTAGACCTAAGGAGCAGGGTGGTCTTGGGATCCAAGATCTCGAGCTTAAAAATAAATGTCTTCTCAGCAAATGGTTGTTTAAATTACTAAGAGAGGATGGGGTCTGGTAGATCCTCCTCCAGAATAAATATCTCAGAGGTAAACCTCTCTCCTCTGCCAAGTCACACCCGAGTCACTCCCAGTTTTGGAGCAGGTTCATGAAGGTAAAGGAGCATTTTCTACGGTTTGGCACCTTTTTTGTCAACTATGGCACTTAGGTTAGGTTCCGGGAAGATAAATGGATAGATAGCTAGCTCTTCAAGGATCAATTCCTCTCCTTTTATCGCATCACCATAACGTGCCTTGGCACCTTATAGCGACTCCGATACATAGTAGACTGAGTGTTGGACCCGGTCATCTTGCTTAGTCAAGACCGCGCTGACCACTATGGGTTTGACGGCAAGATAAAACATCAGCGTCTTGCCCTCTCACGGACTCTGTAAGAGCGGGGAAGAGGATAATTATGCCTTGAGGTCTTCAAATGCCTTCTGGCTCTCCACCATCCACTCAAACTTGTGGAAGCCCCTTAGTGCTTTAAGAATGAGAGGTCCTTTTCCATTGAGTGGGAGATGAACCGTCCCAACGTGGCAAGGTAGCTAGTGAGCTGTTGTAACCCTTTGACGGTTGTTGGAGGCTCCATCTTGAGTATAGCATCGATCTTCTTGGAGTTGGTCTCAATGCCTCTCTTTGACACGAGAAAGCCTAGGAGCTTGCACGCTTGTACTCCGGACACGCAATTCTCAGGGTTTAACCTCATGCCGGCATGCTGAAGATTGTTGAATATTTCTTGGAGGTTGTTGGCATGATCACGGATAGGGTTCTCTTGACAACTACAACATCAATGTATGCCTCAACATTGTGACACACTTGGCTGAATAATGTCTTGTTTACCTATCTTGTGAAGGTTGCTCCCACGTTTTTTGAGGCTGAACTGCATACAGACATAAGAAAACATCCTGGAGGTAGTGTTGAAGCTTGTCTTCTTGTCTTCCTTGGACATCCACACTTGATGATACCCCAAATATGCATCGGGGAAGCTCAGGAGTTTGCACCCCAAAGTGGCTTCCACTAGTTGATCGATGCCCGACAACGGGAAGTTGTCCTTGGGTTATGCACGGTTGAGATTTGTGTAGTCGATGCACATTCACCATTGCCAATTGCCATTCTTGACAAGCACAGGTTTGACGAGCCATTCAGCGTGCATGACCTCGTGAATGACCTAGACTTTGAGTAACTTATCAACTTGTTCACGTGCAACTACTTGCCGACAAGCGGAAATTTGTGGAGCCGCTGCTTGACAAGATGCACGTCGGGGTTGAATATTAGCATGTGCTTGATGATGTTACAGGGCATCCCCGGGAGGTCTCCGTGTTCCTATGCAAAGATGTCATCATTAGCGCGGAGGGTAGAGAACAAGGCCTCTTCCACCATGGTAGAGAGGTTTGCTCCTATCAACACAGTCTTGAGCGGCATGTCAGTTGATAGGAGGACTACCCTTGTCTCGCCATCTAGCTTTGGCTTGGATACTCACCATTTGGACTTGGGCAGGGGCGGTTTGGGTGCACGTGGTTGTGATGCCACCCGCTCCTTGATCTTTTGCCATATTGTCCCACCCCGGAGGTTCAATTATGATGTTGCTAAGTTCTGGAGGGGCCTATCCCCTTAGCGATGATCAGGTGGGTGTGGCGGGTGCCTCGTACGGGCTCGTCCCTTTGCTTGGCTAGAGGGGGACTGGACTGCTGTAGGCAGCCCCTGCTGTGCTTTTGAGGACACCTTGGTTGATGTCGTGCACATATCGGATGGCCGCGTGGTGTCCTCTTCAATCTTGCGCGACAGGTCTTAGTCACCACTCACTATAATCACACCCACTTGAGTCGGTACTTTCATGCATAGGTATGCGTGATGAGGGATTGCCCCAAACTAGTAACGGGACACACGCCCTAAGATGATGTTGTACTAGTATGGCATGTCCATGACATCAAAGAGTATGTTCTTGGCACGCTTGCATACCTTGTCTCTGAATGTGACCAGGAGCTCGATTCTCCCCAATGTGTTGACCGACTCCCCTACGAACCCAAGAACTGGGATGCCAGGTGACCGTAGGCACACCCGTAGGATGCCTATCCATTCTAGCGCGGGGCTGAACAAGATTTCCGTGGAGGTTGCCCCATCTATAAAGACGCGCCACACTTTGATGTTGAAGATGAGTGCAGAGATGACGAGGACGCCATGATGTGGAAGAACAACCTTGACAGCACCCTCTGAGCCGAAGGTTATCTGCATTGCCCAAGATGGCAGCTCGATTGGGGGTACCCATTGTGTTGAATCCTCTAGGTGTACACATTGCGCTGCAGCTTGGACGAGAAGGTGTGCACACTCCCCCCGTGATCGTATGCACGAGTTGGCTTGGCTCAGTAGCGTTTGTCGCGGGAGCTCCACTCGGGGGCGGCTACCAGGGGTGCCCTCGTGCATCTTGCACGCGTGGCTGCTGCTGCCAGAACTGGACGACCAAGTGTCACTTGGCGGTCGAGTGCATGTGCACCTGATTTATCTTGCAATATCTTCCTTGCCTATCGACATAATCACCAGCCCTTTGTCGATAAACCCCCTCTTGGTCTCCTTGCTTCCTTTCATGCTTGTTTTGGTGCCTTCGGCCTTGCAGTCTTGGCGGCACATGTGCTGGTTTTCATACCCGCACACGATCATGGTGGCCTTAGCGTCTAGGGCTTGGGTCCTCACCACCTGTGTTCGCTTGCATGCTTGAGCACACACGGTCTCAGCCTTCTTCATAGCCAGCCCGCTCGAGCGTGAGCTTGTTGCTTGAGACTTGGTAGACATCTAGCTGGCGCTTGTTGCATCTCCCGCTATCTTGTTCGCATGGTGCGCTCTTCTAGCACACCTCCGTCTTCCACATCAGCTGCCCCTCCTTCATATGGGTGTAAACCTCCATGATGTTGTACAACACTTTGACTTTGCTCGGGCGCTTCTTTTCCAGTTAGTTTGCCAGGGCTTAGCGACCTACCTGCCCGCTTCATAGATGATCTGCTCGGTAACGCACTTAACTTTGCATTGGATAACAAAGAAGTGTCTAGAATGCTCTGATGGTTTTGCCCAGCTGTTGCTTGGGGTTATTCTAGTCGGTGGACGTCATCTCCTTGTTCTTCTACCTCCTAGAAGTGGCTGTGGAGTGTGTCGTGGAGGTGCTCCCATGAGTACATCAAGCGCGGGACCAACCCAAGGTACCACGCTTGTGTCGCCCCTATGTGCACAAGTAGAAGACATCGAGCCATGACGGCTTCAACACCCCTTGTCGCCATCACCGTGGCCTCATATATTCTAGTGTATTGGACTGGGTTGGAGGTGCTAGAGTACCATTATCCTAGGACTTAGCGGGAACGAGACAACCATTATCCCAGGACTCAGCGGACTCGAGCTAGTGGTAAGGTTGATGATGTCTGACGCTTAACATTGGACTTCAAAGAAAGCCTAGGGAGGCGAGGTGTATGCGATGCGAGGCGGCGACTGGTCCGCATGCACCTTGTTGGGGTACTGCCCTGGGGTTGAAAGCCGCTTGTGCACTTCTGCCAACCCTGTGACCATGGAGGGTCACGTACGTCGTTTCTCAGTTCTGCTGAATCCTTGCTCAGAGGGCTGTGGCCTCCTGTACCACTTGGGAAGGGGGATTACAACCCGGGCTTGCACCTCTCTGAGGTTCTGGATAAGCTCTTTGGCTTCATGTTTGTCGCACCGCACACTGTTGTGAACCGTCTCACAAACTTCCCTATAGGGCTTTCACCTTAGCAGCTGGAACAGCTTCTAGGCGTTGATGTTTGGAGCAACTTTTCGACCTCTGCCACTTGCTGCAGAGGAGTTACCATCCTCCGATGGTGATTTGGGATGACCTCCCGCTCAGGCCCAGGGGCAGCTGGGCTCACCACCGCTGCGTTGGCTGTGACAACGTCTACGCTTGCGTGTGGGATGTCCTTATTCATGGTTTGCACGGGCTCCTTGCCCACACTTGTTGCGCGGGAGCACGCCTTGCTTGAGGTTGAGGTGCGCGTACCTGCCCTACTCACAATCTTCCTCCGTATGCCTTTCTTCTCCTTGGGATTCATGCTTCTTGCACCCAAGTGGGGCAATGCTCGTGGTCTTTCATCACATAACTTCTCATTCTAAGCCTTCCAACGGACAGCGTCAACTATGTTCAACTACTCTACTAGACAGTAAAGTTGAGGCATCCCCGGTTGACTACCAAATCACTTAGGTGTGCCCTTGGGCTCATAACCTCGCCCAGGTGTTTTGGAAATTTCTACACTATCATTAGCAGAATATTCATCGACATCTTTGTGGGCTCTGTCTAGAAGCTCTCTCGGGTACTTCACACGTCGTCTCAGGGCCTTCTCCTACGTGCTTCTCCCAGGCACTTCACGAGTCGTTCCGGGTCCTTCTTCGGGTGCTTCTCCCAGGCACTTCTCCCATCGTCTCGAAGTCTTCACCTAGGTGCTTGGCTTGTTGTCTCATGGTCTTCACCTCGTGCGAATGAATAGGCCGTGGTGCGAAGTACCGAGTAATGTCCTTCTACCACTCACTGACATGGTGCAAGCATTAACACGAAAGGAACTAACATGAGACTTAGTCCTACCAGTTCAGGTGCATTGATATGGAGAGGGGCATAGACTCTCCCCAAAACATAATCCCAAAAAGGGGCTAGAATGGTGAATGTTGAAAAGCGACTTCAGGAGGAGGAGGACAAGAGTTGAGGGCTTATTTTGCAAAGAGTGAGCACTCATCTCGAAGGGAAGTGTTCTTGTTCTAATAGTAGAGGATTCACTTTGGCCACTACGCAACGAAGGGTGCGTTTGGTTGGAGAGATAGAGATGGATGAGATAGGGATATCCACCTTTTTGAGCATATCCCTGTGTTTGGTTGGAGGAATAGGGGCAACCATCTAAAAAGAATATTCCACAAAGATCCCAGACAGAGTGCTCCGACCAAAATGGTAGGATGAGGCTGCCGCCCTTCTCTAATCATAATCATTACGAAATGATTAGTGATAATTAGCATGTTTTTATTATTAATTAGTATTTTTAATGGTAAGATTAGTGCTTATTGTGTTGATTAATATATGATTAATGGGTTGATTAGTATATGATCAGTAACAATTAACATATTTTATTGTTATTTAGTAAGTATTATGGCTAGTTTAGCATTAGTAGGTATTTAGTGTGTTCATTAGTGTATAGTTAATCATTATTAATAGAAACTAAGTAATATAATTAAGTTAACTTGGCTCATCCCATCCAACTTTCATCTCTCTAACCAAACAAAAGATCGGTTCATCCCATCTGTCCAATAAAACAAAAAAATGGCTCATCCCGTCCACGAAAAACTAGATGGCCCTAATCCATTCATCCTTGCTCTCCAACCAAATGCGCCCTAAGAATGCACATAATCATAAGTTTATTACAAAATTATCAACGACAACAAAAAGCCAAAAACATGAGCAACAAAAGGCAAACCAAGACAAAATGACAAATGTATTGTCATGGCCGCGCCCCTTGGGTGCAAGTGATAGATTGCAACACCAACAAACAATATAGCCCCTTGGCCTAGGGCCACCAGGAGATCATCCACACGAAAACAACATCTAGGCAGCACAAATGTGCCTAAGGGTTTGGTCTTTAAAGAGATTCGACTCACATCGTTGTCACTGGAGCCAACTCGTGAGGGTAAGATCAAAGGTTTTCACCCTAGGGAGAAAGTACTGAAGCTAAAAAATAACGCCTTTAAGAAGTGACTGCCGCACATAAGTCGTCATCACCAGACCTAATCAGTGAAGGTGGGATCTAGGCTTTTAACCTTGGAGAGTAGGCACTGAAGCTCCAAACAACATCTCAACACGATCATCACTTGATCCCACCAATGAAGGCTGGATCGCTACTCAGTGCCCCCATCTGTAGTGGTGGAGGACGGACTAAAATTATTGTGTGGCGGTAAGAATCGAACAATCAAACGATTTTACATCAAAATGGAGATTGTTAAATCCCCGTCTTAGAATTTTACCACCTTTGCTTTTAGTCATGGAAGCTTACTCTTCCTCTCAGGTGCTGCCTCTTCGATGATCTGGCCTTCCAACCAGCACAACCGTCCCATCGCAACCCATAATAGTCTCAATCGATGGTAGGCACGATGCACATCTGCTAGGCTTGACATCACTCTTTTATGGAAGAAAAATTGGACTATGTCCTGTGAGATTTGAGTCCATGACCTGCCTCCACGGCCTGTGCACCCACAACCAACCTGACAACAATTCTGGGGGGCTTCTAATTTATGGTTGACCACACGGAGGGCTCCCCGCGGTTGATTCAGACCGCTGTTGGGATGTCTTCTCCGCATGCTTTCTTCCCTTTCCCCAACAGCCTGACAACCTTCAACAAGTCTAAATACCACTTTCTAAAATTGAGGTTTCCACTATATCAGATTCAACTTCTGAAAAATTGAGTCATAGGTTTCGACGACTTTCCAGACCAACTTTTCTGAAATATTGAGCTTTCTACTACACGAATTCCAACTTTCAAATATTTGCACCATAGATTTCAACCATAAGCTTTATAATAAATTATTAGAACTTTCTACCTATCACTACAAAAGCTTTCGACTGTAAAATCATATAAACAAATCAATAGCTTCCAACTCAATTGAACAAAAGATTTCGACTAGATTTGTTGAACAAAATATAAAAAATGAAATGTGGAAAATCCCTGACTCCTAGATCTAGGAGTTTGTTGGCCTCCCACCTTCTACGGCGTCAGCTGTGAGGGTGCAGAGGTGCAATGACAGCGGGTGTGGCCTTGGAGGCGCCTCCATCATGGTGTGGTGGCACTCCGTCGTGGCGTGGCACTCACAACACATCAGGGAGGCTAGGAAGTGTGCCAATGGCAAGGACCGCGGTGAGCATGGTCATCCTAGCAGCTGTTGATGGGGTAGAGTGGCAAGAGAGAGAGAGAGAGAGAGAGAGATAGCAAGAGAAATAGAGAGTAGAAGCGAGATCTGGGCTCGATTTGGAGACGGACCACACAAGGAAGAAAGGGAAAAAACAGGTGGAGTTGAAAACCAAAACGCATTTTGTACACAGTAGTAGGTGGACCCCACCATGGTGGGCAGTGTTAGAAAGCGACTAATGCCACAGTTGACCGCGGAGGAGTGTTTTCGCAATTCTTGTGCTGATAAAATAAGGAACAACTTTTCTTTTGTTCCCTCTTTCCATTGCATGTGTTTCCTTTCCTCTCTTGCTTTATTTTTCATTCTTTCATTTTATTGCTTTGTTTCTTTGTTTTCCCTTCCATTCTATGTTTTAGCTCTTTACTTTTCCTTAGTAAGAGTTACATTTTTACTTTTTTTGAAACGCTGCGCGAACACTTTTCAACTTTTTACATAATTTTTTATTATTTAGATTAGGAATTATATCATCGGGGTGTCTAAACTTTTTGTTCCACTATATGCTGAAAAATATTCTATATCATGTAATATTTTGTTCCATCAGCATAATGTCTTGTTCTAGTCTAGAGGAATTTTTGTTCCAGTTGATATTTTTTTGTGTTCCACCGGACAACAGAAAATGGTAAATGTTCTAATGTGAGCAATATTTCACAGTAGAACATTTGCTCTGGGCTAGAGGATTGCCTTTTATTCGAGCAGACTAACTTTGTTCCAGCGTACATTGAGCCGTATGAAATATTTTGTTCCATCAACACATCTTTTACCAGACCAGAGGATCCATGTTTTGTTCTAGCTGACTAATGTTTTGTTCCACTGTACATTAGAAAATGTTTTAGTATAATTTGTGTAAGTTTGATCATGTGCAATAATACCATACTGCTCATCATGTGGCACTAACTGAATGACCACACGTTGATATAGAAATAATAAAAGTAAATACAATCATGTGGATTATATCAGTCTCCATATAAATCAATGGCCATAAAAACTGACTTTGAGTTAGAAGAGAAATAAAACAACTTACAAATAGCAAAACTGTAAAAATAATCATAGATTGCAAAGCTAAAACAAGATGGTGTAAATTATGGAGAAATGACTCAACCACTCAGGAAGTTACTGCAGTTGCCTTTGATTGAAGGGAGGTGGGATGGCAAATGGACCATCACCACCAACGTAAATTTATAGGAGTAACATAAGAAAATAAAGCCACCAGCTGGAATACAACACTAATGGGCCAACTCAATGAAACTTATCGAAGGAAGCTACACTAGAACAAACATCAAATGGGACCGGACCATGGATGCGGACATATCCCACCTAGGTCCACCTGCATGGCTCCAGGCCCATCAAAGCCCAATTGTGCGGCCTGTAACTAGGGGCCACACGGGTAGAGCATAGGAGCTCCAAGCTTGGTGGAGATAGGTCGCTCCGTCGCTGAAGTGGGATCTATGAATTGAATCATCATCTATTACACGCTATTAATTACTTAGCCATTCCCCTCCTCAATTAAAAGCCCACAGCTGTCCCAATGCCCTTTTGAGTCTTCTTCTACCCACAAATGACACACAATACTACGACATGGAGTTCTACCTTTCGAGACGATAATGCCAGCGCCCCTGGCCGTTGTAGGGAGGAAGGAGGTGGAGGTAGGAGGTACTCACGGCCGAATTTAGGTATGGTGGATGCCATAGCTTGCCATCATGGGTCCTCCATCCGTCACAGCCCCAGGCAACAATTGCCTTCGACACAACCATGAAGCCCCGGTCGTACGCTGCCTCTGCAGATCGACTTCACCGCCGCCTCACATAGTGATGGCAGCTAGAGAGAGGTCGTGGCTCAATGACGCTTTTGAGGGAGGTCGACATTCTGCATAGATGACGCGGCGGGCCAAACGGCAACCGGGGGACAGGGAAGAGCCAACAACCGCACAAAGCACCAGACGCTGCAGCCATAACAGCCATCGTCCAAACCACCTGATGAGTCATCGTGATCTCCGACATCTTACCAATCCGCGCTGCTTGGCATGGACATTCGAACAGGGTGCGTCTACCAGTATATTGGCAAAATTCGTCCAAGCCGAGGCCATAGAGAGAGGTGGAAAAGGGAGTAGGTGAGGTTCATAGGAGATATCCCACGCCACCACAAATTGATTGGTGGTAGTGGCAAGGGGAGCAAAGAGGCAATCAGAACTGGTTATATGGTCGTGGCTAAGAGTCACCTCACGAGCTGCCCGATCGTAGGTTTTCCTGGAGGGAAACAAATAATGTAGATTATAGTGAAAGCCAGTCCATGTACATAATTTTTTATTATTATATAAATAAAAATTAGTGATGATGGTTCATGCTCATCCTCTCTCCCTTCCTATAGCATGCCATGCCTCTCCCTCTTCTCCCATAAAATTTGCAATAGTCTGGCATTGTGCAACATTTGTTTTTCTTATCAATGTATGGGATGGCACAAACTGTGGCGAAGTCGATGAAAAAGAGACGAGAAAGATGCGACTGCAAAGTGGAACTGAGCAATGGTGGAATCGGTGAATAAGTAGAGAGAGAGATGGAGAAAAAAAAAGATAATGTTTATCTTCCACACTTCCTACCGTCGTGGTAACATTATTCTCTCGACATACAATTGAAATTTCATAGCAATGACACGGTTTTTTACCTAGTATATTGTTGTGTCTGCGTGTTACTTGTATTTGCGACTTTCTCAGAGAGAGAGAGAGATGGTATTGAGGTGTGCTATTTATCCGGAGCTAGAACTTATAAAACGCCTGTTGGTTTCTGAATTGTTATAATTTGGTTGCCTTGTGAACTAAAGGGGCGTGTGCATGATCGAATGGAAGAGTAGCCACCTCAACGTCTTGTCGACAAATGAGGAGCACAATGAATGCCCCGATGCATCGGTACTGCTTCCATCACAAAATTAAAGCCCACAAGTGTTGTGGGTGAACTAATTGCAGTCAGAGAAACAGAAAACAGAAAAGAATACAGCTGCTACCGTACAGTAATAGATTGAGCACCAGAATACACGAAGTTTGTCTCCTGGAACGGCGCCATTTCAGAGCACGTACGACTTGCTAGAGAAAACAAACACGAAGTAGATGCAGAAGCGGACAAAACATCACGGACGTACACGCGGCACCGTGCGCGCACGAGGGAGCATGCACACGTGCCTGGCAGGCAAGACATATCTCTCGTAATCTATCGGTGTGTGACAGGTTTGTTTTCTTGTGCTATGTATGTAGTACATGCCTTCTCCGGCCATGCATTGCATGGGAGGAAATAAGATGAGTACCTCTCAACTGAGTAAGTAGTATTTAAAATGCATTAACATTTTCTGGATGTTGTACCTTTTTTCCTTTAGGGCACGTACAATATGACATGTAGTTTTCTTTGTAATACATGCCAATCACATATTTACTCATTTTAGAAAGAAAAGAGCGAAAATAGAGAGCTTGTTTTTATTCGTGAAGGCTCGTACTCCAGAATTAAGGCATGCAAATAAGAAGATCATCAAATAAAAAGAGATGCCTCGTCACAAAATAAATAAATAAATAAGATGTCAATTAAACTTCTCCATCATTATATTGCTTTCTTTTTTGTTATCTCTTAATAACAAGAATGAGTAAATAAGCTCAAAGGCCCCAAACCTGATGTTAACTCTTCCATCATCTGCCGCTGCATCCAAAGTTGAATATAGACTCAGAAAATACATCAAATACCCTGCCCCGCCGTGCACTCTAACTCCCGCTTAATTTTCTCGGTTAACATTAACATGGAGAAATACTAGAAAGTAGAAACTGTGTGAGATAAAAGTAGGAGGAGAATGCCTGGTTTTGAAAAAAAATTTCAAATAAATTTCGAAACCTGCCAAAATAACCAAAATTCAAAAAATTTAAATCATATTGGATTGAACGCCAAATAAAGAATTTTAAATTTTAAATTTAAGAACCACTTGGGCTTAATCTAGACGTTGCGGGACGTGGAAGGGAATATTGATGATGAGCGGGAGTACACCAAATTCTTCGACTTGATGGAGGAGTCGTAGAAACCTCTGTTCCTGAGCTGCAAGAAAAAATGCACGAAGTTATCATCCGTGTTATAACTGCTGCAATTGAAGGCAAGCAATGGTTGGTCGGCCAAGAGTTTCACGACGTTGTTGGATCTCTTAGAGGACGCTTCTGGAGGAAAACCAGTTGCCAAAAAGCACACACGGAGCCAAGAAGATTATTTGTCCCTTGGATGTGGAAGTAGAAAGAACACATGCATGTCTTAACGACTGTATCATCTGTCGTAAAGAGCATGAAGACTTGCATGCATGTCTGGTGTGCAAATTGTTTCAATGTAAGCCTATGAATTAGTCAGATGACGAGGTGGCAGATGACATCGAGTTGAAGAAAAGTACTCCTGCCAAGGTTGCATGGTATTTGCCGATAATTCCCCATCTGGAATGGTTATTTGTGAACCAAAAGAAGGCAAAACTAATGCACTAGCATGCCAAGGAGAGTAAGAACAATAGAATGCTAAGGCACACTATTGATTCTTTACGGCAGAGAAACATCGATAGGAGATTTGGTGTTTTTGATACAGAGCCGAGGAATGTAAGGATTTGGACTGAGTACAGATGTAATCAATCCATTTGGTAATATGAGTAGCTGACACAATACTTTGCCCATTGATCCTTTTATGTACAACCTTCCACCTTGGGCTATGCATGAAGCGGAAGTACATTATGATAGCCATACTTATCCAAGATCCGAAGCAACCTGAGAATGACCTTGATACCTACCTTGCGCCACTGGTGAAAGATCTGAATATTTTATAGGAAGATGGTGTATAATTCTAGGATGCGGACAATTGTGAGAACTTCACCTTATGTAGCTTGCAATTCTTGACCATCAATGATTATCTTGTCTTTGGTAACATGTCGGGCTAGACTATAAAATTACTCATGGTGTAGAGGTTGTAAAGTTGAAATTACTTTAGATATCTTTTAGTTGACTCACAAGTGCCTTAATTAATTTTTGAAACAATGCTAGTGCTTAATGATAAAATGATCCACGAAAAGGATCATTATCGAATGAATCAAAGTAAAAAGGGAGCCAACACTTCACTGGCCAATGAATGATGATCTAAGAGTACCACTCTCAAAAGGGGAGGAACTCACATTTCAGCTAAGAGTGTAACAGCAAATGTAGGCAATGCTATCTGGGGCAAGACAATGGCTTAAAACCCACCAAAGTAAAAACCCTGGATGCTCCAATGAATATGAGCACAAGTGCTAACATAATGAATATGAGCACAAGTGCTAACATGAGGGACTTCAAAGGACGTGTCGATGTTGGCTCCAGGAACTAAAATAAAAAGCCTTATCACTCTTTTGTTTTGTTTCCAGTTTATGTGTTGTTCTAAAAATGAAATTAAGAGTTCCTATTTGTTAGTTAATTGATAGAAGAAGTGTTTAGATTTTTTTAGTTGATATACTTGTGGGAAGAATCATTTGCTCATTAATAATATTAAGCTCACAATTATCAAGGTATAATTGGATACTCTTGTACTTTCGCTTCAAGAGTTGCTCCAATAAATACACTGTCAACTAATAGAGATAGCTTTTAGTTTTACTATTTTACTTTACAATTTAACTTATTAACCTTGAAAGCAATTTTCTATCTAGAGATGTGAGTATTGCTAGATGAGGATTGCATATTGTATAGGAACATATGTTTAATTAAGATTTCAGGAACTATATGTGTGGAGGAACTTAAGATTGTCCTAATGGTATGCATTGCTCTAACCTCTTGACAAATAATGATCAAACTTTATGTTCCTTACGGATTTTTCTTGCTCGAGGACAAGCAAAGGTTTAAGCTGGTTGATGAGTCCATATTGTACTCATCTATTTCTTCAAGTTTGGTCCTTATTCAATGAATTTTGACTATATTAATTCCTGATTTTTGCTACTAACGCCTAATTAATCACCGGATTGTGCAAGATCATATGTGTGTAGGAACACTGGAAAAAGGGGGTATATAAGGATATATTTGGAAATTACACGTCAAGAGAAGTGTCCACAAAAAAATGAGACCCCAAACAGAGTACCAGTGGGCTAGATGATCAACTGTACGGCCATGGCCGCTCATACCGCCTGGTCGTACCGAGATCATATGGCGCCCGCCACATGAAATAGAGCAAACTTCATTAAGGGGCCTTGAGAAGAATCGCGATGGCTATTCTAGAAAACCCTAAACAACGTCTCTGATCTATAAAATGAAAGAAAGAGAGAAGAGAAGAGAGAGACCAGAGAAAAGAGAAGAGAGGAACCACGCCCAAATAGTCATATGCAGCCACCTCCATAGCCATCTTAAGTTTGTACTCTCTCTATTACTATTGCAAAGAAGCAAGGTTGTAAGACGGTTTAAGTATTTTTAATTGAAATACTTTTCCTTTTTATCTCCTTGTTGCATTGTCTTCGTTGTTTTAATCTTGGTGATTTCTATGGGTTGTAAATAGTCCCTCATAGGCTTTGGGACGAGGATTAGCTTCGTAGATTGAAGTTTTTAATATTGGATCATGTTTATTTGTTATCTCGTATTTTTGATATTTTTCTAGTATGCTTATCTTGATAATAGGTGCCCAAGGTGTACGTTAGGGAGGACTCGTGCTAACTTCGGAACGGAAGTGGCAGTGAGCTGTAGGGAAACACGAGGAGCCTCTAAGGAGACCCAGTACAGTCACAATACTTTAAGCGTTGGTCTGGCTCACGCATTAATAATTCTGGTGACACGGCGGATGTCGGTACCAGGGTTGTAAAATAGACCCTATGAGTAGGTGGATGTCAACGTAGGCGAGTTTTTGACGTGTCGCTCACTTGATTACTTATCTTAAATATTGATGCTATAATAGTTATGCTAGTGATCCATCTACTTATATTCTGATCTATAGGTGAAACTCTCTCCTAAGCCTATCCATCATCGTATTAGCAACCTCAGTTATTTTCTCGCATTTTAATTTAATTTTTATTTAGTTCTAGCATAGTTTTGTTCTCCACAATTGATTTTTGAAACCAGCCATCTTTAGGACAACATAGTTAGCACTCATCGACACTCAGTGAAATTCTCAAGAACGATTTCAACGCCACGACTGTTTTCATGACACCTTGCTTCCTTAGGTTCAACAAACCTTGGAATACTTCCAAAGGAAAACTTATTACAGCCGATCTAGGCCTCTTGCTAGGTCGGCATCAATGCTCCTAGTTGCAATTAGAAATATTCTGCTAATCAAGGTCCAAGAGACACTTATGAGGCTTTGTCATTTCTTCAACACAATTTCTAAGAAGGTTACGATCCCATTGCACTAGATGGTCTACAAAAAGAGGTGGTAATGACTCTATGTCATCTTGAGATGTATTTCTCTCCGTCATTTTTCGATATCATGGTCCATCTTATTGTTCACATCGTGAAAGAGAAAAAATATGTGCTGGCCAGTGTTTGTATGCAGCATGTACTCGTTCGAGTAATAAATGAGAATTCTCAAGTCCTATGTGCAAAAGCGATCTTGGCCAGATGAGAGTATTATCAAAGGTTATGCTACCGAAAAGGTCGTTGAGTTCTGTGTTGATTACATGGCTCAGGTTGCACAGATAGGTGTGCCTCGATCTCGCCTCGAGGGGAGGCTCGACGATGTTGGGACCCTTGGAAGGAAACCAATACATCCTGAATCGGATGCATATGATAAAGCTCATTTAACAATCTTGGAGCACATACTGTAGTGTCTAGACCAACACAAGGACATGCTACGACAAGAGAATCTGAGTTCATGGATCACGAAACATCAGAACAACTGATTTAATGAGTGGCTGAAGGAGCAATTCTTGGGGGACCGTCAATTGAAACGCTAACATGGTTGATGAAAGCTGGGGCAAAGAGAAGGGGGCGACCAGGGGCCTGGCCCCCCTATGCCTCATGCTACATTAATTAAGTATTAGCTAATTAGATTGCTGCTAATGCTGGATTAAGCTTGTGGCTATATGGCTTGGCTGTCGGACGTGTATTGCGCTAAAGCTACATGAAGTAGTAGTAGTGGTGGTAGATAATGTTTTGTTGCTGGTTAGAGTTGGACAGATAAAAAAATCTTACATGCCCTATGCAATTAGAACTTGATTAATTACCATTAGCCCCTAACAGTTCACTTATGTAATGAAGTAGCAATGTAGTGAAACTGCAAAGCACATGAGTTAATCCCTATTCTACGATGAGACTAATTTGCACGGCATAAATGTTCATCGTTCTTAATTTATCTTAAAACTGCACAATATTTCATCTTCGTATATTTTTTGTGGCTTGATAAATTGCTTCCATATTATCTAGTTTTTGCGTCATCAACTCACTCAGGCAAGTCTCTATCAGACGGCGTCATCGCGTGACTCCATGAAGTGCAAGTGTGCATCCAAACTACACCACAATGATCATGATTGTATTTGTTTCTCAATTATTACCATAGTCTTAGAAAATCTATTTATTTTACCAATAGCTTAATGTGTATATATTATGATCGATAGAATTGTGTTGCCAAAATGACATCTTTTCTCGGCCCCCATTATGACACCATGGGCAGCTATGACATGGCAAGGATATGATATAAACGGGAACACATTTTATACAAGAGATCAGGACATGATGAGCACATGCTAGAACAATGGTGTCCACATAGATGCTGTCGATACAAATATGAGGAAAAAACCCTACTATGGATTTATATAGGAGATTTGAGAGCTCGACTACATACATTTCAAGATCCCCTTTGTTTCGGTGTGGTTGGGTCAATCACTCGCACATGAAGGTTGATAAGTACAGATATACTATCGTGGATCTCGAACGTGTTGGCTACAAAGACAAACCATTCATCCTTGTTAAGCAAGTTTTTCAAGTTTTCCATATTACTGACCCCAAAAATAAAAAGCACAAAGTGGTTATGCAAGGAAAAAGAGGGTTCGCAAGAATAAAAAAATTGATGAGTTGCCTCCTCTGGGAGACGGCATAAGGTTGGAGAACAAGAAGAGGATGAATATACCTACAAACGCGACGATCATTGTGAAGGCCTAATGTTTAGAGGAAATAAGCAAGTCGGGTGATGTAGTATATGAACTTGAATGCATATCTAGAGTTATGAAATGTTTATGTAACACACACACACAAACACATATATGTATTTTGAATGTAATCCATGGACTTAGTCAAATGTTGATGCAATATATTTGGAGTCAATATGAATATTCTATGGATTTTACAAGTTTTATGTGTTCATAATCCATTTTTATAAAAAACTTTTTGATTTTTCACAGATGCATAAAAATTATTCTAATAGATAGTACATGAAAAATTATAAAATTACATGAAAATAACACTCAATATGAAGTTAGTATGAATTTGTATTAATTTTTACTAGCTTTAGGTATTTTATAGAATTTAGGAAAAAATTATTTATCACAATTCTAAAATTATTCCATTTATCATAAAACTTATTTATCACAATTTGTGCCACCCATTTTTGGAATTAGTAAAAGAAGACATCTCAGATAGTTCAAGCTTCTCACCGTTTGAGATAACCAATATCTCAGACAATTCATCTAGGCAATGGTCTGAGATAACTTGATATCTCAGATGGTTCAACCGCAAAACCGTCTAGGATATTGGTTATCCTAGTCTGAGATAACTTTTGGATAACTATCTGCTAGGGTTTTCACTCTAAATTTCACTAAGTCCCGCACCGTCGATCGTCTTCCTTTTGAGCCACCGTGGCCGTCTTGTTTGTCCCGATCGCTTTGACATTGACGCTACCACCTCATCCGCCGCGAGTGCCCCTGCCGCCATATCGTCTGCCTCAACCACCTCGATTGCCTCGGGAGGAGGCCCCAGCTCGCCCAACCACTATCATCATCTTCAGAGGAGGACGCTGCCGCTGCCACCTCACCCCTACCACGTCCGTTGTTCCTATCGTCGAAAGAGTAGGCTACCACCACCACCTCACCTCCGTCCTAACCACACCAACCACTCTCGCCATCGAGGGAGGCTGCAAATTAGCTATCATTGGATAAATTTTTTAGTTGTTAATTAGTTGTCAATTTGTTAATTGTAAATTAGCTATCAATTTGTGCCATTTATAATACGTGTGTTATTTATCATACGTAATTTTGAATAGTTACATATCATTATTCTGTTATTTTGTATAATATTATTCATGCAACAAGATATTTCTGTCAAAATTAAGTTGATTTAAAATTTTAATTGAATTACTTGTGGCATTTATGAAACCATCAATGCCATTTACTAAGTATATGAGGATATTTGTTCTCTCATTTACTAAATGTAATTGTGAAATGCTATTAGTAGTGATTAACGTGTCTTGTAAATATATGAGGGTATTATTTTAATCAATGTTACTTGTGTTATGTATTATTAATAGATGTTATTAAATTATTTACAATTGTTTGTGTTGTATATATTATTGTTTTGAGATGTATCGGATCATTTATCACCTCCATCATTGCCGCCAAGAGAGCTGAGTCCTCCATCGCAAAATGGATGTGTCGAGGTAGGATAGGCAACTAGCGGCCCTCAATTAGATATCACATCACCGATATCAAGACTGAGTCGGGGTTCCAACTGAGCCTGATGACGCAAGGAAGGCTTTCGGGACAATCTGTGGTGGTTGGATGGAAACGCATCGACATCAATTGTTAGAGCTAGAAGATGTTGACCCCTACTAAGCGCGCCTCTTTGGAGGCTGAAATATTGAGTACTTTGTCATCCCCAAGGAATTGAAAGAAGATGTGAAACACACTACGTTGCTATCAGTGGAAAGGCTTGGAAGACCTTTAAGTCTGTGCTCATGTGAGAATATGGGTATGAGGAGGTGGAGCCCTTCTTGAAGTACTATTTCATTACTCTCGAATAGTGGCAACTATATGTGGTGGCTTTCAGGGCCCTGGAATTACACATGACTAGGGGAATGGATGATCACCAAAGACCGAGCAACCGATTGACCCAGTGGCACGGTACCTGTAGCGTGCACACCAAGGCGGAGTGGTCCAACATCTAACCAATGCACCATACGATCACCGGAGCTGTATGCCTTCGCTATTGGTCAAGGCAGCCAGAAGTGATTAAATTTTTCAAAGCCACATACAGTTCGCAAAGTCCTGTGAAGGTTTAAAGTCGTTCTCAATTCCACTAAGCACAGCAAGATCGGAGGAGCCATACCTACACCCTAACCTAGCTCGAAGGCTAGTGGGTCACTCAAAAGTCTAGTATGATCCACCCACACCCTGCCTAGTCGGCACAGCATCTAAGCTAGCGGTCACTCAACCATATCTGCTCCACCAAGTGAAAGAAAGAACCACACTAACCTTCACGGCGTACCCATACACTCCAATTCATACATGGATTGTGTATGGGCAGCCACCAAAGCAACTTGAATATCATCACAAAACTCTACAAAGGAGGGATTACAGATAATAAACATAACTCATACAAAGGATATGTCTTCACTTCTACATTACGCGACTTAGATGTTGTTTTCAGCACACATCAAGTATAAAAACAGCAGCGGAAGGGTGTAGTAAACATGGAGATGACTAACTAGGCCACCTCCCAAAAGCTTTACAAACCATCACTTGACTAAGGCAGGCAAACTTGCAAGACTAAACCTCAGAAACGACATTTTCGGGATCGTAATATTCATCGATACTAGGATCACCTGCAGGAATGGAATTCCTGAGTGAGTACTTTCGTACTCGCAAGATGCTAATTGCTTATTCCAGGTTAATCTTAAGCATGGCATAGCAACTAAATGACAGTAGTAAAGATCACAATCCAATTGAGCAGAATAACTAAAGACGACAAATCTCTAGCATCTAGATCATGAATTGCAAGGTATAACCATTCAATCAAGCTAACTACTTGACATATCATCCAATGAATCAACATAACCAGATCTGAAATTACATGATTAACATCATTCCAAGGTATCAAAATCGCTACCGACAAGTAACAATTCATCAATTTGAACACTAGAGCTGAGCTACTACCCAATACTATATTAAATTGTCAAAGTATTGACTTCTACCATTTGTGACTCCAAATCACAGCCAAGCATCACAATCAACCCATTTTATTCCCTCTAAGACCTCCTAGTCTTCACAGGGATTCCAGGATGAGTTTAACTACCTGCATCCCGAATCTAGTGTAGTCGAGGAAGGTTTAACTACCCTTACCTCGAATGGAAGTATCTCGATAGGTCGAGGGTGCATGGTTGGCCGACCATACCCTTTCTAACACTTATCAATCATATCCTCGCATCAGCTTAAGGAGGGATCCCATTTCTAAGATCATGCGAGCTGCTACCCGTCAAGTCCCCAATGAGACTCCATTCCATCTCTTGCAACTTTCAAGGGTTCAAGTGGTTATTAAAGTGATTTAAATGGCACACGAGCCACCTACTCATGCTAATAAATAGATGCACCACATACATCATTTCAAATATTCGAACTACACGTCATCAATTAACCAAGCAAGCAAAAGATAGCCGGAATCAATTTCAACAAGCGAGCATGCTTGCCTTGCTGTTCTAGGATGTATTCTTGCTGGTGTTCACACCTCGGCAATACCTCATGCCCGACTCTAGCGACAAAAACACCAAAACGCCGAAAAAGAGCAAATATGCAATTCTGGAATTTTTAGAGATAATGACATGCATGAAATGCATTCTACAATGTAGAGGATGAAAATGTGAAACTAACGCAATTGGTTTCATCGCATTGGAGTGGTAAAACTTTAGTTATGGATTTTTAAGTTGAGTTGTTTTATTGAATTTTAGAGCAGTTTTACAAATTTCCAAATATTTCATAACCAGCAAACAAGGGTGACATACTATACCAGTAAATTCTACATAATAAATGAGGAGTTTACACACAATAATCACTCAATTGGAATTCAGATGGATTTTCTATCAATTGTTGAAGTTGAAACCGTTTTGAAGTCTTTTTTTATTTTTCTCAGTAAAGAAAATGATTTAAATATTCTCATAACCAGCTGGGTGGTGGGGCTAGAGGATGAAAATTGGGTCTCACCTGTCTAGGGTTTGACTGATCAACATTGACGGTCAACTGACGAGGTGGCCCACTTGTCATGCCCTTGTTCTTCTTGATTTCTCTTTTCTTTCTCTATGAGTCTATTACAGCTAGGGTCCATACATCACAGGGACATCAAGGAACATTTTACTAGGTGAGGGTTAGGTATATCTCAATGGCAATATTAGCTTTAGATTTTAACCTTAAGGAAATAGCTCACCAATTGTGTCTCAACCTAATAGGGTCTTCTCAACACACCTAACAAAATCTGGAGAATTAAAAATCATGTCCATGTGGCTACGTAACAGCTTTTGTTACCTCCCAGTAGCATCATCATGAGTACGGATGATTACCATACTGTTAAGAAATCTTAGTCCAAGTACATCATGACCAAAAGATTATTTAAGGACCATTGAATCTAGCATTAGGTCATTACAACCCTTAATTGGTTAATTACACGTGAAGCATTTTTCATTAGTTTCTTATTTTGTTAATTCTGTAATTCCAATATAAGCAAGTCCCAATGTCATTTCTTGTAGGGGATAATAGTCAGTGATATATTATATATATATATATAATATATATATATAATATATATTATATATATATATATATATATACTGTTACTCAACTTGTCTCACATATCACAATGAATGGAATCAACCATTATTTGAACCAGTTTAATTAAACTGATTATCAAATAGTTAATTAGTATCAGTGTAGCATTAGTTGGCTTGAGCCGGTCCTGTGGTACTATCTGCTCAGTTAGACCAGCGTCGGTACAAGTCCGTCGCCGGCGGCGATGTACCAAAGAGCAAAGCAAGCAAGCGAGAAGGGGAGGGAAGGAAGAGGCGTGTGCGAGTGGGGGCTCACCCCAAGTTGATGGAGCAGTGCTTGGGGTGGTGTTTTAGTTGGTGAAGCAAGTCCTGCTGGTGACAACAACTCCTCCGGCATTGACTAAGGCGACTAAGGCGGCGTCGGGTCCAATGGTGCTTTAGCGGCTGAGGTCGTCGGTTGATGGGCTCTGATGGTGGTGGGATGCTGGTGGCGAGCGCAACGGGGAGGGGGAGATGCTCAGGGCTCTTAGCGCTGGGCATGGGTCGTTGAGGGAGGATGCTGCCAAACTTGGAGAGAAGACGCCCCCGAGCGGCGTTGGTCCCTACAAAGAGAAGCACGAGGAGGGGACATGGTGAGGTCGAGGAGAAGAGGAAGTGATAGGGAAAGAGAAGGGAAGGGAATCGTGCCACCTGGTTGAGGCTCTTGTCGGGAATTCCTCGCCACAGAAAGAACATGTGGAGGGCGGCGATGTTCTCGGTGGGGAGGGAAAAGGAGGAAGGAGAGCAGCGGTTTGGGGGAAAAGGGTTGCGGAGACGTCGAGGCAGGGATTTATATCGTGGGGGAGGAGAGAGGAGCCAGGGGCTCCGGCAAGGTCACCACCCGACGCGTGCCCTGACCACGCGGCGGCGATGCCAGGGACCCACTAGGTAGAGGTACAACAGAGGCGGGGGACTTGGTGGGCGCTGCCTGTAGAGAAGGCGCCACGCTAAGGGCGCGGGCGCGGTGCGCTGTGGGAGGAGTGGGTTGGGCCGAGGCCCACTTGGGAGAAGAGAGGACTGGGCCTGTGGCCCAGTACGGGAAATGGAGGGTTTATTTTATTTTTATTTTTTGTCTTTATGTGTTGGTGTTTAAAAAAATTGAAAGAGCAATGATTCAAATAGGATTTTCAAAAGTTAGAAAAATTTGTACAAGATGTTTAGGACATATTCAACTTCCCTATAAAATTTTATAAGTTAAAATCATTCCATTTGAGCCAAAGCTTTGACTTTGGAGGGGGTAATATAGCTAAAAAGGAACTTTGGACTAAGGTTAACTTAACTAGGTTTCAAACGCTTAGCCCAACTTCTTATGTGAATCTGGTTATACTAGCAGCTCTTCAATGTGACATTTCAAAGAGTCGTAACAAAAGGAAAATTGATTCCATTTGGTATATTTTGAATATGTCCGAAAATGGAAGTTTATTTAGTTTGGGGGATGCGATTCAATCCCATTTAACATAAAAGCCTGTAGGTTAGCCTTCTGGGTTGATTAGAGTCTTGTTGAGATCTTATAGTACTTGGTTCCATGCTTTAGCTTAAGTTAGCTCCAGATCATCATTTTAATATTTTGATATGATGTGCAAAAGTCTACATGTATGCATGAGATGAAAAGTTTGTTTTGTTAACTCATAAGTCTATATTGATTTCAAATCAGTAATTGTATTACATAACAGTCTTTACAATGGCAAAGATAGCAGATGAATTCTGGCATAAGAGTAAGCAAAAGGGCCCTCATGAAAAGAAACAAGAACCCCACAGACTCAAGACCGAAGGATATGTGGGTAAGAAAGTGGCATGGAGGGAGGAGGACGAGGAGGCATCACAGCGTAATGCTCCCTTGAGATTTGCTAACATCATTGAAGAATGCACCCAAAATTGGATAAGAGCAAGGTCAACCACCGTTAGTTTGGGATCCTTCACGGGAGATATACTCAACATTGCAATTGGAACCCTGAGCACCCGGGTCACTTACGGGGCCTAGGCTCTAAGGTTAGAAATAGATGAGGATTCACAAAGGACATAGAGGTGAAGTGGGGGTGGGAAAAGAGCCAAAGAGTAGGAAAAAGAGCAACAACTCAAACAACAAATCCACCAAGAGGTAAGAGAAGAAGTGTGACGGGGGGAAGCCCATCCGGGTAGGCCCAGCACCACGAGTCGGCTCAACAGGCTCGCGGAGCCTCATAAGGGCCCACTCGGATGAAGGCCCAAGAAAGGCCCGGGTGACTGCAACGGCCGGGTGTCATCGAGACAGGCGTTACAACTCATCAAAGGCATATGTTTCAACCGGCATGAAGACTGGCGTTACTCGGGCCGTTACCGGATGTAAATGTCGTCATTAAATTAAAACCGTTACTGTAGCTCAGCCGACTGCCGAGTCGGCTGATGTACGGGCCTATATAAGGCCAAGCCCCCATGCGGAGAGGGGGGATCGAGTATTCTAAATTCCATAGCATCTTCTTCAACCTCCTGTACACTCTCTTTCACGCAAGATCATCAAATATATTCAGCAGGAGTAGGGGTATTATCTCCATCCTTGGAGAGCCTGAACCTGGGTAAATTCTTGTGTGCACTGCCTAGATCTTCCTTTCACGCTACCCCGACAATCCTATTACAAATGGATATTGCCGCGAACACCCCGCGACAGTTGGTGCGCCAGGTAGGGGAAGCGTGTTTTGGAGCTACGATCCAGGCGGGATCTTCTCCAGCGACCGGCGACAAGTTCATCGTCGGCAACATGTCGCCTGTCGTGCATCCTGAAGGCTCGGAGTTCATCTTCGGCGGCCTTCACTTCTTGGCCGACGCTTTCGGCCAATTACATCTCCAAGATCCGCGTCCATGCCTTACCGTGGAGGTGGAGCCTGAGCTCCGGCTCGGATCTCCTCCAGCCTCGAGCAAGGGCGAGGAATATTTCAGGTTCGTCGCCATGGTGGGCGCCGAATCTCTCCTCTCCATCCTGGGATCCGAATCCGAGGGGGACGAGAGTTCGCACAGCCATACCGCCTCCGCTGAGGTGTATGTGGTTGGGGATGGCGCCGCAGAGGATGTGGGAACGTCTGCAGCTGCGGCGGCCAGGGTAGCCCACGAGCACCTACATACGCCCATCAACGGACAATCGGAGGCCGAGAGGGCCTTGGAGGCTTCTCGGCAAGCCCTCCTTGCTGAACGAGCACGCCTCGATCAAGAGCGGGCGGCAATCGAACAGCAAGATCGGCGACCGAATGACCCTCACGGTTCGCGCAGCCGCGCGAACCGAAGAACTTCTTCGGCCGCCCGGGAGGGAGTCGGGCTACTCGGGCCCCACTTTTCGGACGGCAACAGGACGGTGTCCTTGTTTATCAAACACCGGCCCAGAACCTTTTCGCAGCCGCCACGTTGGCCGACTCATTGCCACCACCAGCAGACGGTCCCCCGCGGCGAAAATCTACCGCCGAGTCGTCACGCTGATGAAGACGGCGGTGGAACAACAAAACGAAGCCGGGTCGGTTGGCAACCGGCCAGCTTCCCAGGAAACTCGGAGTCGGCCCTCAGGAGCTCCGAGTCGCCCCGTCACAGTCGGCTCGTCTCAACCGAGTCGATCCACGAACCGGCCTGACGCTCGCCTGGAGATTAACCGGCTCCAGGCTGAGCGGCGGCGAGCCGGCTCTCTTCGATGCGAAACGATGCTCGCGATGCCTGCGATGACATCGAGGGACGGCGGGCAGCCCGGGTGCGGGCCGAGCGGCGCGCTGGCGAAGTCAACCAGCCGGGTGGCTCTGCCTCCACCGGGCCGCTTTGCTTCAGCAGGCGGATTCGGGCCGAAAGCACCCTTTGGTGGTGGATCCCCAGGTCGGAGGATTCAAGCTCCGCAAGGTCCTGATGGACGGGGGCTCCAGCATAAACATCATCTTTGTCGATACCCTGAAGAGGATGCAAGTGTCGGAGACCCAACTTCGCCCCAGCAACATTTCTTTCCACGGAATAGTTCCTGGGAAGTGCGCCAGGCCTCTGGGTCAAATCTCCCTGGAAGTCGTGTTCGGTGAACCGAACAACTTCCGGGTCGAGACATTGGCGTTCGAGGTAGTCGGCTTTAAGAGCGCATATCATGCGATCTTTGGCCGACCGGCTTATGCCAAATTTATGGCCAGGCCGTGCTACACATACCTGAAGCTGAAGATGCCGGGTCCTAAAGGTGTCATCACCATCACTGGCGACTTTGAGCGCTCGAACGAGTGCGATCTCGCCAGTGCGGACATAGCCGAGTCCCTCATCGCAGCTCAGGATTTGGAGAATATCCAAGCTTCCGTCGACTCGGATCAACCTTCACCCAACAAGAAGGCGGCAACCGACTCCGCCTTCCAGTCGGCCAAGGACACCAAGCGTGTCCAGGTCCATCCCGAGGACCCGTCGAAGACGGTCCAGATTGGGACTGACCTTGAGGCCAAATAGGAAGGCGCGCTCGTCGACTTCCTTCGTGAGAATTGGAGTATCTTCGCATGGAAGCCGTCCGACATGCCGGGCGTTCCAAGGAAGTTCGCCGAGCACTCCCTGAATGTCGCCAAAGATGCAAAGCCAGTGAAGCAAGCTCTTCGTCGCTTCGCTGAAGACCGGCGCAAAGCAATCGGAGAAGAAATCGCCCGACTCCTCGCCGCCGGGTTCATCAAAGAAGTTTTTCACCCGGACTGGTTAGCTAACCCGGTCCTGGTTCTTAAGAAGAACAAAACTTGGCGCATGTGTGTGGACTACACATCCTTAAACAAAGCATGCCCCAAGGATCCGTTCGCTTTACCCCGTATTGATCAAGTTGTTGACTCTACGGCCGGTTGTGAACGCTTATGTTTTCTGGATGCCTATTCAGGCTACCACCAGATCAAAGATGAAAGAGTCTGATCAAATAAAAACTTCTTTCATCACCCCGTTTGGGGCTTTCTGCTACATCACGATGCCTTTTGGTTTGAAAAATGCTGGTGCTACATATCAACGTTGTATGCAAAAGTGTTTACACGACCAGATAGGTAGAAATGTCCAGGCATATGTCGATGACATAGTGGTGAAGTCCAAGAAGAACGCGGATCTCTTGACCGACTTGGCCGAGACTTTTGCCAATCTCAGGAGGTTCGACATGAAGCTTAACCCGGAGAAGTGCGTCTTCGGGGTTCCGGCTGGCAAGTTACTCGGCTTCATCGTTTCCGAGCGAGGGATCGAAGCGAACCCGGATAAACTTGACGCCATCATTAAGATGGGCAAGCCAAAGGACCTGAAGGCAGTCCAGCGCCTAACCGGGTGCATTGCTGCTCTCAGTCGGTTCATAGCCCGACTCGGTGAGAAGGCTTTGCCTTTTTACCGACTTCTCAAGAAATCCGACTCTTTCCAGTGGACGGATGAAGCTCAGCAAGCCTTCGAAGATCTCAAGCGTCTTCTGTCAACACCTCCAGTCCTTGCTGCACCAATGGAGGGTGAACCCATGCTGTTGTACATCGCTGCCATGAATCAAGTGGTTAGCATTGTGCTAGTAGTGGAACGTTCAGAAGAAGGCCGAGTTCAGAAGGTGCAACGACCCGTCTACTATGTCAGCGAAGTGCTTTCCGAGTCGAAGCAGCGCTACCCGCATTACCAGAAGCTCGTTTACGGTGTGTTTTCTGGCGACTCGGAAGCTGGTGCACTATATACCAAGGTCACTCGAAACTCTTTACCGCTGATCTGGTTGAAGTCATAGCCACTCTTAGTCTGCATATCATGTACATACTAATCGGAGCCACCTTACTAGCCACAGGCCCGCAAGTACGTTCCTAGTCTGCCGTAATAAAGTGATGGCAAATAGAATCTTAATGCCGCTATCGCATGATCCATCAGCAACTCCTATCTTGATAGTCCTCGCTAGATGGCCAATCATAGCGTACTCAAGCCTCTTAGCCGACGTCATCAGTCGAATTTAGGGATACTGAGAACCCTAATCCCTTTCCGAGACCTCAACTCAGTCATACGGAGAACTGGGTCATTTCTATACCTTCGCTACTGAGTTTCGCAAGCATGCCATCGTGGGCGACGCGGTCTTGGCCTCGGAAAGTCGTGTTGCATTTCTCCCAATAGCAGCGACAAGCCTTCATTACGTTGCTGCAGATCCATTTCGCGCGCATAACTAACAATGTGGCGGATAATACGATGTGGCAGTTGCGTGCATGTGGACCCTCGCGCAATTGCTAGTTATCGTATTTAGGCGTATCTCATCTGCCTTGCGACTTGCCTGTTTATCGCGGCCGACATCGGATTTGATGGTATTTCAAGCAAGTGATGCAACTGGCTTGCGGATTACCAAAGAATTTCCGAACATGGCCGGTTATAGCATATCGGATGCACGCTCCACTCCATATCTGCTAGCGCCCGTGCTTGGAGGGCATCACTTTGGATGCCTATGACAGCTTACATTCACGTTCGCTGTGCCTGTATGAAAGCTGCGATATCTAGCCTACGAGCACACCGCGGTTCAATTCGGCACTCGATGCCCTAGTCAATAAGTGTCCGCGGATACGCTGGATTGTGCTTCCTTCAGCAATCCGTTTCAGCACCATCAGAATTCAAGTATTTCTAGAGTCGGCTAAACTGATCTCCAATACGCAGAGAGGGCCGGACTTGCCCCACCCTAGCAGTCGCCTCTATTCCTGAGGACAGCCTCAAGATAGGACGTCATTATGGCGGTCAATATTCTTCTTTGGGACTCCAGCCGCCTTCCTGCCAACCTTCTGACAGCCCGAATGAATAATGCTTGGATGATTGCCGACTTAGAGGCCCGTCCGACTGCTCGTTCAGTACTAGCCTGTGCGTTCCAGTTCACTCACTATTATCAATGAGTGAGCTTTCACAAGCCTGAGACAGCGAGCAACTGAGAGTATATCCAGCCGCTGGCATTCTAATTCACCCGGAAGAAGGTCTCTGTACATTGCCACGAGTAAGATTTAACACTCAGCCGACTACTAGCGGTCTCGCAACCATGCTTCGATAAGGCGACTGTTGTACGCTAAGCTTTCTCCTAAGAACGACGGAAACATATCTTTCATGGTCCTCCACACGCGCACTAACACATCCTTAAAGACTCTATAGTCCGCCTAGTAGCCACATGCCGGCTACTGACCGCCCCTCAGATGCAATCACATTCACGTGGCCTTTGCCGATGTATAGCGGTTGCACTCTAGTAACATATCGGTGGACGCTCAGCATGAAGATGAAGAATGCATCCTGCAGGGGAGCCGTTTCACTCATCTCCTCAGTGTGGACAAGATACACTGTACACATTGTTTCTATCGAACGTGGACCCAGATATGAGGCCATAGAGCTTCACTCATAGATTTTATGCCCTAGACGGAGTATTTCCTTTCAGCGTACTGCACCGTCAAATTTCATGTAAGCCGGAGGTACAAGAAGTAACACGAGGTTATTTAAACAAGTGATTTAGCGCACTATTGGCTATTATCCTCATCAGCCATCATACACTGACAATGTCGCCGACAAACTTCGACTAGCTAGAAGTTTTATATCGCCCTAATGATATACGGAGATACATAGGATATCCGGACTTATTGACTTTGCGCTTCCAGTGCCTCATCTCGCTTAGGATCTTCAAGACGCGTCCTATCAGGAGCGTCGAACGCGATAGCAACTTGCCAGATCCATTCTTCATAAAGTGCCAATACAAGCCACCGTGTTAATTATGTCCTGTAAGTGCAGCGGGCTGCCGTGCTCTCTAGGTATTGCTAATCCAACGATGCTTCCCCGATTCATGTCCTGCTTGGAGATTTAAGTGCGTCCTACTTGTACTACCAAGCCGCTACGTGCGATCTGAGTTACAATCATTCTTGTCTTCTGATGCGTTATTACGGCAGCTGAAGCCCAGTTCCCTGGCGAGCTGCTAGACTACCTCACATTAAGACTACCCCCAGCCTATGGTAGGCTGCTCCTCAGCCATACAAGTGGACCCCAGAATGGATTGGTCCCGATGGTGGACCCCCGGCATAAGAATTGAGTAGTCCTTGATCCTCCTCGTATTTTTTTTTTTTTTTATGTAAAGAAAAGACGCTGCCGGATTTGTCTATAAGCCCTTGTACGCTACTCGCCCGTACGTAACCAGCATGAATACTGTCTGTTAGCAAACCGATACTACAACATGTCGAACCGCAACTGTCCCTTTGACTACATATTGAGTCCTGCGCCGGTCAACAAGCAGGATGACCTGGTACGCTTACGACTGATCCACAATGCATCCAGCGGATATGCACTAATAGTTGAGCTGAGCCCCGCGGCCCCGCCTTGATCCTTTTACTTAAATTCGGGAGCCGGTCCCCGTTCATCATTCACGATCGGAGTGATGCTGCACAGACGGCTGCGTAATCCGACTAAAAGGACGCGATTCCACCGAGCGCAACCCGCCGCCTGGAGTCAAATAAGATCAAGCCGATATATAGCCACCCGGCTTGCTGCCGCTAGTCTCAGAAGTACTTTAAACCCTGTTGCTCTACCTATACATTTGTATCTTTAAATTATTATTACTAATAACATTTAATTGACACCTTAACAGATTGCACTAATGGCCACCTTCGTCCCATGGAGTCACTTTTGTTTTTAAACTCTATAGTTACATTATTTATTGTATTCTATTTATCGGTTCCTTACGGCGTCAACACCAGGCGATGCCCGCTCTTCATATAACAAGTTACGCACTAGCTGATCGAGTAAGCATTAATTCTTTGTCTGCTTAACATATTCCCCGGTGACGCTTAGCTTCGATCCCGACTTATCTTAGGAGTGAAATTAAACAAGTATCACTCGAGTGCACCTTTCTTGGTCTTCATTAACGTTATGTTTATTACATCCTTGACCACTACAAGGTATAATCGAGTACCGGCACCGTTTTAGGCATCCAATATTCGTAATCTTTCTCCAAATACGAGCTTGCTATAACACGGCTGTCCGGTTGGACTAAGCATAAGAGCAAGTTAGTCGCCAAAGGTCTGCCGTCCCTGCATGCGAAAATGATTACGGCCCCCTCCCCCCCCCCCCCCCCTGACCACGACAAACTTTAGTATACGGAACTAGGCCCTTTGTTTAATAATTCTTGTCCTCATGTATTACCGGCCGTCTAACCGTAAGCGCATGTATCGACGTAACGCTAAATTATTGGGCGCCCCGGTACCTCTTCGAGTTCATCCGACCAAGATAACGGTCGCGATCCGGCTGATACTGACATAGTCTTCGAGCAAAGAGCCAAACGCTTGATCCGCGTTCTAGCCATCAACAGCAACGCCGAATAAGATCTCTGATCCTCACAGTGTTATGTCAAGATAATCATTCGACACTTGTCTTTATTCACGCAATATCAAAAATACTTTTTTTTTTTTTTTTTTTTTTTGCACGCAAAATAAAATTAGATAATAGCATACATTCAATCTCATAAAACCCGAACGATGTTTTTTACATTTAGTTCACTCGGGCATTACGAGAAGATATACATAATGTTTCCTCTATCCTGGGAGCCGTTTCTACCGCGCTCTCCAGGTCGTTTTTTTTAGCAAACCAACGACCTGCCGATTTTGCTTAATTGAGCTAGTTCTAGCACGCGGACTTCGGTGGGAGATTAGTGACCAGCGAAGACACTCAACATCTTACGACAGGTAGCCTCTTCCACTCGTCCGGAAGATTATATTTCGGTTACTATCCAGCGTCAGGTTCTGGCGCCGTATTGGCTGCTGCCTTACAGCTACCCAATCCGGACTTAGACGCCATGCGCAGTCAGATCCACTGAAGAGCGAGCTGAAACGAACTACTTCCACTCTTCCGACTTCTAGCCTCCGCGGTCCCTAGCCTGTAGAGTTCAGAGATTCGGCTGACGTAGTGCTGCGAAAGACGCTAAGCGAAGAGATTGGCTCCTTCCACCAAGGGTCCAAAGCTATGAGCTGCATGACTGGCCTGTTACTCTGAGCTAGAAGCCGGACTTAGAAGTTTCCTAGTCTTTTTACAAGTCTCACAGCTCTAACAATGATCTCCTACAAGAGGTATGAGGTCGAGTACTCCGCTAATGTCCACTGTAACGCCAGCGTACTTCGGACTATCATCTTCTATAAGCGTAGTCCACGAAGCGCCTCGAGGAACGAACATTCGGTCCCTGTGAGGCGCATAAGCTGACGCGCTGCAGCTCTGCTCTCTCCAACTCACGATTGGAACGCAACGCATCTGGTACGAAATCTATACTGTCAATAACGAAATAACCATTAGTGAAGATCCAGAGAACTAAGCAACAAGAAAGAAAAAGACTCGGCGTGCTTATCCGGATAGTACGAAGTCGTTCATTATGCCTTTTGCGATTTGTGCGCCAAGCGAGCATAACTGCTTTCAGTCCTGTTTACACCCCCAGTATGGCTCGAGTGGACAATTTGCTAGCAATGTCTCTAATTGCTGATGACTATTTCTCTCAATCTTGGCGAAGTCACGTCGGACTCGTTCACTATGATTATGCCCTGCCACCCCCCAGTTTCTATTGATCGTTCGACTGCGACCATAAGTAGTGTATTAGTCAGTTACGCCATGACGTGCTATTAGTTAAGACGTCCAGGACTAGAAGAATCTCTCTGGCGGACACATTTATCAGGTCTTATATGAATATAACGATACCTACGCGAACGTCGTGCAATTCTTGTTACGCATAGAACTACGCGTACGCTTAGCCTCATGTAAGAACATTATATGCCACAGACACCCGATATCATGCCGGATGCTCTCCGCTAGTGTCACCTCTCTTTATAATGCTGACCGTTGCTATCGTTCTCCCGAATGCATAATATGAGCTCTGCGTTCCGCTGACCGATTCGAACCCAATTGATACTACAACTAAGCATAATCCTCACAAATGAACATAAAGTGTGATAAGACTCGTTGAGCAACCTTAGCATATGTGAGGCGGCCAGTTCCCTTCCTGATTGCTGCAGAACTGTCTATGGCACGTTACTACCGCCCCTCCAACATGTGCCTTTTCACAACAGGAACGTCCTGGCATATATTCCTTTTCTAGAGTGAGCATGGTGCACGTCTTTATGCTGCCCAGTTGTGAATTAGCGATTCGGCTACAGCTATACCTGAACTGATGAGAGACAAATACCGGATTCAAGCCCTTAGCCATACCGATTCATAAGAATCAAGTACAACCAGACTCCGCTCCAGGCTCTGTTTCTGCTTAAAATGAGTGACTCTTGTGGGTCCCCTAACACCCACTGTGTGCCATGTCTAGACGTATGCCTCCTCTATAGTCTAATGTCAGTGTTACTTTTACAAAATGCAAAAGAATGTCAGTTAAGCACAAAATATCTTCTCTAAACTCCGACATGATAAAGTGCTACGAGGACTCGTCTGGAATAAGTCAGGCCTATAGACGTTGGTCCTGCCCACCTCGTTCGGCGAAACGCTTGAGACTTCGATGAGAACATCCAAAGGTCAGCCCGACGAGCAAGGCACTTGTGCTCGTGGATCTCTCCTCAGCTTGGCCTGATCTCACGTCCTGCCGCATTAACGATGCATACTTCCGCTTGCGGCGCCAGCCTACCAAATGCTATGCGCGGCGGTATTGACTGTGCTTCGTAGATGCTTAGCTCCGTCGCCACTCCTCAGGTTACTAGTACCTGGCAATAGTCGCGAGCACGTTAGGCCCTCTAGGCCCCCGCTCTTGACGAGTGATCTTCACCTTATACACGCACCGACGGACGGATCTTCATGAGGGATCTGCGTTCGGTCCCTGTGACCTAACCGACTACCGCACCTTGTCGAGAGTCCGAGTCGCTGTGCTCATTTACTAGTCTGACAGTCTTGCCTGGCCTTTACCATGTCTACGTTCATAGTGTACCCGAGAAACGTGGCAGCTAGGCTTGCCGTCGCAGTTGACGAGCCGGCTCTTTTCGCCGTTAAGGCCCCCAGGCACCGAATGTCCGAAGAACCCGTGAGCTCGACGGTATCTTCAATTGCAGCAAGAGAGAGGTACTATGAGACCCCGACCACAACCGCCGTATATTATTAAACTTTTGACTGAATGCAGTTCATCGTTGTACAAGCTTATGTCGCCTTTGGAAGACATCGGTATCCGGATCCTGACAACGTCGCATACACAGGCTCGCAGGACTCCCTCGTAGGATGTTGAGAGCATGAGTGCGACAGAACGCGCATTATGAGAGTGCGCTGCTAGCAGAGCATGCCCAGCGTATCGGCAAGCGCTGCGTTGTCGCCCAGCCCGGATGTGGAACCCGCAGGCTCGAGGATCGTTTGCGGATAGCCTCGTAAGCCGTGCGCCAGTCATCCAGGCAGTCTGCCGTATGCTCTCGAACCGGATGACTACCGGATGCTAGGGAGCAATTAAGGATAACGAGATGTCGTAGAAGCTCGATTACGTCACAGAGTAGGACCTTAATGGATATAGGTTTGGTAGCTTGAGTCTGGGTTCATGGTCGCCGCTCGGTCCATGAAGCTATCCTTCTATGTCTGGAGCCCTTAACTTATGGACCCTGTGTACCAGAGTGCTGCTCAACCGACTCCTAAGGCCAGATCTTACTCAATACCCACTTCAACTTTGGCTTTGGACAATGATTGGCGCTAAGGAATTTCATATAAACCTTTTATCAGATGATGGTCCGTAGCGAAGTCTGTCTTCTTAACTTTAGGCTTCCCGCAGGATCTTATATTACACACTCAGAAGGCTTGCGTGCGTCGGATGCCAGACTAGCCTCTTGCTCGCATACAGCCGCTGCTGAAAGCGGTCTACATTTGAGCAGGATGCCGGAACCCGGCGCAACGGAGCCCGGAAGAGGTTAGTTCCGACTGGCTTGTCCGCTATAGCCGTAACTCTGTCTGCGGCAAGTTTCCACACGCATCTTATTTTTTTTTTTTTTGTTTTACCGCATACACCTAGCCCGTCTATAAGGCTTCCGTCTGAACGACTTACCTGATGGATTCAGCGATACGCTTCTGAACTCGGTCATCCTGAGTACGTACCTGGATACCCACATGTTCGAATCAAGATGATATTACTGGCCCCAGACACCTCCTGCCCTTCCAACTTCTGGACGACTTAATACCATAGCGCTTTTATGGCACGTGTGAGTTCCGCATGTCTCTATATAAGCTCGCAGATTAGCACCTTGGGCTGACGCACTCGGACGTTGAGGTCAAAACTTAAGCTGAGTCGATACTATCTCTTGTTTGCAAACATAACTAATAAGATTGGTGTATCCAGGCGCGAAGCTTAACATACAATGTGATAACGATCGGTGCGACTCGCGATATACAAGCTAAACCTTCACAGTCTGTGAGTGATGGTGTCCCCTGCTGGGCTTTATCAGATCCGTGACCGATTACTGGGGGCTCACTTAGGGCATGCTTTTGCGGCACAGATCCAAGATTCGTTCTTTGCTCCCCGTAAGCTACTCGGAAGGATCTCCAAGAAATTCTCATTCTTGAGAACGGCTAAGCTTCCGGAACATGCAAGACACACCTCAGTACTTGGGTCTGTTAGACATTTAAGCTCTCGTGCTTAACCCTACCACCGATGTATGTCCACACATGGAATAGCACCACGAGGCCTGAAGAAGTTTGCTTGCGAATGACCGTCCCGACTAGCCATATGTGCATGAGTATCGTACTCCTGTGAGTCCCTAATTAAGTGCACTGATATGCATTTCGGCGCAATTTATCATCTTCAGGAGCGCGCATTCGACACTTCTGATAGCGCACTTTCCTCGTTGGAAGCGTCATGAACTTGGAGGGGTCCTTAGCTCCACCAGACGCTTCAGCCCTAGTACTGCTGAATTAGTCTAGGACCCTCGAACAGTAACAGTTTGGGCCAGACATTTGGCCGAAGTTAGAACACCCGTAAACCATGTGCCAACCTAGATCTTCTCCACGGACCATGCATGATCCCGGAAATATGCATACTTGATACGTATTCTAGCCCGCGCCGAAGATTTATTGACCCTGCGATTGATGCGCTGCGCCTCTCAATCCGCAGGAAACGTTGTACAGGATTATTTCGGTAGTCTCGCACGCGTTCACTTGCAGTTCGTCTGGCTGGTGCAGCTCTCTTGACTAGTTCTGAATATTTTTATCGTCTATCCACAATCCTCCACATGTAGGCTGATAGTCACTCCAATAGCATTTTAGCCACCAGCGAGATTGAAGCACAGACGATGTGCACCTAATGATATGCCTATACGGGCCCATTCACGGTAAGAATGGACCGTATGGTGATAGACCGTTTAAACATGACGAGAGCTTTCCACGGACGGCAAAGAAACTCCTGTTTTCTGAATGCTATTATGTTTAATAATAATGAATCAGCCTTGGCACCTCGGCTAGCTGTCTTTAGGAGTGCGTATTAGAGCAGGCAACGTCCACGGTTCGCTCGCTCTATGCGCGAATTCTGGCTTTCGCATTTCTCCTATAGTATGAAGCTCAGCCTAAGTTGTACTGATGCATACCTGAAGCGATGCGATTGCTACCTCGTTCGGATAGAATTGCATCCGATGATTGCGGATCTCAATCGACACTTTCCTCTCCAACCCCTCAATAAGGTTGTACTTGCCGCAGCCCGCCTAGAGTTAGGACAGATGCACGACCGCCTTCTTATCCCTATTGCTTGACGCGCTAGAGACATGTTTGACTTGTTATGAATTCCAATCTTATTGCGTAAATGACATGGTCGGCGAGACCTAAGCTGAGCGGAACTCTCTCTCTTCCGGGAAGCTAAATGCCGCGTGATGCGGAGCTCTGGATCGCCAAAGGTGCAGAGGCGCCCAAATGGATAGAGCAAAGCGGATAAGAGGTCAGAACGCACAACCCACATGGCAGCAATCGGAAATCATTTCTAGTACCTGGCACGCGTCGGAGTACCACAATGCCATAGGCGTATCGCCTCGCCGTAGCCTTAGATGCTACCTCGTCATCTGTGCAGCAGTCAAAAACTCAGTATTTTAATGTACAACTCGCCGTCCTGCTTTCTGTGCTCAACAGAAACCCGGATACCGGCTGATGCTTCTAAGCGCGGCCCCGAGGTTTTTAGCCCAACGAAGAGGAACACCCAGGCTTTATCAAGTAGCTTTTTGTGATAGGGTCTGGGGAAGAAACAAGTAGAATGCACCAGAGCGTGATCTTAGAAAGGAAGGAAAGGTCCATATACGTACAATGTCCTCACAGTGAACTGCATTCCCGCTGGTAATATTAATCAAACATACATCGCAAATCAAGCTTTGTCTATGTCTTAAGGGTGCACATGGTCATGTATTGGGGCTTGACGCCCCCTCGGCATAGTCCCGCCCCTTTTCAGATTTTTTTTTTTTCAATCCCCCCCGTTAAAACGCATATGCGACAGCATAGATTGCCTCGGGACGCTTCGATACCCCCCCCCCCCCCTCATGCGAATCGAGGGTGAAAATCATTTTAGACCCGACTATCGAAGCCAACCATACTCGTACAACCAGGCCGTGCAGGCGCTATTAAAATAGCTTGAATGACATGACATCAGTTCTAGGATTATAGCACCCTCGCGACTTCAGATCGGTATGCCCGAATTGGAGGCCACGATTCAGAATCCGATGTCAGACGTATTATAGACCCATAACAGCATCCTGACTTCGACTCAGTACAGTGCCATCTAAACACGTATGGAGCTGACGTCAATAACGCGTATGCTTGCGACATTCGTAACATAGCAAACTCCTGAGGGGCGCACATATGCCCGCCAATACTCTATCACGCCCCCCGGATAGGCCTTGATTGCATGGCTCTGCCAGAATCAAGATGCCAGTAGTCGATCGAAATCATTCCTTCTTGCCACAACGAGGGGCATTATCGCATGGTCCTGACTCACCGAGGACTGTATATCACA
Organism: Stipa capillata; assembly: GCA_019208055.1. Lineage (NCBI taxonomy): Eukaryota > Viridiplantae > Streptophyta > Magnoliopsida > Poales > Poaceae > Stipa > Stipa capillata. The sequence continues at coordinate 241,239 of JAGXJF010004235.1, forward strand.
CTCATTAAGACTAAAGTACGCACGAACTTCGGCATTTTCACAGCAGGCCGCTAATGCTTGATAACCTGCATCGAATCGGATACAAACAGCCACAGCCTGGAACCTCACACTTGTAACCGCTCAACAATGATACAGGTGTTTCAAATAGCCAGAGCTTTGTTCTGCAAGACGAGATCTCAGGTTTCGCACATATAGTTTGACCCTGCTTGGGCACAATACGATAAGCGCAACGTCCATCGTGTAGATGATATAAGCAGTCCACAGCGCCGATTTAATATAATTTTTACAGGTTTCAACTAAGAGGAATTCATGATAACGCCTCTCGAGAGGGCTCGCCCCCCCCCTGTCCGAGTCTACTTACCGTAAAGCGAATATGTCTACAATCGACTGAAACGTATCATAACGAGGCTCTATAACCACTAAATAGCAAAATCTAACCACTCATCTTTATCAATTAGGAGACTCCATCAAGGCTCTCCTCCACACGACGCACTTGCCATTAGCACGTCAAGTGCATCGAATACATCAGGCGGCCCCTTATGAGTAATCTAGTACAACTTGACCTCGATAGTCAATTCGGGAGGTGGAACCTACTGCACGCGGGTGGAAAAAGCGCCATCACCGCGTTTAGCCCTAATTTAGGTCCCTTAGCCTACAACGAGTTCGGTTCCATACTTCAACATTTGGCGTCGCTGGAGCGCTCAATAAGGTGCCCCCCCAGCTCGGCAAATGACCGTATAAAGCGCCCAGGAAAGGCAATTTTTTCTCACTGTTTAAACCGGCGTGTCACCTTGCAACGGTTTTTATACCACGGAGAGTTTAGTCATCTGAGACAAGCGTATACAGCTATCAAATGGCAATATGTGTAGTTCAATCCGCAATGAAGGGACTGGCGTTACTCGGCCCGTTAGTCGATGATAAATTATAATATCATCTGTTACTGAGTCTCAGCCCGTACTGCCCGAGGACTCTGCTGATGATACGGAAGTCCTATATTATAGAGCCTCCAAGCCCCAAGCGCCGATGATTCAAGGGAAGTGCGGAGATTCTAAGATCTCCATAGCTATATACTTCTTCACAACCTTCCTGTAACTACTCTAAATTGTCCAGCGCCCCCAAGATACGTCCAAACTATATAATAATAACAAGCGTAGGAGTGACATGCTTGGTAAACATTCTACCATCCTTGCGAGATAAGACCTGACCTGCCAGCGTAAATATATTGCTGTTTCGCGAATCTAATTTTTGTCACTTTGTAATCTCCTCTTCACCGCTGCTAACCCGATCAATAAATCCTATTACAAATGGAATATTATAGCGGCGAACACCCCGCCGCACATACGTGCTTGCCACTCAGGATACGCTTGTGATGATAAATTGCATGTGCATGGAGGGGTGTTAAAAAAGGACCCCAACCTAAAGAACCATCTAGTTATGTTGAATGCCGCTGGATCAATTAGTATCACGAGATATACGTATGTGCACTATCGCGATCTTGAATCAGATAGTCTGATAGATAATAGGATTGTAGCTACAGGTATGCAGCCTGCATGATATGTTGTAAGCGTATATCCTTACAGCAAAAGGATCAGTCTCTATAGAATATTTAAAAGTGTTTATCTTCACAGGAGTAATAGATTAGTTACCTATCGTTTAAGTAGGTTTAAACTCCACATATTGCAAGCTACCAGGAAATGAAATGATGACACACGCTTGGATATTCCCTTGAATTGAGACTAGCTTAGGGGCAATAGCTACACATATAATCTACCCTTAGGAAGGTGCGTATTGAAGGCTATCGCACAATCTCATCTCCTGCTATCGTCTCATGCATGTAAATAAGACTAGTTACATTAGTATATATAAAGTGCCAATGATCAATTGACGCTCGCTCAGTCTATCTCCCTCTAGACGACGTTCACTAGATAGAACAATCTGCTAGCTAGCGGACCAGTTAAGTCAGGTACATTTTATCCAGTGCCCAAGCAGTGCGACAGTACCGCTTACCCGTGCTAATCGCTCCACGACCACGTCATGACTCTGAGTACCAATCCCAGAAACGACGGACGAATGAATTCTGACTATGGTGGAGCTAATCCAAAACGCAATAATAAGCATCCATACTACTGTTAGTGCATTCCTAAACACCAGCCGAACATCCCACAGAAATGTAAAGAAGTTTGATAATGACGAGCATGTATTTGCCTATGAAACGACGTGCGATACTTTTGCCAGTTCGCAACCCATCCTAGGTCGTTGCCTGTACTACCTGTCACTTTACCATATTACATAACGCCACTAAGTTGACCTTCATAACAGCATGAACTCGGCAATAGGCACCCAAGCGGCACAGAGTAAGGCACATATGGATCCTGAAAGATGCAAGCGCCAACTAACGTGGTGTAAGTGCTTACGAGTAATGTTACGATCCGTCAATATAACATTGATGTCTCTAACTAAGTCCCCACACTATCTCCACCATAGGATATTATCCCTTATAGGACGCTCCTTCTGCCCGCACCCAGACGGTCAAGGTTTCGGCAGCAACACATGTGTTTGAGAGATGTAAAACAATTGTAATTCTATAGACGAGGTGTAAGCTTGGGCGTAGTGGCCTTAGGCGTAAGTCTGTCCTATCTTTGATCATACACTAACTGCCCACCACCCAAGGTCTAATAGTAGCTGACTACCTTAGTGGACGTAGCCTAAAGAAACCTAGCCCCAGTATGTGATCCTGAGCGGGTCCCCCGGCCTCAGACCACTGAAACTTGTGATCCAGCTACTTTGTTGTCTAACTGCGTAACTATCCAGATAGGCGTAGGCCTACTCATAGACACACGCTCTGTTCAACCTGGGCTAATTGTGTCCATAACTCGTTTATCTCAGCGCTGACGGGCCAACACGATGAGATGCCCATGCGCAGCTTTTGTCATTGTGTAAAGGTATTTACAGACAATTGATGAGCCATAGTTTAGAGCCTCGTACAGTCTATCTGGATAATGGTAAATACAGCTAGCTTGACGGAGCACTCTCCCAGCTCCACAGTCCACCTGTTAGCTAGCTTAGCGGCGTATAGCATATTAAAACAGCCCACTCTGTATTGGGACGTGGCCCCCCCTTGATCATGAGGCAGGCCATCATTATTGTTTAATACTGCCACAGCATGCACAACCCTATAGCGCGCTCTAATTATTGCGCAAGCCATCTTGGCATAGCCTTGCTTAAGGCAATGCCGAAGCAAACTATGCCTTGCTTTAAATAGGCTAAGCCTCAGCTGGACGCCAGATCTTCATATAATAACAGCCATCATACTGCGCCTTGCCAACCATTTTACGCTGGCAGGCCTCCGCTAACGGCAAATGAGCGATAGTCGGATCGCCGTTCTCCTAGGGCGCTCTCCATGCCCGCTCAGCTGTATACAGGGTACCGGCAAAGGCGGCGGGATTATGATTACCCCTGACACCAATTCTGCGTGTCGTCTCGTTACTCTTTTTAGGGCAGAATGCCCGCTAGTGCAAGAACCATAATAAAGCCACGCACTTGCGACTGGGATGGTGTGGGGTGCCTAGCGTTCAGTTGCGTCGCTAATGCCCCTATCGTGAAACTGTCATGTCTTCGAAAAGCCCACTCACTCGCTGCTCTACGTGATGCTCGCCCACAACGAGATAAGGTACATAGTTAATACTCTAGAGGTACGACAAGTAACTTAAGTAGCCAAGTCACGATAAATAATGTCACAGCACTATTAACGCTACAAAGCTAAAGCACATTCGCAAGTATCGCGTGCATTTAATACACGAGACCCCAGAACACACATCATTATAGCCAATAATTTTTTTTTTTTATTACCCGTCCTTTTAGAGGACCGAGCGTACATTGCGGTATTCATTCATGGCGTCGGATTTGGCACGAACTCGGCTGCTCAGTGTGTACGCCTGAAGCTTCTTGCGGGCTTTAGTTGCGTTCTTTGCCTATGCGCAGTCCATCTATGCACTGCCTAGTGTCTACGATAGAAAAAAGCTCGCATATTCCGGAAACGACGACGTACCTTGTATGAATGATTGTTACGGAAGTGCGATTATCCTGCAGTTCCTGGAAATATTTTTGACGCGCTCGTTGCAAACTACTAAGTATGCTTACATGTCCATCATTAGGCTTGTGTCTCTTGAGGGAGGTTATTACTTCCCACTGACGTAAGAATTAAAAGTATGAGACTCGGCTCTCTTTTACAAGCAATTGTATTGCGAAAACTGTGTTCACGCTAGCTCCCAGTACTAAAGTTCGCATAACCACCGTTTCTTATATCTACTATAAACGTGCCAGAACAGTGTCCTAAAGGAGCTGTAGTCAGCCCTACTCGCACGTCAACACTCACCCTCCAGTGGATCATGCCACACCACAGAAAGTTCAGCGATCACGAGTTAGTATAATGATCGCTAGGAGCGCTCACTTCTGTTTATCCCATTAGTGCTCACTTCCTCCCATCATTAGTGCCAAGATTCGCACCATTTCGAGAATGTAGCAGCGGTTTCATCCAGAACGTTATCTATGAGGCAGCCTGGTGCATAAAATGTTCTATATCTTCACTACGCCTAATCTTCAGCGAAATAAAGTACATAACACTCTTACATTCAATCACATTCCCGTATAGAATCTTTGGCCTTAGTTTTAGCACTAAGCAGAGATTTCCACCGGTGGATTCTGACCTAGGACAGCTCAAGACATAGTTGAAGCTAACAACGACAAGTATCAAGCCATAGTATGTCACAATCGCTGCAATAAGAGCTATAATTTACTGAATGATAAGCCACATGTAGAGAATTAGACTGTACAGACTCGGAAGTGTAGGCATACAGACCTAGCTAAGAGCTCGTAGTCCTTATTGCCTCTTATATTAGGCGCTCATCATCTGCAACCAACTGTACTATCGCATTGCATCTATATGTATCATACATACCATAAACAACTCTACCTTAGCTTCAGTAACGGATAGCGAACAAGGAGCTTGTTCTCGTAGCATAAGAACCAAATAAGTATACAGAACTGAGATACTGAAATATCGCAATCAGTCTGCCAGAATGATTAAAACTAATTCAAGCCTGCACTCTGATTGAATCTACTTCGGGATAGAGATATGACGAAACCCATCTAGCCACTGCTAACGAGGATATGATAATCTTAACTGAGCAGCATAAAGGCGTCTGATTAGATACTTGATGAATGCATCGGAAGATCTCCGTTTCCTATCAAAGTTTCCAGTAGACTAGAAACTATAGTGATCCACCGCCTGGGGAATATGCCTACAGATAACGAAACGAAGAAAACCTCGCAGCGACTTTCGCCGTGTATAATACGAGAATTATTCGTCACGACTGATGTAACATAATTACAAATTGTTCATCGAAATGATCTACATATCGCTGCAACTAACGACCATACATTCATCATCGTCCAAGAAAACGGTATAACTACCGGTCACTAGAGTATAAAAGACCCGTTATGTTATGTTGTACGTTCTGTTATATCTAGCTATTTCTCCTCACATCGGTAAACCTTATATCGCTGTGTAACCCTGCGTATAGTGACTAAGGTTTTTAACCACATCTGCCCACGACTCCCACTTTCTCATACACGAACTATAGATCGCCGGTCCTTCTGCCACTGGACGTCATGTATGCTACGAGGAATAAAGAACGTTAGCCTGCTTAACGTCATATATGAAAGTAGCCCTCCAATATCCACGGCTAGCATGACCTGTCTCACACGCGTAGACTCGTCAAGTAGCGTAAGTCCCTTTGCAACATGTAGAATGTGCTTTCAGCATTGGTAGGCCTGATGCTTCGGCTGTCATCTCTCATCAAGCATTCTTGCTACGTGGCATTTAGTCCGTGTATGGCATTAAACCTGTATACGCATGCGAGATACAATGATCTACCTTATGGTAACTACAGACACATCACTATCATCTACTATCCCCCTTCCCCCCCCCCCCGCCTCGCCCACGCAGCCATATGCGATTAGAGATCCGCCCCTCCTTCGCGGTTTTACGGATGTCAACTCTCGACAACGTCGCGTCCCTTTAAAGCCTGCTTCACTATCTTTTTTTTTTAATGCGGCCGTTTAGGCTGGCCATCTTGTATCTACAAATCCCTCACTTCTATACGTGCACGATCATCTAGCTCAGCGAAAAGATGCATATAGCACTTTATGCACATCAGCGCACTTCCTCAACCTCCGGCTCTATGCCATCCATCCTCTCTAGCATTTCTCCTTGATACTTGGATAGAGCGTGCAGCCGACTGAATACTTTCCAAGAGGAATGCCATGGCCTGCTGTAATGCGACTAAGTACTCAGTAGTTGTCGATTCGTAAAGCGCAGTGCTTCTGCAGAACGATTTGAGCAATTTTAGACACCCACCTAGGGAGTCGACAAGTCAACTATGAATCGTTCCGTGTTACTATAACTACACGGCCACGCTTAAGAAAAAGCCCATATAGCAGTTGGGCCCTACCCTCAGACCATATGCGTTCGCGCATCACTTCCCCTCTATTATAGTAAAATCCGCGAGAGGTACAATTCGGAAACAATGACGTTCCTCAAGGTGATTCCGGACTATATACTTTAGCTACAACCCATTCCTACGACCTCGTCCTATAGTATGCTCGACCGTTTTAAATCTCACAGCACCACGCTGCTATCCCTGCACCAATCTCACTACCTGAGGGTATATTATATGAGTGTCGAGATCATTTTGACCACCTCGTACTAAAGCCTATGATCCCGTCCATTTCATCGAGAAAACTCGATGTGAAATTCTTATACTTGGGTCTAGGATTTTTTTTCGAAATGGCACGGCTAAATCCTACGCTCTTATTACATCTGCGGATACATACGTCATCGAAGGTCAGCTCATTGTCTAGATGTCCAAAATCAAGTCGATAATACCTGCTAACAGAAGGAACCACTTACGTCCTTTGATTGACTGCCGGACGACATCACAGGGTTTCCACTAACTATACCGCATTGAGGTCCGTGATTTCTGATGTATGAATATTTGTGAACCGAATAGCACCATGCTGGGATGACGTCAACATGCACCGACTTAACGGATTCGCTAAGAGATAGCACTACTACATCCACTTGCCCAGTACTAGGTAGCTAAGGAACCAAAAGGAGCAATTTGGGATGTCTTGCTGTATCCAGCTCCCAAATGTATTACAGCGACGCTTAGTGAGGCGTCCGCCGTATTCCTAGGCCTTGAATCACCGCTATTAGAACTGGCCACATCCTAACATGACGATTAGTCATCACAATGCCGACAATCTTACCACCCGATCTTCGCCGTCATCGAAGTCTTAACTCTTACTGCATGTGGCATCTTTCTTCTCCCAGTCTCTGTTAGTTTCGCTGCATGCCGTAATTCTAAGCCCAACCGAGTTCAATCACATCAATATACCCAGAAATAATGCCTCACCTGCCCATAAGCTAACTGCAGTACTCTGGACCACGAATGTCTCCTGAGCTTCCCGAGACGGACTTATTCCGATATGCCAATAGTCTAGTCTACCCTATATAGTCTCTTAACCTAATACAGCTCGCTACATCTGTACATCGGTAACGCGACAGAGTCACTGGGAGGCTCTGGCAGTAACTGCCACTGTTCGTAAGATATTCTCATGCAAGCATACATGAGATAACCCTACGAACGCGAACCAAGGTGCTTACTCGCACGATCATCCCCCTCGCATTTATCAAAGAAACGTAATCTTATAGGAATCCAAATTAGTATATCTACATGTGCAAATAGGAGCAAATATAAGTAATGTTGCAATTCAGAGACAGATTAGTCCTATGTACGTCCACGATATTATCTTCAGCTGTGTGAACGTCCCATCACTGTAGGTTCCCGCTACAGCTATCTGAGCCCTAAGACGGGATTACATAAGTATGTATTATGCTGACACCCCGGTAAACACTCACAAAGATATTTTACCTCATCGCTGCACAACTAGACTTCGGAATGGCCGAGAAAGATGTGTATGCGAAAGGAGGTTACTCTCACCATAGAAGTCCGCAATCAAAGAACGACTCTCGCGGCATAGCCTCTCTCGTTGAAAATCATCATTTAATCGTTAGACTCTCTCAATTCTCGCTGGCTAAGCACTAACTAGGCTGGCACAAGTGCTGTTATCTGTTCCCACCATTGACACGATGTGTCCGTCGCATTTGCATGGATGATCTTTCTGTATTATCCATATTATACATCCATAACTCTCCCAATGTGTAACTCACCTCCGCTCAGACGAAAAAGTCGAATTTACCTATAGAGCTCTACGCGTCCAGTTCCTGTACTACTCATCTATCATGTGACCCATAGGCAATAATTTCCTGGCTTATCTACATAGCAAAGCATGTTCTAACTTGAAATCTAGCGTATACCATTCATAGACTTTACTTGCATCGTGGACGATATTATTCTTAGACTTAGACAGTATTCAACGTCCACCTTATAGCTATATTCGACAGTTAAATCTATGCTGCTAGGCGACCTTTTGCTGCTTTGGGCCCGAGTACTATTTCTAACTGTCGACCTAACTTCTAAGGACAAGAAGAAATACCACGCACATCATTGACAAGACCCATGTTTCTCCAGGAGCGAGGAGTTAATTGACAGCCATGAGAGCTCGGTAATTCTCTCGTATCATTAAACGATACGAGGAATCTATAAATTATACCGAACTAGCGAAATATGTTTGATACATCATTAACACATCGTTTATCTACGCTAGATGTAACCAGCCTAGCCAGGCGTGCACTATTAAGTAGAATATACTCCTGTGAACTAGGCTTATTTACAGGATGCGCCACGTGTCAATCTTTAACCTGATGGTTATCGTCCAGCTGATACGATTGTAGATTCTATTACAGAACAGTTCTTCGGTCATTCGTGACACTTGTAGTTTAGGTCATCCCTTCATGTGCGCGGAGCGCCTTCCCCCTTTGTTCATAGCTGGAGTCAGCGATTCAGTCCACACATCCCCCCCCCCCCGTCAGACTCTTTTCATTACTTTCCTATAACCGACTGATCGTTCGTTATTCAATCTGCTTACGAAACCTCCGGTCAGCTAAGTCTCATGCTTACCGCCTATGCACGACTACTGATACGATGGACGAAACATTGTTGTAAAAACTCTCTATCTTGGCTCATCCCCCGTGAAAGACAGTCTGACGATCTTGTACTTCGATCGACAAAGAGCGCTCTAGCCTGATGTAGTTTTGACCTTGAGGACGGCACTAGACCCAGAGCAGGATACCCGGTGTCTCTACGAGTGACTTCTCGCACTTGACCACCTACGATATACTACGGCTACGACATAAGCCTGAACACCGGAGACAGTCCTGTATACGGCCTTGTCGCTAGTTAAGATACCGCTTCCCCCGCGAATGGATGTTCTGTGGAGTCGGAGAACATGCGCGATGGCTAATTCAAGCCATTTTCAACGACTATCTGCCAATTCTATCGTATAGTCTATATACAAAAGAGTCTCGTGGTCGGACATTAAAATTTCTAAAGCTTTGCACTATAAGTACAGGATTCATGAGAATTACTAGCACTCAACTAAAAGCAATAGTACTAGTAGCAATGACATCGAATTTGCTATACAGAGCCAACATGACCAACTGAATACGTAATATCACCGCTACAATACCAATTGCTAATATTAGGAAATCTTCGAAGCACTGACTATATTATGCATAATAATACTATGAGCTAAAAGTTTCAAGGGGTAGCGCAACGTGGAATCCAACAAAATGTTGACGCCCCTGCCCAAACATATTCTCAGTCTCCAACAGAGTTGCAATATCAGTTTTCCTCGATTTATAAACATATATGAGCCATACAGAGAATAGTCTAGCTGCTTAAAATATCTAAAGGTCTATTGAATGAGCCTCGACAGGCCGTGAACCACATAGCCCTATATATGAAATCCATTCAGATCGTCATACTCACATTCATTTTTTTGCCAGTCGCCAACAAATGACTTTTAGCCATCGACAAAATTTTCGCTAAACCATATGAAGGAAGTCATATGCCAAAAAATCCACAATTTTGTGCTCACACTGCAACTATACAAATATAAGTGCATTAGCCTATCACGTGTACCAACAAAAATCTCTTGTACCTTTACAAACAATATAAGTACTCCCATATACAAAATCTCTTTCATATGAACACGACAATGAATGTGGAACAAATACAGGTTCAATTTCAACTAGAGCTTTCACTCTATATGGCATTCAATTATAAATTGCTAGTCGTTGATTGAGTCAGACTATCAGGGTGGTATTCTCTTAATCAAAACCTCCAATAAATACAATTTGTTTTACACTACCTTCTCTAGTAAGATGTTTTACCAATTTAAATACAATAGTAAGCGTTAGACGAATAGATGTTTCTATTTAATATTTCATTTAATTCCAGTGAAATAAGCCTCAATGTTCATAATTTGAACAAAGCCCTCATATGGCCATATTGCATACAATACAACAATTGCACTCAATCTCCAGTAGCAATACTTCTCGTTGCTGCACTGTCACGAAGAATAGCAGAAATATTAAGAAGGCTACAGAGGGGAGATCAGGCAAGCTAACCCGAAGCTCAGTGGCGGCGGTTGAGAGCGCTCGAGCTCCTCGACGGAGGTGCCAGATGCGGCATTAGGGCAACTAAGGGGTAGCGGCCGGCTTGCAGATGGCGGCGGTCACGGCGAGGGCGGAGTCCGGTGTAGGGAGTGCGGGCGTGTTCCGGTCGAGGAGCTAGGCGGCGTACCCAGTGGAGGAGCTACGGCGCGCTGTCCGGTGGAGGTGCTAGGTTGCTAGGCAGGAGTAGCCGTCAAGGAGTAGGCGTCGACGTCAACCGGTCGAGTCGAGCACGGTTACGGCGTCACGGGCCGAGGGACGGCTGTCCGGCTCATACAGGAATGGGCGGCGTCGGCTGAGGGTGGCGTCCGGAGCTGAGGAGGCAAATTAGAGAGGTGCGGTATCGGCGAGAGCTTAGCGGCGGCGGTTCCCAGCGTCGTTTCGGGTCGCGCGTCGCAACTGATGGCGTCAGAGGTGGAGGACTTAGGGCGAGCGGCAACTACAGTTTATCTTATACCGCATTGAACAATTCACGCTAGTAGCAGGCGGGATTTGGTAGAGTTTTCTCTAAGGCCGCTGGGGGAGCAGCGCCTATTATTTCGTCGTGATCAGTGACGGGCGGAAAGGCTGCTCGGCACTGGTAGATGTTATAAGTGACGGGTCGTTCAAAGCTGGCCTCGCTCACTGCGTAATATAATTTACACAGTGACGCTAGACATAACCGATCAGTCAATGGTAAATAATTACCAGTGATAGCTACACATATAATGCTGTCCACTGATAAGTTAGTAAAGTAATAGGGGTTAGTGCTTAGAGTTAGTTAGGTCAGGGTCTAGTAATTCGTTATTGTTATGTATCGTTTTAGGTTAGTTAGTTAGTAAGGGTTCACGCTTCAATTAGTTAGGGTTAGTACTTAGTAGGGTTAGTTCATCAGTTATGGTTAGTTACTTAGGCGGAGTTAATTAGCTAGTTAGGAAAGGTTTGTTCAGTTAGTAAGGGTAAGTTTCATTAGTTAGGGTTAGTAATTAGTTTAGGGTTGTGAGTTTAGTAAGGTTAGTTAGTACGGCAGTATCAATGACGGAGTTAGGGTTAGATCGTTAGCTTAGGGTTTGTTAATTAGTTAGGTTGTAGTCGAGGGTTCCGCTAGGATCAAGTACTTATGGCCCAATCTTTTTGAATCCAATACTTTAGCAATTTACTGATCGATCATAAAACTATCTTAAAGAATTCTTTACGATATAACTTTTCTTAAATAATTAGTACGAGAACGTTTGTTCATTATTTGCGTGGGCAATGATAGTTTATATGCGTACATATACAATAACATATAAATACCATTATTGTTAATACATAAATTTCACAAAAGGAGCTTATACATCATTAATTCAACCGAAGTAAATACGGACTTCTGTCGGCAATACTTGCACTATCTTCGACAGTCTCTCAAGGTATAGTCTTGGTCTTCTTCTGGTATAGCGTCTAACCCCTCGGAGTGACTCAGCTTTGAAGGGAGCACGGCGGGACAGTAGTATTCTCTTCTGCTGAGGCCGTTTAGGGCGATTGTTCTTCCCCATATCGGTCAGTCAAATGGTCATAGTGTCTTCGTCAACGTACACCACGATTCCAACCGATACAACTCTTCTATGCCCCTCCACTCAATGAATGACGGATTGGTCTCGTAGGAACACACTGCGGCTATGGTAGAGCATTGGAAACTTGTTTAGATAATACCCAAGGCTCC